>CM048663.1:25682718-26282718 GCA_026401315.1 Dysphania ambrosioides | reverse complement strand
ATGAAAGAACAAGATAAAAAAAAAAGCAGTTGCAACATGTTTCCCAATGATACAGCAAATAATAGGCTGAAAGTGACAGAAAATCACAAATTCACAACAGACAAATTTTGAACATCTGGCTGCTTTTTCACACGTCACAACCTTAAACATTACAACAGCATACAATTGAGAGAAGGTTAAGTGAGATGCAAAAACTGATTAAGATTTACCGTATTATGCTGAAAACTCGGGACCCTTCTGAAAGCAGACTCTACAGATGGTGAAGTACTGGTCATGCGGAGTAATTGTCTAGATTGTGGGTTATTATTTACAGCATCTTCTGTTTCTCCTCCATCCACATCAACAATAAGATTTGCCTCTGACCCTGTTCTAGGCGTAGCATGGCGTGTCATTGACCCAGAGTCAATTGAAACATCCACTTGAAGGGGAAGAGGAGGACGACTTGCTTGCATACTACTTCGTCTTTTTAGTTCCTCTTCTGCATTCAAAATCTTTGTATAGGCAACAAAAAGAGCCAAATTAGGGATGCAAGAAAGGGAGACAAATGAGAGAAGCTAGACCTTAAACTAAGGGGACCAAACGCTAAAGTGATGGCTTGAATTTGTGCTACTTGTGACTCGTGCGATATCCCCTCAAAAATAAATAAATAAATAAATACTATAAAACAAGTACCAATGTCACACAAAGCAATTATGAACCACCTCACACAAGACTTTGACTAAAAAAACAAAGAGAAGTTACAGTAAATAAAATCACAAAGATCAAATTTTGCAGCAAAACGCTCTAAGCTCAGTGCAATCTAAATCCATATGTGAGATTGACTAGAAAAATAACCCATGCATATCTTAAATCAATATGAAACCCACAGAGTATACAGAGAGATCTAAAGCCATAATTATCCGGGTGATGGACAACAGATGAAGGGAAAGTACCCAGTCACACAAAGCATAAACAAGATTTACCTGTTTGAGTGCTTGCACTAAATTGTGTTTCTTTTCATTTAGTATAAGCAGCTTTTCCTCAACTTCTCTTTTTAGCTTCTCTTTTTCTTCTGTATCAACTTTGTCAGTGCCCTGGGTCCAATCATGAATTGTTTTAGCTACGAACAACTAAATGCTAAGATACAGATCAACGCACAGAAATGCTTGATAGTAACACCTCAAACACCAATGAAGAAGAAACTAAGCTGATGTTCAGTAATGTACTTCTTAGGTCCTGACCACATTTAAGGCTACCAACAGAAGCGTTTCGTAAAGCATTTGGAGATTTTCTTAACTAGTCTCCTGACATGCAAATGATATATTTGCGCAATTTCATCATTATAGTGCAAACCCAACTAGGAAAACCTAGTGTTCATTATGTTACCAAACATATAAAGATCCACAACCAAAGACACACAACAAAGCTAAGCTGCAACCACACTAAATCTACATCGGAATAGTTGAAGTTATCATTCAAACATAAAAACATTAAAAATGTCCCCAAGAAGTTGGTTATCCCTTATCATCTAATAACTATCACCCCTATGTATATGAGTATATCACATAACAATACTGCCACTATTCCAAATTTTGTAACCACGCACCAAACTTTCTTCATTCCATATTACTTCGCTCAAAACATCGATTAACTATTATTCATCCCGTTTCAAAAGCCAATGCACTGTAACCATCTACGTTTAATGAACAATTCAACTCGATTCCTAAAACCCTTAAAAAAATATTCCACCTCAATCCATAAACCTTCAAAATAAATCACCAACAAATGTTTGAGTCAGGCCATATTAATCAAGAATAGATCAATAGGCCTATAATTAAAGCAGCACAGTCCAAATTCAATAATCAAAGATCAGAAATAATCCAAGAAAATTGAAAATCAAATTACGAATTGGAGATTAAAAAAATAACCGCAAAAGCAGGTGGAATTGGATAATCAACAACAGGAGAAACCTCCATCTCCCTCCCCTTTTCTGCAACCAGCTTCTCAACAACCTCGTCAACCAACAATGTCGAATGACCCAACGGCGCAGAATGTCCAGCATCGTCAACCGGATTAGGGTTTTCAACCGCCTTGAAACGGGACTGATTAGGTAGAGCAGAATCGAAAGGGTTAGGGGTAGGGACGGCGAGGGGGGAGAAGTTGAAGGCGGGGAAGACGGAGGATGAGGAGGAAGGGAGCAGAGAGAGAGCCTTGGAGCGGCGGAAGAGGAGAGAGCGGAAGCTTTTGAGAGAGATGGCGGGGGTCGGCATTAGCCATCGTCGTGGTAAGTCAGGTGGGACCCTGTGGAGGTTCCCCCTGTAGAGTGAAATCGCAACCATTAGTTGAGACTCTCTATCTCTCTCCCTCAGTTCCTCCCCTCTTAGCTCAGTGCTTTGTTGTTTGTTTATGTGTTGTTCATTTGATTTAGCTGTGTATGTTGTTCTTGTGTTCGTCGATTCATTTTTTGGTGTATAGGATTAGGGAGCCCCTAACCTGCAAACTGCAAAGGTGTTCTTGTCCGACTAAACAGAGACTAAGCGATACAGATTTGTGATTTAATATGCAAGGTTAAACTTCGCCGTCAAATTACTCCTTAGTCTCAACATTCATATTTACGATTTTGTTATTTTCACTCATCTCCCTCATTTCATTCACATTTTTTTGCCAATATTCTTGAAAAACAAAATTCGAACATGTCAACGTCTTCGATTAACATGCAATCGCAATCATCGAATGAGGTAAAAAAAAGATTTCCATGTTCGGGATTGAATTTAGAGAGATAAAGTGATGGAGAGAAGAGAAAAATTAGAAAATAGCAAAACTGTAAATATATTGCTAGCGTTAAGGAGTAATTTGATGATGAGCATCTACTTGTATTTATTTTGTACACAGCTAAAATAAAACTCCAAAACTAATGAAACTAACCTTAAAGGCTTAAAGTTGTAGTTTGACACTTGCATATTTATACTAACATTTTCGAGCATCTTATGCTCAATTAATAGTGATTTATTTTCACAAACGTGATGTAGGGTTTTATGAACTTATTTTAAAGTCATATGTACCAAATAAATTGATAATATGTAACCTTCTTCTATCACAAACGTAACAACCTAGGAGCAGTTTTTGAACCTCTAATCTGCTTAACTTATATGAAATCTTATAAGCTAAAGACAATGGCAAGATCTTGTTTTGCAAAACATCTACATTTCAAATCTTAACAACTATTTTGCAAAACAATGAATCAAAATAAAGGTCAAAGTTTTTCTCAACGTTTGTATAGTGAGACAAGATCATAAAGGTGTCACCCAACAACGCAGACAAAGCTTTCATACCTCAAGTGACAAAGACAAAGGAAAATTTGATTGATCTTACATGAAAAATAACATGCCATTTAATAATATCATACTTCGCAAATCTTTTTAAACTCCAAAATGTAACAAGAGTTATTCCATGCTTTATTTGTTTCATCCAATTAGATTTTAATCAGCCTTACCATTCCCCCCTCCTCAAGTGCTCAATCCGCAAAAACTGAACCAGTAAACCGTGAGAATTGTGGTCCGATTTTCAGTTAGAATTTTCCTTTGCATAATTAAAAAAGTTTACACAATGCTTCTTTTGTCAGTGTAGAAAATAACCTACACAAAATATATATTTCGAATCTTTAACTTGCATGTCATGTTTTGAACATGTGTGTAGACTTCAACATGAATGAGAATAGGAAAGCACTTTGAACCCCAGACAAATTGTGTGCTAGTACTAGCTAGACATGGTACTATGTTGTACTTGTAGGCTTTGTGCCGAAAGCTTTACAAATATGAAGTGTGTTAGTCGTATGGATATCGGTTGGCTTGGTCGATTTGATTTGCTTTCTATATATATATATATATCTAATTTAAGGCTTATATTACTATGTATGCGACTTGATAGTTTCATGCACTCTGGCAGTAGACCATGTATGTTGTGGGATAGTTCTTGCAGCTTTGAGTTATGTATGTAACAGAAGACCAACGTACACGTTGCTCTTAGATTTCGAAATCGATAATACATTAATTGAATCTTTTTCAACCCCTCTTTTAACCAATTAATAGGTAGGTCTATATCCAGTGAAGCTCCTGCTTGTGACGGGAAATCCGAAAGTGTGAGACATTTGCTGTATGAGAATCCAAACAACGCAATCTTGGTGAGTGACTTATCCATCTTGTACATTTAGATGTCCTTAACCTCCCACAGTAGATTACTAGCAAATGCTGCTTTCCAATCACCAGTGAAACAGTAGTTAAATCACTAGATAGGTACTGATTCTCCAATTGTTCGTTACCTGAATGCTTTCCTAAGAAGATGCAATTACGTTCAATTTATGGGCTAGAGTAGCTTAGTTTTCTAAGTTGTGTTAAAGGATGAGAATTATGAGATTGGGGACGACTTGGATGACGGATATGAAGTACAGAGAACGACTGTCGGGAAGGAGCTGGAAACTTTGATGCAAACATAACCCAAGCAGTCCTCACAAACACTGGAATATTTCCTGAAGCCTTCAAAAATTGGGATGAACTTGCAGAAAGAATCTTTCATCCGTGGGAAGCATGAAGTGAGAAGATCCTGAGAACTGTTGGCCAGGGTTTATAATGTACTTGTATGCTAATTCTGATATATAAAGAGACTCACCATGTTTTATATAGAATTTCTTAGATATATCTTGGTTTACCTAAAGTTAGATGCACCAAAGAGTTTTTTTTTTTCATTTAAAAGTATAACAAATGAGCAGAATATACCCTTACATGTACATAACTCTAGATACACTAAGATACATATGTTAAAAATGAGGATCTTATGGAAAAAATGTCACGGTTGAACAAAGATCCAATAATGATGTAAAATTTGTCTGGCCGTAGAAATCCCTGATGAACTTAAAAATGGAAGATATGTTGGGGGAGAGGGGAAGCAAGTAGCCGACGAACTTGCTAGGAAAGGCTTTAGTTAGTCGAAAGTAGGGTACTTTAAACCAGATCATGTGGAATTTATCAATACAAATGCATTTGACAAGGACCCTGAGTTAAATCAACCAGCCAGGCGAGATTATTACTCAACAACATGGGCTCAGGATCTTACTGATCGACTAGCTGGGTAGCCACGGATGTAGGCTTCTTCTCCAAAGATCTTATTGGTAAGCATCTGCGTGACAATGGAGATGTCAAGAGGCTCATCAAGACTATGTCTGAAGTTGATATTGAAGACCCTAGACATCAAATTATGGGCTTCTGGAAGCTTACAATAGGATGATGTAGAGCACTAAAAACCTAAATACATATATGATCTGGTGAACGATGACTTTCATCTGCTAGTTTGCAGTATTTATTGCTGACTTGTGCTATTACAGATTAGACTAGTTGATAGTTTTCAACAAGTTGATATAGACATTATGGTAGGTGTGCAACCCAAGTTATTGCTAGAGAAGTTATATATTTACATGAATCGAATCACACGCCTTAGTTACTGCACACTAGGCGCGATTCAGATGTTATATATTTCCATGAATCGAATCACACGCCTTGTTTCTGTCATGTTTCTGTTCTGACGTGACAAGTTTTCCGTGGTTTCAGAATGAGTTGGCAACGGAAGAGCAACATCGATCCGATAGAAAGTAAAACAGGATTGTAGAGAAGCATGAGGTTAAGCACACTAACTCACAACTCTATGTTATTGTAGTTCTATCAATCTTGTGATGAGTAGTTACTATGCATATCTGTCTCGTACAGAATTCTTCCACTGGTGAGAAAGGCGGGGACATAACTCTTGTATATTATAGACAGATAATGAGATATGATAGAAACATTCCGAGTAAAATTCATATAATCGTTCAATTTTCCATATGCATAAGTGCATAACCACATTTGGCTAATTCTTACCCTTTCCCCCTCTTTTACAAGTGCAAGAACTAGTAAATACTTTTTGCTTAACCACCAATTTCTGAAATGTTTTGTTCTTGAGGTAGATAGAGATCAAGTTTGATAAGCTCATCACTGCGTAGTAAGTGGCGTTTCGTATGCTAGTTGTTTGGCTTAATACTTTTTGCCTTTTGTTTGCTGAACTATGTAAAAAATAATAATAAACATAATACATAGAAGATGAAATAATTTCAGCTCAAAAAAAGGATAGATAGCAATCACTTGGGTTGGAGCAAGATAGTATGTACCATGTCCTGTGCTCTACTTATTGGACGACTATTTAGGCACAAGGCCTATCAGAAATGCATCTTCTATGGAAGCCATGACAATTTACTTGAGGAAATCCCTCACACATGCAAACAGAGTCGATTCGCAGTTCTTGTCACTAGGAATGGTCCCTTGCTCCCTTGTATGGTCTATTCGGATTTGTCCACATCCTCACTTCTGCTACTCTTGGACCCATCTCTTTTTCGTGTTATAATATCAAGAAAAATGAGAGTTATATAAATAACAAGATGATAACCAAAAATTAGCATTTGCAAAAAAAAAAACCGTGACTTTATGCTGCGGCTTTTAAAAAGCGGAGCATAAAACCTTAAAAATAATAAATTAAGATTTTATGTTACGGTTTTAGAAAGTCCGCTGCATAAAGTCCACAATATGTTTCGGTTTGAACTGCAGCTTAAAGTCTTTTGCAATATGCTCCTATCAAATCCACTTCTGGTCAAAACTGAAGCACAAAGCCTTAAAAAAACCGCAGCATATAATGTTTTTTCCACTAGTGTTCTTCAAAAAATAAATGGTCACTTCCATATGTTAGAAAGAGCTGGCGGTGAACTATATACGATGTTGGATCAGTATAAACCAAAACTTTGAAGCAATAAAGAATGCTTAGCTTGTTCAAAACATGCTGCTATGTATATAAGGAGTACTCCGTTGTCATGAAGTATACAAAACCGACTTATATAGAACCTTATACTATTGTGCTGAGGTTCTATTTGAGCTATTTTGAATCCTTAGGAGGTGGGTAGGTGGCGCTGAACTTGCACATGAGATAATAAAGTTAAAACAAAATAGATGATGTGCTTCCTTATTGCAAAATTTATTTGTATCTCAATAGACCAAAATAGATAACATTTCATAATTAAGTATTTGCCTTACTAACAATTTTCCAGTTTCAAAAATAGATGATACTTTAGGACAAGTGACGCGCATCGGCGCATGGATACAGGACGGACTATAACATTATTATTGCGCACATGAAAGATCACCCATTCACCAACCAAAATGTTTTATACGTTCTATTTTGATAATGTGGTTTAAGTTCCCCGGTCACACCCCGATGCCAAATTTTACAAAAAAATTACCTGAACTTTTAGAAAATTGTCGGTATACTTTTTACTCTACATTATTACGAGTGACATCAAATACTTGGTATCTTAAAATTTACCTCTTGCTACTTGTCAAATAAAAAAAAACAAAAGTTACCTCTTGCTAAAAAAATTATTGCGGCTAGATTAAGTAGTTAGGGTTAGGTTAATATATAAACTTAGTTTCCTAGGTCCATGGGTCTCTTGATGTATATATATAATCTTAATGTACAATTATAAAGGATAGAAAATACAAATTCAACCTAATCTTGACAAAAATCTTTCTACAACCCCCACCGGCGACCACAAAAGTACATTGTATAAGTACAATGCATGTGTTTTAGGGCTATTTTCAAGCCTCCAATTTACGTACTAATTAACACATAAGAATTCCTGCTTCAGCGGTTAAGAGAAGTGTACTTAAGTTGTAATTTCAGGAGTTCAAATCTTGCTTAATCTAGATTTTAGTCAACTAGTTAAGCACTCATTGCCTTTTATTTTTCCCCCTTCTTTTTGAGTGGGCTAAGATTTCGTTATATTAATTATAATTAAATATACATCCCCATTATGGGTTTTTTTTTTTTTTTTTTATAGAGAGAATAACTTGTTTTTTTGCAATTTAGTCAGTAGTAACATACTCTGTATTTTAGTTTAAAAAGTAAACCAAGAAAAGTTCATCCATCAGAATGTCCCAACCATCAGAGTAAAATAATCCCAACTTAATTAAAAAGAAAAAGGGAGAAACTTAGCTTGTTCAACATAAAATGATGAAACTAGCAAGTACAATTAGTTATAGATAATTGTTGACAAACAACAAAACACGTACAACATTATTGCATGTAGTACTAGATCGATAGTCTAGATTCATGCAATATCACTTTATTTATCACATATACGCTAGCAAAGCATTCAAGATGCAATTACTAATTTAGGATAATAAAGCCAGGAAATTAATTAAGAGCGTAATTAAGCACAAGGTCTAGTGCAAAAGCATCTCCTACGAAGGCCTCTGCAATCTCCTCCGGGAAATCCTTCAGTTTGGCAAACATTTATGCAGTTCTTTTCGCTAACGCATAGTCCCCTAAACTTATGACTAGCAGTTTCACATGTTCTTGCTTCAGCTGCTCTTGGCCCTACCTCTTTTTCATGCAAAATCAATACACCAAAACAGTGTGACATTGTTAGTTATGTCCCCAAAATATAGTGCACTATTTTCACATTAAGTAGGAAATTGAAGCTTGTAATATAATTGTTAAACAAACCCCGAATTCCTCTCTTTTTCATGACAACATTTTCGTATTTCCTGGGGACTGACAACATTTACAGGCATTTTGCACCTTGACTATTTGAGCCAAGTCCCAACATATTGAACCATGAAAATAATATTCCAATCATAAAATGTATACGCGGGACGAGTAGGATGGCAACATATATACGAAGAACTTTACTTTAGGGAGAAAACTCATGTACCTGCGGCTAAGACAACAAGGAGCACAAGAAAAACAGCGGTAAAAGGCTTCATATTGCCTCAAGAATGTGCTCTGACAATAAAAAGATGTTTGGAAAATTATGGAGAATTGAATTTGCTTTGAGATGTAACTCAAGATAGCCCTAGGGCTCACTTATATAGAAAAAAGGGTGATCTGTTTCAAAGATAATGTACTTAAAAGAAAAGGTAAAACAGCTAGCTGTAAAAAAAAATATCTAGAAAGTGTGAACTAAATATGAGGTTCACTATCAAGATACCAGTGTGGTCTAAATAAGTGAATTTACTTTGAAAATATTGTACATTAATGTATGGAATTTTAAAATAATTGCTAGTCGTTTCTTTTTACTTTTTTTTTTTTGAAAATGTACTTACTGATAAAATTTATATTAGTCTTTATCTATTGGCTCAAACTTAGAAAATTTAGCTTTCGAGACAAAATTTGGGATCTGATTTTCAGGTCCAATCTAGCTCAAAATAGGTTTTAGACGGGTTTTATACATTTCGAAAACTAATATTTTAAATCAAAATTTAAGTCAGGCCAGAAAAGCCTCCTTTTTTCAGCTCAATAATCGAGTTTGGCAAACTAAATGACCCAATCTTAGGCCCCACTCGATGCCTAGTCTCAATTTCTCAAAATGGGCGAATTCTATTGAAAAACCTAACTCAACATTTGATTAACTCTAATCAACGTCCATATAAAAGCAATAAAGTGGAATAAGCTCATTAATATGGTGCGGTAATATTTGACTTTATACTTTCCTGTCTCATTAAGATACCTTCTTTTTTCGTCAAATCTTGGATGATATATCCTCCTTTGAGTAAAGCTTTTTTTTTTTTTTTATTGTGCTAATATGTAGGCTCGATCTCATCGTCATAGGCTCATAGCTTTCAAAATTTGCAATGTTAGAAGAATCACTATCTAGTGAAAATCTTCCCTATGCATGAACTCTTAGACACTTAAATCATTATTTTAATCGACGGCTCCATGTTTGTGCATTGAACCGTCCATTGATAAACATCTTCGTTAGTTATGCCAAGAGCTTTTTGAAACTTGGGTGATTTGGTGGTTTGACTTAATTAATTTTTTTAAAAAAAACAGATAGTTCTATATCAATTATTTATCAGAACAATTCAAATCAATAACTCCACCGAGTTAAAATTATTAAAGTTTCGAAATTTTTGTTCGATGGGTCCTGTTTTGGACGAGTACAGTGAATACTCTGAGTAGCATTAGCCACTAGCTACCATGCATAGAGATAATCAGATAAAATCCAAAATATTCAGGCAGAACAGTTTGTCCAAATGCGTAAAGTTTCACGTGCCATGGCTCGCCCATTATTTATGATTCAGTACCAAAACTTGCACCAATGTTCATAAGATAATGATCTTTAGATTTCAAAACAAATTTGGATCTCAAAACAAAAAAAAATGGACCATGACATGCGGAGTGATTCACATACAGATATACAAATACACTATTGCTTTTATGAAAAGAAAAGAAAAATCAATCTATTACAATTTATTCATAAATACGGAGTAAATTTTATGTGTATTTTATTAGAACAGATAAACACCCCTCAAGTACATTCATTATTACTACGACAACAATACGGAATACTAATACAAATCATACGTAGGATTGCATAAATTTTTGGTGGTTAAATCATCGACAGTCAAACTTCAACAATATATAGAGAATATCAAGATGATTATTTATATTTACTGAAATAGATATTGCTAATTTGCTATGTAGTAGAAAAACAACCTTTTAATAAAATCATGCAAGTGTACATTACAAAATATTAAATTTTAAACGATATGCAATGCAAATATATATATATATATATATATATTTATTGGCGCAATCATTTACTCGTAAATTTTTTTTTCACGTACTGTGCAGCATTATTGATGTCTTGGACCGTATATTTCTTGTCTTATCCATATGCTAGCCAAAAAGGCAAAATGCCAAGTAGCAGGGTGCGATGTCGATATCAATGAATAAACAACAAACTTAGGGTTTACCTCATCACCATGGTGATTTTAGGAAATATAATTACTCCAACGTTCTTGACAGCTAACTTTAAATTGATGTAAAAAAAAAAGGAGAAATGTATGAGTTAAGGTTAGACCTGTATATTGAGTTAAATTAAGGTCAAATTAGACAAAAAAAATTGTAAAATTGGCCAAATTAAATATAAAAGGGCCGAGTTGGACATTGATTATGGCTTATGCTATGTTATACATTACTTCAACAAATATTGAAAATTTTGTGTGAATAAGAAGAAGAAAAAAAAAATTTAATGCTACGAAGTAAATAAAATATCAACTCGGAACAATATATAATACTTAATAGGTGGTGGGAACTTGATTTGATTAGTATAATGTCGTATTCATAGTGACGGAGCGTGCAAAAACTCGTTGGAGCGAACTTAAGAGTGATGAATCATTCCATGAACTCGTCAAAGAGATGATGAAACAGACACTTATACTCAATACTCATTAGCAGTGAGTAGTAAAATAGTCACATACAACAGAACACACAAATATTGCATGCACCATACCATATGCAATACACATTATTGTCCAACAACCATATTTCCACCTCAACTAACTATAACATTAAAGATGGAAATCAAACTATTACTCCGTATTTAAGGAGCGAGCACGCCATTTCACGTCATAAAGATAGCGGCGGGAGCAGGCAATTTCAGCTTTATTAAGCGCATGGTGTTTGGCAAATGCACCTTCTACGGAATCCTTTACAGTCTCCTCCCGGAAATCCTTCGCTATTGCAAACGTTTTCGCAATTCCTGCTGTTAGTACATATTCCCTTGAACTTTTTACTTGGAGAATCACAGGTTCTTGCTTCTGTTACTCTTGTCCCTATCTCTTTTACATTTCCCCAATAAAAAAAAAAACAACAACAATAATTTCTTTAGTAATTAATAGGCTGGAAGATAGTAATGTAGATATTATTGATGAGATTTAAGCCCAATTTTGGCTACCATTCCAAAGAATTTTCAGCCTTCATGTTTTAGGTAGTTCATTCGTTAAAGAATAATGCAATGGTGAATTGGTGGTCAAATGTAAATTAAGGCGTTCCTCATTGTCCCGAGCATATTTCATTTATAAAAATGAGTTTCTATCAAATTTGTGTCAGTTTCACAATGCAACTATGAGCAATTAAATTAGTACAGTTTGGACTATATATGGAGTACTCCGTATATATTAAAACTAAAGATGACTGATTTTACTATATAATTATATGTAAAGAGTAGAACACAGTAAATAGTAGTGAATTAGAAGAGATCCGGAAGAGAAATTTGCAATACCTGTGGCCAAGACAAGCAAGAGCACAAGAAAAATAGCAGACAAAGGCCTCATTGCTGGCTTCATATTCTAGCTATGGAATTGGAGGGTATAAAGAAGATATTTGGAGATCGGGTGACAGAGGCCAATAAGACGCTAACACTACAGGTTACTTATATAGGAAAAATGGTTCCAAGTTTTATGTGGTTTGATATAATAGTGACCTCGTATCATGTGGCTAGTATAAAATGGTTCCAATTGGAGTAACAGTTTTACATATTCGTAGAATGAGACTGTACGAATTAGGTAGCTAATTTTTGGAGTTTTTTTTTTTTTTTTTACGCAAGTAATTTTAGAAGGTGATTTCATAGACGTAAACTTTAAGTGATAAGTCTCGAATTGTTGTTAAAGACCTATGTATGTAGTACCTAGTACCTACAACCTACCTTGTAAAAAATAAGGCCTCGTCTTTACATCGACCATAAGAAAGCAGTGTTGAAAAGTGATAACGTTTTATTCAAAAACTGATTCTTTTGGCATTATCAACGATAAGACATAGTATTTCAGGCCGAAATTAACTTGTAGGTGCATCGTGCACCATTAAGATTTCAGAGGTAGATCATCATATTTCGTATGTATACAAAATTTTGTGTTTATCTTTATTAATTTAACTTTAAAAAAGAAAACCATAAGACCTTGTACATCATTGAACACTCGTCAGTTATTAATGGTGGATTGGTGACTGGAATAATCAAGAATATATAATTATGGCTTGTACGATATTTATGCAATATTTCTCTTTTTAATCAACAACAATATGCTATCCATCTCACATTAGCACCCAAAAAAAAAAACCGATATCCACCCAACTTGAGCATGAAAATGGAATAACAAGATATTTCAATAGCACATCATTTCGTAATTTACTAAACAGGAACTTTAACCCCTGACTAAGCGCATGGGGCGATAGCGCGATGCACATGTATCTTCTACGAAGGCCTTTAATTCTCCTGCCCCCACCCCCAAGTTCTTTGTTCTACCTATTATTATGTTAAAACTTTGCCTTATTACTAGCTAGTAATGTTCAAATGATATGGACACCATTAAGAGTCTTTACTCGTTTGTAAAAGGGTCTAATAAATTATTGATTTAATTAAAACGGTCTTTTAAAGGGTCATGTTTTACTAAGTTTTTAATTAGTCAAGTCGGGTCAATATTTTTCAAAAGCTTTTAAACACTATAAAGTAATGTAATATTTCTCCTTACTTGTTGATGGTCCACTGATAAGTACATTTATTTGTACTTTTCGGCATTGATTTAAACTCCTTTTGGATGAGTTTTAGGTGATTTCGGGTTTATTTAACCGAATTTATGCTAAAAGTCTCTAATTATATTTCGGCTTTAATCATATCGATTATTGCTAATTTTTAAGACTTTTTAGTATAAATGTATTTCAATAATAAAAATATGGTGGAATATTGATTTGTAGGTGAAATTTGAGCGAAAAAAAGTTAAAAAAGATTAGCTCAAAAGATTATAAAAAAAAAAGAAAAAAAAAAGTAAAAGCAAAAAAAAAAAATCAATTCTTCACAACACTTTAGCGGAGCATATCACTTCTTTAGATTTTTTTTTTATTTTTTTATTTTTCTGAATTTTAATGAGTCTATTAAGTTAGGCTTTTAGAGGAGAAGTTTCTATCATTCATTATTATAGTATTCTAGGGTTCATGGGCGGTTTTAGTATGGGTTCAGTGGGTTCAGCTGAACCCATACTAAAACCAAAAAACCCTTATATACCTTTTGCAACATGATTTATCATATGTACAACTTCAGCTCACTGGTGAGACCCTTTTCTTTTTACATAGAACACCAAGGTTCGAATCTCAGTCTCCCCATTCTATTTTCTTTTTTCCCCTCTACCCCAGTACCCTTCACACTTTCTGTTCTTCCATTTTGGCATTTCAATATTTCACCATTTGAAACCCTAGGTAACTAGGTTTCCCCTTCAAGAGTTCACACCACGTCTCCCAGTTGGCCAGCCACTCACTCCTCAATCGCGCCTCACACTACTCGTCTCTGTCTGTCAGTCATGGTCTACTCTGCTAACTCCACTCACTCACTCGGCCATTGACTGTCTGGCTTCGGCAGCCACACCACCGAGGTCCGACTGTTCAAGGCACCAAGTCCGCAAGTCACGCCAGTACGCCACCGTCGTCCGTAAGTACTTGATATTATGATTTTCAATTTTTGTTGGATTTGGGAATTGGGAGTTATATTAATTTGTGAATTGTGTTTTAAATTTTGAAATGTTGATTTACTTGAGTAATTGTTGTTGATTTAGTTTATTAATTGTTGTATATACTAGATATTTTGATTTTTGTTGGATTTGGGAATTGAGAGTTTTGTTAATTTGTGAATTGATACTGAACATTGTGGAAGTAGACGCATTTCAAAATTTGAAGCTACTCTTGCATTGATGCTCTCACTTGTTTATTAGATTCCAGGCTACTGGCTAAGTTTGCTAAAAGCTAAAAGCTTTTACTTTCTCATCTTACTATCTTAGTAGCTCGTATGACATAATTTTGTGCATTGCTATTGTTTTTTCTGAAGTCTATAGTGGGATGAATAGAGCTGAAAGATAATATTAATCACAAATAATACAGATTAATTAACTCATTGACCAATATATTGCCATCAATATCTCTGAAACATAAGGTTACTCATAAGAGGGATAAAAAAATTTCGTTTACAAGGCCTTGGTGTGGAGGCAAAAACCGAGTGAGCATGTTGTGAGGATAGTTATAGTAAAGGAGTTTTCAGCTTTGGTTGATGGAATAAAACACCACGGCTTATCACCAGAGAAGAAGTGGCTTACTATTAGTAGGAAAACTCAGCTTGTAATCGATGTTGTAATTGCTTCCATTGGCAAGGGTTTTTAGTTGAGCTGGTCTATTGATTGGCATTTATAGCCCTTGAAGTGTCAAAGTCCAACGCTTGTTTTTCCAGTTTTTTTTGGCATAATTGACATTATTTGATTTGGTAGACTCTGAACCCATAACATAAAAATCCTAGCACCGCCACTGCTAGGGTTGTGCTTCTTCTTCTTCCTCTCTTCTTCCCCCTCAACCCAATATTGCCCGCTCTAGTTATGTGCACTGTGATAGTGTGGTGCACTTGAACAATGGACCAAAGTGACCAATATAAATACTTGAACTATACCCAAAGTGACTAATATAAATACTTGAACAATAATAGCATTACAAACAATTGATCAACATTTCAAAGTTCAAACCAACCAAGTGAGCAACAATTAATATACTAACACGTATGTCTCTAATTGAATATCAACAACAACTAATTAAGTAAATCAACATTTTAAAATGACAAAATTCAAATCATAATTCACAAATTCACGTAATTTTCAATTCATGAATTCACATAATTCTCAATTCAAATCATACTTTCCAATTCAAATCTTAATTTAAAGAGGGTGCAGTAGTGGAGGCGTGGAGCAGTGCCAATCGTCGTGAGGAGGGGTGGAGCACCGTTTGCACCGAAATGAAGAGGAGGCAAGAGTACGGAGCAGTGCGATTGTGTGTGACATCGTGAGTGGCCTGTGGCGTGGTGCTACGGTGGCCCCGTGAAGCAGTCGATAGTCCGGTTTGTGAGAGGCGGCAGTTGGGGACTTGGGGTTTCTGAGTTGGCCGGTTGGAGTCTAGGGCAACCGAAGAGATGAGAATAAGTGGGGAAAAATAAAATGAGAAGAGGTCTACAAGAATTCGAACCCAGGCCTATAAGCAGATAGTAGTAATGACTTGCCAGTGAAAGAAGTGTTGCGTAAATGGTAGAGATTGTTACAAAGTATATATAAAGTTTTTTAGTTTTAGTATGATTGAACCCCTACTAAAATCATTCCTAGCACTTGATATAATTTTTTCATTTAATTTAACTATTTTTGTTATGAATAATTTGATCATACAAAGTATTTCGTATTGTTTTTGAAAGAAAATCGCCGACCCGTATTGTTTATGCACTAGTGAACTGTTTCGCTTTAAATAAATAATTGATAATTATCAATATGTAAACATGAAGAGTTACGTGCTTTACTATTATCGATTGTGCATTAAATGGATAGTAATGTGTGTGGATATATAAATGGTCCAACATTCCCCTTTATTCAATTCATGGGTTGCCAAGCCCATTTTTCACTTACTCATTTTCATTTCCCTTGACTATTAAATTCATTTTCCAAACTAGTATTTATTTTATTCCCATTATATTATAGACGATATGATCTTGTACGGAATTGCTAGGTTTATCCCTAGAACCTAGAGCATTAACTTTGGCATTGGAGATCAAGAAAAGAAAGAATCACCATCACAATTTAGAAAAATATATTCATTTTCGATGGTAGACTGATCAACAAAACATATAGGTTTGCAAGACTGCTAGCATTTCGACACCATGACAAATTTGAGGGAAATTTATTTCCTTAGTTTCATATTGAGAGTTGAGACATGCAAAGTGAAAAGTAAAAGGCAATAAGCACCATGATGGTACATAAGAAGAACCGATTTGATATCAGTTTAGTTGATTTGGATAAGTTTGTATGAGAAAGAGCAGATGATGGAGAAATAATTTTGTTGTTTGTATATTCTGATATGTTTAATCTGTTTACAATTTTGGCTTTTTATACTAACTTAGACTTCTATTATGCTTCTATTTACTCTAAAATAACCGACTCCAAGTATTGGTCTTGTGCTAATTCAAATTCCTACAACATAAAGACAAAAAAATAAAAAAAAAATCTATGAAAAACAATAAAATACATATTTATAAGTAGTGTAAGTCATAATTTATGGAGTATTAACAACTGTATATAATAAAATTTATGTTAGGAATTTTGAAATATTATGTTACGGGACATTCAATGGTGCAATTGGCTTACGATCAACTAGTGTTAATTCTTCTATATGATACTTCTTCGTTTTTCATGTCGAATGTCTTCATAGTAAATTTCGTAAAATAAAATTGTATATAGCTCCTGTCATTTGAACAACGTGTTTGGCAGCTTTGGAATAAAAAATCTTTGAAATTATGTTATCGTGGATTCGTGGTATATGTATGGTCAAATGTTCTACTTTAGTAAATTGATTTTTAATACTTTTACATGATAATATGATATAATAAAATTTGTTAATCTACCAAATTTTATTATTTCAATTTTCTTCTATCTTTAATTGATGGGCTCAGTTTATTTTTAGTTCAAATTAATGATAAAGTAATTTACTCAATTTAACCTTTGAATTAACTATTATTCGGATTTTTGACTTATTGGTAATTTGAATTACTAAAATTTTTGAGGAAGAACATATATTATACACATTTATAAGTATCATAAACTATAATTTATTGATAGAAATTGACAGTCACATACAATAGTATTTATGTGAGAAGTTATGAATCTTTTAACAATATATTATTTTTATCAAATATAAGAAATAATGAAAGAATGAAAAATTACTAAGGTAAAGACGCCAATTATAATTTCTAATTATGGAACGCAAACTTATATAGCATGACTCATTTTTCAAAACAAATATAATGTGGAATGAAATTCCATACAAATTCGCTATTAATATTTTCTCAACATCTAACAAAATAACTCAAAAAATTATCTTTAAACCAACAAATATGTTTTCTTTGTTTTTTTGCTTCTCTTCGTTCTATTTTCTTTGTTCTATTTGCCTCAAGTAAAAAAAAAATAATGTAAAAATATTATTTTGTGATTAAGAATGATGATAGATTATTTTTTGAATTTGAGTGAAATGAAAGATAAAGTAATTCATTTTATTTCTTGCGAGTGAGGGAGAGCTAAGGGGTCAATTTTCTCTCTCTTTTGAAAAGTTGATTATTTGGAGTAATTAAGTGAAAGTTTTGTTTTTTCTTGACCTTTTTATAATTAATTACTAACTTATTCTTTTAAATAAAACTTTAAAAAAATTACACAAATTGAATCCGATGAAATATTGGAGGGATTCTCTTCACAAATTATATTTGTCGCTAGTAAGCCGACAGACATCAGTACATAATATCTAATCTCACTTCTAATAAATAAAAATTATAGATACATTCCAATCTCGAATTATACACTTGTAATGTAATAAGATAACGTTAGTATAAATATTAAAGTATGATAGTATCTGAATAGGGCCCGCCCCACATTTGCGAAGATAACACTAGACGATGTCATTTTGGTTGGTGAGAAACTGAGAGCCACACAAGTGTAAAGTGAGAAATCCATGTCACTTGCTAGCTACAAAACCGTCGGTGCTTTGTCTGTGTCTAAAATATTTTTCAATTTTTGACAATAAAGTTTTTGACATAAGGTTTGTGTATAAAGTTGTGAGCTTCTAATCAATCAAATTGCTAGATATTATAGTGTCTTTTTGCCTTCTTTCTAAAAAGTACGGCAAGTGTGAAAACCATTATATTGTCATGCTGTTTATTTAATACTCTCTCTCCCTACAAAAAAGACTCACTTTAAATTTTAGAGATTTTAATATACGGCTTTAAATTTTTTTATCTTCAAATTTAAAAGGTAAAAAATTATATAAACTTGATATTTTAAAAATTTACATTGAAATGCATTTAATAAGATCCAACTTGAATATATTATTTCTTATAATATGATGAGAATTTATAATTAAACTTTGACTTCAAATAGTGGATTGAGGCATCCTTCTAGAGATAGAGAGAATATTTTGAATGGTTAGAAATTTTTTTTAATTGTTTAATATCTTGGATGTTAAAACTTTCACTACTTATTTAATATTCAATTCATTTACATCATTTTTTTTAATAAAATCTAATCTTATTTTTAGATTAATTTAAATCATTTTTATACAATTTTAATAATATTTAATATTATCTTAATTTATTCTCTAATTTCAAAAGAGAAGAAAAAACATAAGGAGTATGACCTAAGAGTGAGATTAATTCTTAAAAGAATTTGGTCTTTTAGCTTACCCTCGTCTATTTCGCTAGAAGGTCACAATAAAGATACATAGTTGCATTTAATGACCTAATTTTATTTGACGATTATCAATTTATCATGATTTATTTACGATTGTATTGATTATAAAATATATATATATATATATATCTTTTATCAATTAAAGTTCCCAAAATATATTCATAACAGAAAACTATAGTCAATTAAGTTGACCAATTTTGATCCACCACGAAAATAAAACAGTGTCCTACTAACATTATTCTAAACATGGATGGGATATCGGTCATTGACTCATTGCACCACTCACTCATTGCATCTCGGCCACAATATTTTTCATGATGAAAGTAATACCCAATGTCCACTATTACATATCTAACTACTATCCACTACTACATATTTAACCCCTTTTAAACGGCATAAAAGCTTCATCCACAAACCATCCTTATCACCGATTAATACGCGCTAGCTTAGTTGCTCTTATTAAACCATGAACTACACTTATATGAAGTATGAGAAGATTGAGATAAAGAACTAGTTTTATAAACAACTAAAATTGGAATATGAAAGTTGACAAATAGGAACTAGCTCATGACACGTGAGAGCTAAGAATTATTGGTTATTACTCTGTAGTTGAATTCTCCTTTTGCCCTCTCTTTGAATAAGCATTATAGATCTAAACAATACTCATAAGTAGAGGTGGATATAGGTTATGTCGGCTTGTGTTTGACCTCTTGATTGGTTAGGCCTGATCTGATAGTGGTCTTGTAGTGTTGTGTCATGCCACTTTTTTTTTTTCAAAATTGGGCTCATGGCCTAATACGAGTCACGAGCAAGCCAAATATTATATTTTCTTTATTTTTTTTTTAAATTAAGTACTTAAAAAATTCGAAAAAATAATTTTAGACAATTAAAATTGTATTATAAGAATATGATACTAATATAAATAGTAATAGTAATATTAAATAATAGCGTAGCCTCATGACAATTTGACGGATCGGTTGCGAGCTCGTCACCAAACATTTTTCATTGGTCGTGACACGACACGTGGCTTACACAAGGATAGTGTGCCGTCGTGCCACTAGCAAGGCCTATGCTCAACTCTATTCATCATAAATGCATACACACACCTAAGCCGAGGTCCTAGAGTGATGAACCTTTTCTTGATGTAATCCTCAGTCACATAAACCTAGAATATGCTGCATATACGGAGTACAAAATAAGGGAAATACTTTTGCCTCATCAAAAATCGATGATATTAACACCTCCATATATATACGTTTCCTCAAACTAGCGAGAATGCCACACTAGAATGCTTGAGCAAAACTTTATGGATTACATATAAGTTGTTTTTCCTGTATCATAAAATTGATGTTCATCATAATCAGCGGGGTTCTTTGAAGTTATAAATGATTATCTAATAATAAATATATAGATGCGAATAAAAAATAATTAAATAAAAAGAGATTTTATAAGCACGTACACACCATACAATATATTAATATAAGAAAATCCTCCACCACTTACACATACAAGATTGTCAAGAGAACGTATTACACGAGCGTGGCGGGATAGTATCAAGTAATCATCTTATTACAGCACCATAATATCCTTAAGTTTTCGTACACTCACATTTCTTCTTCTTAAAAAGCGACTGAAATTAACATATACTCGTAGCAAACGTAATTGCTCCGAGAGGCGGTCTATATTATTTCAAAAGTGCGGAGATGGTGGAAGGTTCGTGAAGCATGAATGATGAATCATGCGCAAGGCCTGGAGCACATGCATCTTCTGCGTAGACCCTGACAACTTCCTCCTGGGAATCCCTCAGAATTGCAAACTGATTCACAATTCCTCTTACTAACGCATATTCCTCTAAATGTATGACTTGGAGTTGCACAAGTCCTTGCTTCAGCTACTCTGGGCCCCATCTCTATATTGATTGAAATATCACAGATGAATTTTCATGTTAGGGTGCTGAAATTGAATAATAATCAAGGCACATTACTTTTATGTCAATATCTCTATGCATTAGAATCATACGATTTAAACGAAAGATTATATTATAATGCTAAGGGAATGATAAAGGAGGAGAATGAACCTGCAGCCAAGACAAGCAAGAGCACAAGAAAAAGTGCGGCAAAGGGCTTCATGGGCTGCTTCATAGCTTAGCTATTCAAATCTTACAAAAGAATTCTAGCCTTCAAGTTTACAAGTAGCTTAGTGTTTGGTGTGGTGATGCTTACCAACTCAAAACTATACCCTATTTATAGAAAAAATAAGCTTTCGTTTTGAAAGGAATATGCCACAAATAAATGTGTAATGAATGATATCCATTTGTCCTGACTCAATTTGAGGCATCTTATCCAAAAAGCTACTTTTTACTTGGATAATAATACTAATAAAGTAATTAGCGAATGCGATATTGGTCGTGTAAATATTTTAAAACATTGCTAGATTTCTCTTTTTTTTTTTTAAATAAAATAAAATAAAATCGTAAGGTTAAATAACATTAAAAAGTTGTTCAAGTATTAGGAGATGTAATAGCAAATTAGCAATTGCTACTTCCATTAAGGACAAGTAAGGGACATAGATGTCATAAAGCCCTTGGACAAAAAAAAAAAAGAAGAAGAGATTGAATGAGTTGAATGGGCATGAGATGAGGAGGACCGCACAAGTGTGGAGTTACTATACGAGTATTTCCAAATTTCATTCAAAAAGAACGATTTCCCTTTGCAAAAAAGTTAAATTGTGAGACAGTCTGGAAAGCAATTCGTGCTGCAGACTTCAACAAAAAAATATGCAAACAGTAAAAATAATCTAATTGTTCTTAGCAAGGACTTTTGGGAAACTATGTTAGAATATATGCAAACACTGATTATCCCTTGGTTAGGTTAGTTTAATTACATTATATAACCTATTCGACCCCAATATTAACAGCTTGCTCAAGTCGAGCCGAACAAAACTTTAACGAGATCGAGTTGAGCACTTGAGCCTATTATTACTTGAACTCGACTCCTTGACTAAGTACCCCTAACCTCCCTCCTAGGCCAACTTAGGCTATCTAAATTTCCAAGTATGCTAGCTAATAGACGCTGGGCTGTTTATTTAGCATGTGTAGTGTTGCCCAATACCGCCTATTATCACTCTAACTGAACTTGATTTTACTCCGTACTTTTTTCAATAGTGAATTTTTCTTGTCCTGCAAAAGATCCTGTTGTTTTGACGCTCAATGGTGGACCCGGTGCTCAAGCTAAGGGGCTGGCCTTTGTTTATGATCATGGTAATGCTTATATGTTGTACTATGCCATAGGGCCGGGCCGGGCTGGGCCTTCAGTAGGTAGAACATATAAGCATTACCATGATTTCTTAGGCCTCTACAAAATTTCAGTATTTTATTTTCTTTGTGAACAATCATTCTCTTTACTCTTTAGACTTGTAAGTTGAATTTCTTTCATTTTCATAGGGAGCAACTCACTTGACATTAAACAGATACTATGTACTGTTAAGGCTATAATAACTTAGGCCCATTTACTTTTGAAGCATCCGGCCCAATTAACCCTGGAGACTTGCCAAATCTGCATCTTAATCCAAACAGCTGGTCTAAGGTACTACTGCTTCACATACTTTTGAAACTCGAAGCAAATATTAATGAGTTCATTACCGCAAATTGATCTTTATTGTTTCGGTTCATGTTAATAACTAGTCTGTTTTGGGAGGTATCCAACATTATGTACTTAGACTCTCCTGTAGTTTCTCAAGAAATTCAAGTGACTGCATAACTGGGGATTTAAACCTGCCTCTGATACACACATTTTATGATCAGGGTATATATTTGACTATCAAAACATACTAGGATAAAGCCTATTTGCAATAAAGCAACTAACAAGAGGCGAAATGTCCTAAATACCTTCAATGAACAAAGTGTAGTTAGACTCATGTCGTAAAGTTTGGACATTTCTCGCTTTGTTAGTTGCCGCAAAATAAGTAGTACAATTTTATGAAACAATTCTTTGTTTTAAAATGCTGCAACCACCGTGGTTTCAGAAGTATCCAGAGCGCCTTAACTATCCATTTTCCATTGCTGGAGAATCATATGCTGGTATCTTTATACCAACTCTTGCATCTGAAATAATCTAAGGTATCGAATGAGCTTCATTTAAGTACGTGCAATGTATACCTAGGGATGAGAGGTGATATGCAATCTTTTTCAATCTCATGGACCTTTTATCTTGGACTTGGCTCTGGCTCAAGGCCTATCATCAACTTGGAGGTAATACCACTTTGTGATAGCTTGTTCTGAATAATCAACAGTAGTGTATGTAGATTTTGGGGTATCTCTCCTATAACAATACCCTTCCTCCACGCACAGGGATACATGATTGTAAATGGAGTCACTGATAGGTACTTTGATGGAAATGATGCTGTTCCTTTTGTTCATGGGATGGGCTTGATCTCGGATGATCTGTACCAGGTAATCTTTGCAGCTGTTGCAGAGCATTGATCCATCTGATTTGTCTGCTTAAGCCTGGAATCGTCACGACGCTTTTCCAAGTTAAGAGGCAAAGAGAGGAGTCTTCCTCCCCAGAGAAAAAGATATACAGATCATGGAATTAGTTCAACGTGGCCACAAGTTATCCAGCAAGACTAGCTTTTTATGCCATGTAAAGTTGCTATTAATTTTAACAAATCCCTTTGTATCTGTACAAAGTTATCAGTTATGCATTCATCATTGGTTAAAGGATATACGAAATATAATTGTCCTTACTCCTTATAAGTTAAGTTCAGGCCTTTCTTCTTATCTTCAAGTGTTTTTAGTTCTTTTGAAAAGTGGAAAGATGTTTCAGAATTCATTGAAGGTAGCTATAATTTTTGTACGTAGTCAATTTTAAAAATTAGCATGACAAATTTTGAGCTCTTTATACAGCTAATATCATGCAGCTTTTGACTTCTTCAAACCAAGATCTGGGATGACTGTAAATTTTACTCCCATTCAGCTTAATTTTCTACTAATTACTTGCTTTGCATAAAAAGAAACTAAAATCTGAAAATTGACTGTGATTTATGCTAAACTGGCATTTATATTTTGATCTGTTACTGGTTCTGCTGTCCCAAATCCCCTATCTTGGTGGACTGCTTAACTCTGTTGATGTTGAGGCGCTCACTTCTACTGCATAACTTATCTGGATGACATGGCTCCATATCTGTGGCTTAACAATGAGGTAGTTAGGAAAGCAATGTATGCTGCACAGGTAGGATGAGTACTGCGGTATAAGTTCTTACGAAAGACATTTGGAACACTAGCAAATCCGCTAGGATTTTTTCCCTATTTGCATCAAGAACGTGAAACTGGTAGATGGGAATACTTGTACAAATCACTGTACGTACCATGGAGATGTCGGAAGCATGATTAAGTATCATAAGAGGCTCATTTCTAGGGGTCTGCTAGTGCTCATATACAGGCAAATAAACATTTAGTGGTTAGTCAAAGAGTTGAAGAGTTTAGAAGCTGTACAGGTGAATAAATTATTCTGGTAAGATGTCTAAAGTCATGATCTTCGGAGACTAATAAATATTATAACTTGAATCTTGTAGTGGTGACCATGATATGGTGGTGCCGTACACGGGGAGTGAAACATGGACAAGATCACTTGGTTAAAGAATCATTGATGAGTGGAGACCATGGATTTCAAATGCACAAGTTCCTGGGTGAATTCATTCTACCAGCTAGTCCTATAAAATGGTAAAGCTATTAATCAATGATGCATTTGATAATTATGCTTCTTGATTGCAATTTCAGGTTTATACAAGATTATGACAAGAAACTCACCTAACTTACGGTCAAGGTTAGGCCACAACACAAGTAGTAGTTAGTTTTGAAATTATAGTATGTTTGATCCTAATACTGAAAATTTAAAGCAAAAATGGCATATCCTCTTATAGTTGGTTACTGATCATCATTGAATGTTCTACTTAACAGGGAGTTGGGCATATGGTTCCAGGAGACAAGCCAAGTGAAGCCTAGGACTGATGGTTGGCCGGACAATGAATGTGAGGGAGATAGCCTTAGACAAACAAGAAAGTCCAAGACAGATTGTTGGGAGACAATTCTTTGAGGTTTGCTTACTATAAACATATAACACACCGAAAATATAACGAGTATTTGATTTGATCACCTAAATGGGTGAGGTAGAGGCCAATTGTTCAATATGTTAAAACATTGTGTAAAAATATAATTGATTTGTTGTATACTGTAGTTGAACTTAAACATG
Organism: Dysphania ambrosioides; assembly: GCA_026401315.1. Classification (NCBI taxonomy): domain Eukaryota; kingdom Viridiplantae; phylum Streptophyta; class Magnoliopsida; order Caryophyllales; family Amaranthaceae; genus Dysphania; species Dysphania ambrosioides. Next base: position 26,257,340 of record CM048663.1, on the reverse strand, counting down.
GATTACTGAGATTACAGTTACTCCAAGATACGGGATTAAGTTGGCTGATATCTCCTCAGGACTGATTTTTGTAACTGTAAGTTTCCTTTCAAGGAAAGAGGAAGAAAAGGTTTTTTGACGAAAAATGACTTGTTCTGTTATGCATTTACCTATATGTAAGAAAGAGGAACAATGAAGAGAAAGACGTCAAATATATGCTCGAAATTGGGCTAGGGATTACCACAATTAGCAAACAAATACTTTTTAGTAAATTTTAGGCATATACATGTATTTGTAAAGTGAAAGACATGAATTTTTTTTTTTATGAGCCAGATTTTTCAAGAATGCTGTGTCTCAATGGTGGCGGCAGCACTTGTGTCCAATTCTAGGAAAGAGTCCCCTAGTCTGTGATTTTTGTTCATGACATTTCTGACACTTGGAAATATGCTCGTAACTTGAAATTATGTTTGAGAATCATAAAACTCAGTAAAGCGAACATAGTTGATCAAATAGAACATAACTTGGATTGGCAAATAACAATTGAAGTCAAATTTTAAAAGTTACACCTTAGCTATGTTTGATAAGATTAAGAAGTATATCATACAGCTGATGACCCAGCTAATCAAATTTGAAGGCCTGCATAATATCATCAATTAAGACATCAATGAATCATAATGGAAAATATATTTCCTAGATTCTTATTCAAGAGAGATAGATATAATCAAGAACTAGTATGATGGTTCTTCCATAAGTCCTGGAAAACTCAGGAACATGTCGTTTTCTTGATCTAGCATGGCCTCCATAAATGATGAAGCATCCGTAGAAGCCAATAGGGGTGAAGCAGCAACTTGGATTTCGCTGCAGTCATTCCCTCCATTTTCATTACTCGACAAAAACTCAGCCAAATCGTTTTCTTCTTGCTCTTGACCCTGATTCTGAGCTGGTTTGAATGCCTCCTCTAGGAGAAACTCGTGCCAACTAAAACAATCAGGGGACTTGGCCACATGCCCTGCACTATTATAGCTTGAAGTACAAGCTGATGTTGATGAATTCATCGATGATTTAGGCGAAGATAAGCTTAAGAAATCATAGCTGTTGTTATCCGAGTTTTGCCCTTCAGTGACAAGGCTTATGGCCTGTAGTTGAGACAAAAGGTTTAGGGAGTGAGTGTTATTACTATTTGTAGTATTGTTGTTTTTCATAGGCGACACACTATGGGATATGTCTGAGTTTGAGGGGATAGTGTATGAGGGTGAAGAGGAAGGTTCTTGTATTGGATGGGTTACTGAACTAACTTTCTTCAAGTCTCTTCTGAAAAATCCTATATATTTTGGGCTGTCAGACGACCTAGAAACACCACCAATGTTTCCATAATCGGCCAGGATTTGGGAGAATGGTTTGTGAGTGATGGGGTCAATCCCCATCTCACTGAGCTTCTTCCGTAACTTAGTATTCCAGAGATTCTTTATGTCATTTTCAGTTCTTCCTGGTAGCTGATGTGCTATTAAACCCCACCTAAATGCAAGACACAAATATATGAGACTTCAATAGTTTAGGGAAGGTTGGGAGGTATCATTTGAGAGTAAATGTATGCAACCAAGGAATTAGACAAATGTCAATAAAATTAACTCTAAGATCATTTACGGGATATGTAGGACCAGTCATTGACGGGATATGTAGGACCAGTGATGGAACGCCCTGATAAATTTCGGAGAGGAAAAGGGTGAGTCCACTCTTATAGATGAGTCTATCCTTTCTCGTATTCAACAACTAAGTAATTCTTCATATTAAGTTTAGATAATTCGAACTTTTATGTCAGTAGCTGTTGAATTTAAATTAATCCAAGGCAGAGGATCAAACGGAAGTAACAAGACTATTTTATTAGCAGATGATGGAAAATGTAATTTTGGGGTAATTTTAAAGAGAAAAGTCACCTGCTACCGACAGCAGCATGAAGCTTGATAACAAGCTCCTCTTCTTGTTGAGTGAAACCATCATCACTTAGATCAGGTCTTAGATAATTATTCCACCTTAATCTACAATTCTTCTGACATCTTTTTGTCCCTATAAATGAAACATTTTGTATAAACTATCAACCGACTATAATATAAATCAAACATTTCATGCATACACTCAAAATAAATACGTGACACACTACGTATACCATATATACATTATATGTAACTCAAAATTATAACATAATCAACTACATTTAGTACCTGTTTTTCTCGGAACAGAACTCCAATTTGCAGGTCCATGCTTTGACAGGCACGCGAATGTGGTATCATCCTTCTCTTCTGCCCAAGCTCCCTTCATCACATCTAATTTATCACAACACGCAGGTCTAACCATCTTAATTATACACTTTCTATGTAAATTGTTTATGTTTGCATATAATATTTTTGGATCTAATCAACAGATCTTAAAAGAGGAATACCACGAATTGGTGAAGGTTCAAAGTTTATGCTTCAAATGCTGTATTTATTATTTTCTTATGAGAAAAATTTGGTTAGGGATGAGTGTGAAAGGAACAGGAAATGATAAAAGCATGAGACTTTTAGAAAGTCTATTCTTAACTAAAATTTCATGATATATGCATTGTAATGGAGATGTTCAAGTGAAATGGATGAAACATAAAATTTGCAGCTTTTTTTTTTCTATTTCTCTTTCTAAAGTTTGCGTTGCATGCATCATTTGCTTTAGCTCTATGGAAATGCAGGTTCCATTTGGGTGACTATTTTGGTTAAATATTTTGTAGATTTGTACTAACTTAATTTGTTTAGATTTGTTGGTTACACTTGTGAAAGAAAATGACTTTGCTTTCAATTCTAAACAATCAAGCGAATATTATATAACTTTTTTTTTAAGAACTTAGAACTATTGCGGAGTAGTTAAGCGAACAAGCACAGAAATATATGATGTACGGACGTTATACAAATCTAGTCCTTCTATTCTAAATAAGAGACTTTTAACAGCTTTTTCCTATAGCAGTTGTAGTAAATGTGTTCATTCGATGACTGTTTGCCCCAAATATAATGCAAAGATGACTCCTTTTAAATACTGCTCATAGTATTTATAAAAAAAAATATATTGGTTTCTTTATACAAATTAAATCAAACACCTAAGATAATAAAGAAGAAGGAGGATTCACTTTTTCAGATTTAATTTAAATGTAAAAGGTAATATTTTATAAATCCAAAAAATTACATCTTTACGAAAATTTTGTTCAAATAAACGATTGTATCCTCATTATCATTTGAGCTACACTTAGTTTTAGATATTCTATGTCTTCAATTTTTTTAGTCACTAATTTCATTTTTGGTCCACCCAATTAGATACGCAAAGGGGTTAAGATAGTTAACTTGTTAAAAAAAAAAACCAAGTATATTGATGTATGCTTTCAATGGTATGTTTATGTTGTTTAACTAATTAATATTTATTAATATTGACAATTGCAGTATAATTCAATTTGAAAAATAAAAGGTCATTCTTTATAAATGTATGAGCCTAGTTATTTAATAAGAATTACAACTTCAATTTATTTGGTAACAAACTATTTTTTAAAGTTAGAAATATAAACAATTTTTTCATAGCACAAAAAAAAAATATGTCTAAAAAATATATTCCATTTAAAACAAAATTAAAATCAGTACGAAGTACGGAGTAATAAATAAGGAAATGTATCTAGGCCCATATATACTTAACTGTCTATAGCCTTTCCCTTTCTTACCTATATGTCATTTGTATGGAGAGACTAGCTCAGTTAATAAACAATGCTGTGAATTTGGGAGCTTGGAAGCCAGCCAAGGCAAGTAGACTAGGACCGCAAATTTCTAATCTTGCTTTTGCGGATGACTTGATCTTGTTTAGTGAGGCTTCTGTTGATCAAGCGAGTATCATAGCAAATTCTGTCAAAACTCAGGGAGCAAGGTCAACTATAACAAGTCTCGTATATTTTTTTTCTCCAAGAATACTGATATTACAGTGAAAGAAGGTATTTGTTCTGCTTTGGGGATTGAGGAGACTGATGATTTGGGCACTTATCTAGGTGTTCCCACGATAAATGGCCGGATGTACAAAAAGCAGTATAAATACTTGGTGGAGAGAATAAATGGGAAGCTAAAAGGTTGGCAAGCAAGGACTATTTCAATGGCTGGTAGATCAACGTTGATACAGTCTGCTATTTGTTCAATGCCATTCTATGCCATGCAATCTACAAGTATCCCAAAATCCACATGTGACGCAATTGACAGAATAGCCAGGAGATTCTTACTGTGAAGCACTGAGGAGCAAAGAAAAATCCACCTTGTTGCATGGAATGAAGTGAATAAACCGAAAGAATTAGGGGGTCTCAATATTAGGTCTATGCGTCAAGTCAACGCAGCCTTTATGATGAAATTGGGTTGGAGAATCCTAACTGAACCTTATGCTCTTCGGGCTAGGGTGTTGAGGAATAAATATTGCAAGGGGAAATGTGATTTGGATATGTTTTTGCATAGCAAAGGAAGCTCTAATATAATGCTTGGAGAGGAATTGTGGAAAATGTTGATTTGATCAGGCAAGGGATTAGTATGGCGGTGGGTAATGGTAAAAGAACTTTCTTTTGGCATCACAAATGGGCCACAAAGAATCCTTTAATTGATCAAGTTATTCGTGATCCTCCTTTAGTGATCCAAGATGCAACTGTCCAAGAGATGTGGAATCCTAACATGGGGTGGTTCTTGTGATTTTTTACCTTCGGATGTGCTAAAACAAATTGACTCTTTTATGCTGACAGAAGATGAAGAAGAAACTGACAAGGTTTATTGGAATGGGACCTCTTCAGGTAGCTTTACAATCAAATCAGCTCTGACTCTAGTGAGAAATGAGGTTGATGTTGAGGAAGATCCTAGGTGGGCTATTGTTTGGAGGACGAATGTGCCCTAGAGAATTCGGTTCTTTCTTTAGTTGATGCTGTGGGATGAGCTTATGACATTGCCAATAGATTCTTTAGAAGGCTGGTAGATAATCCTTGTTGTATGACTTGTGGAGCTACTGAAGAGGACATGGATCATGTGATGAGAAGATGTAGTGCTGCAAAAGAGGTTTGATGTAAATTCCCGGGCTTGGTAGATAGGGAGCTGGTGAGGAAGCCGTTTATACAGTGGGTTGTGGATAATCTTAATCCACATAACTCCGATAGAGATGATCAATGGCCAACAGTCTTTGTTGTTACTCTTTGGTGGCTATGGAAATGTAGAAACATGAGATGCTTTGATGATAAGCCGGAGGTTCCAATAGAGCAATTAAGCTTTATCATGGCTAGAGCTGGGATGATTCAGAGAGCTTTAAAGAAGGATATCTTACATGATAATAGGAGGTGTGGGAAGCATAAGGAGGTGTTCATCAGATGGTTAAGCCCAAATGTTGGGTGGGTCTCTCTTCATACAGATGGAGCGACTAAAGGAAACCATGGCCCAGCTGAAGTTGGAGGAATGATCAGAGGTTTTCAGGGAGAAGTTCACGAGATGTTTGCGTTGAATCGTGCTATTTTGTTGGAGGATTTAAGTAGAGTTGCTTTGGCAAGAACGGTTCCTGCTGAAGCTGCCTAGTTTTTTAGTTTTTTGCTTCATTTGTGTTTGTTGTTAAGTTGTGTTTCTTTTATTTTGTTTCCTTTCTTCCATTTTGTCTTTCGTTCGGGGTGTTTTCCCTCTTTTGCAACAAAAAAAAAGTCAAACTATGAACTATTTATGCATGGGGAAAACTCGGAAATTATGGCGTAATCTTTCAACATGTTGGCAACTCTGTAAACCTTACCTACTCCCCTTGAAAGACAAATCATAGTACACCATATCTAGCAAATATGATGCCACACAACAAAAGTGTGCGTACATTTTGTTAACTTTTGCTATGAGCCATGGCCTACATATAGCCTTTGTCGTTAAGGAATCCAACCCTGGAGAAGTTATAGACGCAAAATCAATACGGAGAATAAAGATTAAGATGTATTAGGTGAAATCTATTCGTATTTGTTTATTTGAAATTTTGGACAATAGTTGAAACTATATGCATGGCTTGCTTTTAACCCAAATTAAAATTCATTTGCTTAATTAGAGCTAAACCGGCCTTAAATCAATGCACCTTAAATCAAATAAATGTGTTCTCAATAGTTACAAATCAACCAAATTTTTTGACTCATTTCCTAGATATATTTATAACTTAAACAATTTTAACTTAGATTAGATATGATAAATAGAATTTGTGTGTTTGTGTAGTCATAACTCTTTTCCTTATGATGTAAGCTAACTATTTAATGAGTTAAATTTTTCTAAGAGTTATAAAATATAAGCTCAAAACTTATTCCTATTATCCTATCCAAAGTATATGATTTTCATATCATGATTGCTAATCATCATAGTTGTTCCACCCAATGTTTTGGAGATGACATTGCAAACAAGCTTAATATGGTTCGTTATTTTAAGATGTGTGAAGGAGCAAAGACGAGTTCTTGAGTCAGAACTTATAGATCTAAGGAGAAATGGGTCTTAAGCATGGAAATGTTAAGTATAACACAATTCATAAAGTCAAGAAAAAGTTGAAGGCAAATCACAAATTAGAACTTATGATTCGAAGCTCAAGTTCCAATATCTGCCTAAGTAGTGGGAAAGCAAAGGGTGAGATCGTTGAATAAGTTTTCTATGGTGATGATGCAAGTACAAGTAGGGTCCACACATTCTATGCAATCTAAGTATAAGTTGAGACCTCATTTAATAACCATAAGTTAAAAGGAGATCATCATTAGGAAAATGGTTAAAACAATGGACAATAGGTCACACAAATTAATTCAACTTTTGCTTACAATAAATCTATTTTATAGATTATGTTTGTGCAGCAAATCAAGTGAAGAATGACGGTTTTAACAAATTCCCATACAAGCATGCTAAAGTGATTGAGCACCCAATCTGCCTAAGTACTTAAGTGTATTTTACTGATTTATTTTTGATGGTAAATAAGCAGCTTGATCTAGTATAAAAGAAATCATTCATCACTTAGTTATTCAAACTGACATAGTTTTACAAAGCTTCAATACTATCGAGTCAGAGTTCTCTCAACTTATGCTTTTATCCTTGCACCAAATTTGTAATCCTCTTGTACATCACTTTAATTTGTATTATTAGAGAGTTTAGTACTAAGTAGTACTAAAGGAAGGGTTCCAGTGAAAATTATAAGGACTTAGAGTACAAGAAGGGAAGTAAGAAGAAAGGTTGTGTGAGTAGAAGGGTGAAGTGTTCTGAGTGGAACACGAGCGAAAGAGAGTTCCTAATAGTGTGTATTAGGATTTGCCCCATTAGTGGAGAGTTACAAAATCCCTGAGTTGGGCATAAAATTTTCCACGCAAAAATTCTTGTGTTCCCTTTGTGTGTTCCTTTTTACATTCATTGTTCTAGTTTGAAATTCCGCAAAAATTAGCAAAAACTGAACTTTCAATTCAACTCCCCTTCTTGTAAGTTTCATCCGCATAACATAATATTTTTTTTGTTTTAAAAAAAATGTTACTATACCTTGGAAATTATGAAGATGCAAATTATATATGTAACATATAGAGACAATTCATAGATATATTTGCTGTGGATCAAATCTGTGCCAGAAACAATAATAAAAGGAATATTACTCCGATCCGTAAATTATAGTTTCGTGAATCATGATATCAATCAAGTATATATCATTGTATTCTATAAGTAGAATGGGATTGCAACCTTCTTGGACCAAATTTTAGACAAGTCAAATAGAGAAGTTTCCGCCGAATGCCAACGAACAACTATACTATATATTAATTTTAATTATTCACATTTTAAAAATATATTACTCCGTATTATATGTTGATTATTGAGTGCAAGTAATTAATCAGTTGTGTATTCAGATTATGTTTGTTGCGTTTCCAATTATATTTATATTTTTTTGTATAAAGTATTATATATTATCGATTTATCGGTAGTATCGGAGCTTGACGAGCCATTCAACCATAGAGTCCCAACTTAAGTTAAGGAATCCGGAGCTAAGCCTTTCCATAGAACAGATGACATTTGGCAGGCATGCCATGTGGCTCAAGATTAGGTAGGTGGGACCATACATCTTAAAATGATTCATTTCCTTGGGCTAAAATGGAGTAGTTTATGCAAAATATGATTGATCAGTTGATTGACAAAACAAATACAGTATTACCTTATTAAGGCCAGGGGGAATATTAACAACTTTGACTCACATTTTGACCAACTTTCAAGTCAGATCAAGATTAAAGAGTACGTTTACTTTCTTTTAAGGAAATGGAATGAAATATAACAATTCATAAAAATAGTCCACCTTTCCTATAATATCGAAATGTACAAAAACATTTTTAACGCCCATTGTAGTCTTTTTATGGAATGTTCATTTGAACCAACTAATACTCTTGGACTTGTGGTCCTTTGAAATTTTGAGTCATATGTCGAAATTTCGTATTTGAAAAAAAAAAAAGTTATGAAGACCATCGTCATACCATAAATTGAAATTTTGATTTATTCACCCTTTTTTATACTTTACTTTCATATTTTCCCCTATACTTACCAATACTATACTAGTATTCCTTATTTGGTTGTCCGATCCTAATAATAAGGATGTTGTTTAAAGAAAACGATTGCTTGTCATGATAAATATGAACAAGATTGAATGAGGAAAAAATATGTTGAAATTAACTGATTAAGTGATTGTAGGAAAATTAAAAAATACTTAATATAACCATAGTTATTAATGAAATTATTTGCCCCATTAATCAAAATTAAATGTTTCTAAAAAATTATTTAATACCTTAGATGATCATAGATATCCACAACCTTACTACTCTCATATGTATAATTTATGATGTCATTAATATTTTCTCTCATCAATTTTACCAAATTAAAATTTAATAAAGTGAATACATAAAATTCGAACAGATTACTAGGGACGAAGGGAGCATGGAGTTACTTAAGTGTATCGAAGTCATAGTTTTTTTATTATTTGTTTTTTGGCAAGAAAGATTAGCAAGATTACAAAATTATCAGCGTTCACCGCAATTTGAATTGTAAGATTCTATAAAACTCACCCCATTGATGTGACATAATTTTCCGTTAATAGGTTAGCAATACGTATCTCCAACTGTCAATTTCGCCAACCAGCTGAATTATAAAGGATGGACCCACAGTATTGGCTCTTCGAATTTTCTTGTCCCTTTACTCCCTTGCATGGTCATGGGGTATGACCCCGTCGACGTGTTATCATTACGTGTGAATGTGCGATGAATATTTCAAAAGTTTCATCAACTTTGCGTTGGATAACCGATTCTGACTCGCTTAATCTCATGGGTGTTTCGTTAATCATATCTATAATCAATCATCGACAGATGGTTTTATCTATTGCCATCTCCTTGTAATTCGAGATTACGTAACTTTAAAATTATGTAACTTTATGAGCTCATTATCTTACTTTTATTTGAGTAAATCATAATTAAGAATATTTATTTGATAATTTAAAACTTATTGAATATTGAGTTATTCAAATTTGAGTCGAGTTAGACTCAAATAAGATTATACAATAAGCAAAAAAAAAAAAAAAGGATTATACGGATAAGAAAGTAGATTAGATTTATCATTTTATTTACACTACAATAGACTGCATTTGCGCTTAAATTCTAACCCGACTTAGTAGTCAATAGACCTGTGTATTAGGTCGGGTCAAGGCCGAAATGGGTCACAAGCAAAACGGGTCAGGTCAATGAAGATGTAAAAGTGGTCGGGCCGGGCCAAATAAGATACATAATGGGCCGAGTCGGGCCGGGGTGGACCGTCCAAATAGAGTATATATATTTTTTATCTATAGAGGGTGATAGTTTACACGTATAACCTCCAATCTTTTTTGGTAGTGGACCATCGACAAGTAAGTGAAAATAATTCATTACCTGATAATGTTTAAAAGTCTTGAAAACTATTGGTCCATTATTAATCGGACTTGATCCATTAAAGACCCAATAAAACATGACTATTTAAGAGACCAATCCATTAAACCTATTTACAGGGTCGGTCAAGGGCCCTTAACGGAGCCCATCCATTTCGCAATCAATAATCATGATGTGAATGTTTTGAAAAATGAAATCTATGCATTACCAATTGACCTTTCTTAATTAATCTTTATACAAGCTAAGTTCGGAGTCAATTTGCTGTTCTTAATTTATAGCAAAACTTGTATAAAACAATTTTAAAAGAATTATTAAATTCTAGAGGAAAAAACATACGGGGTACTACATAACACACTTACACACCGACACACAGTTACTAAAGCCTAGGCATCCAAAGACAATGAATGGTACAGCAAAAAACTTATAGCTTGAAGCTTGGCTACTGGGAACCCAACGGAGGATTCAAAATTTGGCACGTACGGAATGGAGATTTCATGCATAAGGCTAAAGCACTGACTGACGTAGAAATGGCTGCTGATTGAGGTGTTGATTACATGGGGTTTCAATCTGTAGGTGGAAATGATGATGATTACAAAGAGAGAGGAGTAAGGGCAAGCGGCCTTAGTCTGTTCAGTCTTGCTTATAGAAGGACTAGGGTTTACGAGGGGGTAAATGAGCCAAATAGAACTATTTAAACATACAGCAATTTATTACTTTCTCCTATTTCCACAAAAAAAAAAAAAAAGTCTATACTTTAAATTTTGGCTAATTTTTTTGACTCATATAAATATTTTTAAAGGCTCGTATATTAGTCTCAATATATACTTTAATAGACTTTTTTCGTAATTTCTTTTAGTGAATGATTAGTAATATTATGATCAAATTAATATATTGGTAAAATAAAAAAATTAAAATATTACAAGTTTATTGATAAACTTGTTTGAACTATTGTAAAGGCCGGAAATGAAGATCGTGAAGTCCTAAACTACTGGTAATAAATTAGACAAATGCCTACAAACCCAAACCCAAATAAAAGTGGATCCTTAAAACAATTAGTGATTAGTACCGAGAAAGGCTAAAGGAGCCTAGAAAAAGCAACATACACCCTTAGCTTGTTGCTAAAGCTGCCTCCGATGTGCTACTTTAGTATTTTATTGCTAAAGCTGCCTCCTATGTGGGTATTGCTTTCCCAAATGCTATAAACCTTATTCTTCCACCAACCCTCCATTAAACCGTAATACGACCGTGACTACCATCATCTACTCCCATCAAATACAATACTCCTACAACATCTTTATTTCTTCCGTTATCTCAATAAATTACATTAACCACCTTAATCACAGTTTACCCACCATCGTCATCAATTATTTTTTCTCCTCATTTTCTGTGCACCAGCCTTTCCTTTTTCCTTCCGAACGTTATCGATTTATTATCGATTTCTCCAGCTACTTCCGTCCCTCGTTTTTTTCCCATTTGATTTTTACGGTTTCCAAAACAGAACTTTAAACGTTTTTATTTTCAAATTTATAAGACAACTAATTATGAAAACTTGATATTAAAAAAATTTAAATTGACATTCATTTAAAAAAATTTTACTTAAATATATTATTTATAATAAATATGATGAGAATTTATGATCAAACTTTTTATACTTTAACTGTATAAATAAAAATAAAGCAAGTAATGGAGTATATTTTTTATATATTAGTGTAGATACACTCTAAGTCTATCTTTAATAATTCGTTTATTAGTATATTACTGCAGAATGGATACACAGTAGCCTGTAGGACCTTATTACCTGTCTGATTTATTTTAATATGGAGTTTTACCTTGCCCTTTGGAAATTCAAGTACAGTTACTCCGTTAGAAAAGTACACCACCAGCCCCCTTACAAGTTACTACTCTCGTCAGATTCTCTCCTGATAACATATTTTTGTAGTGAGAGAAAGAGAGAAAAAATATAGCTGTTACTGTTGGAGACTTGGAGGAGAGGTCGGTCGGTCCATCCATCTCTGCCTCACTCTCTTTCTCTCCTTTGTTCTCCATTGCTTTCTCTACATTTTTATTTTCACTTGTAAGTCTCTAACATTCGAAACGCGTTTCTTTCTACTCTGGGTAATGTTGATGACCTATCTCAACTCTCTCTCCAGAGCTTACTCTTTCTAGAAGTAACAATTACATCTCTCTAAAATTTCCACACCCTCACTTCATTCCTCACCTCGAGGTTTAAAGGGGGTTCCATTTTTCACCACCAATTGCAAAACCCACATCTTAATTTTCCCCAAAAAATCCCAATTTTTTCTGGGTTATTTTTTTATTTTGAATTTTTTTGGGGTTTGGGTTTATAAAAATTGGGGGAATATTAAAGTACGATGAAGAGAGGAGGGGGAAAGCTGGATACATATATGGGAGTAACTCGGAATCGTTCGGTTCAGATTCTGGCGTTATTTGGGTTACTTTACATTATCTTCATGACATTTGAGGTACCTTTTGTGTTCAAGAGCGTTTCGCAGGATACTTCAGGCGTTTCGTTTCAAAATGACGCGTTTGTGAGGCGCCAGCAGCTTGATAGTGAGGAAGAATTGGAGGAGAAAGAAGCTCCGATTCGACCTTTGAAGGAACCATTAAGGGTATCCTCAGCTTCCCCGAAACCGCAACGTCGAATGAGAGAGTATAAGACTCTCTCAGGTCTGATTTTTGATTGGAGGTCATTGATTAGTACTGAGAAAGACGGATTTTCGGGGTTGCATAAGTCCGCTATAACCGCGTTTCAGTTAGGGGAGAAGCTCTGGGAGGATCTCACGTCAGGGAAGTTGAAATTCGATGTCGAAAAGGCCGCCGAAAATCGGACCGAGACGTCGTGCCCGAACTCAGTTTCGCTTTCGGGTGATCAGTTTGTGAAGAAGGGGAAGGTGATGGTTTTACCATGTGGGTTGACATTAGGGTCTCATATTACTTTAGTGGGTAAGCCGAGGGTGGCTCATGCTGAGTATGATCCCAAGATATCGTTGTTGAAAGAAGGAGATCAAAGCTTGATGGTTTCGCAGTTTATGCTTGAATTGATTGGTTTGAAGACTGTCGATGGTGAGGACCCACCTAGGATATTGCATTACAATCCGAGGTTGAAGGGGGATTGGAGTGGGAAGCCTGTGATTGAGCAGAATACCTGTTACAGACAGCAATGGGGAACTTCTGTTCGGTGTGAAGGGTGGAAGTCCAGGCCTGATGAGGAGACTGGTTAGTTGTTAAAGATCCTCTTTTTATTAAAAAAAAATTGTGATTTTATTGGGTATTTCTGTGATTGTATATTGGACTACTCTTGCTTGGATTGATTGGTTGAAGTTGGCTAAAGGATTCATCTTTTTTGTTATGTTGGGTTGTGAGTAGAATGAGAGTAATTTTTGTGATGTGCGTTGGCTATTGTGTGAGTAAATACATCATGATACTATGAGAATGAATGATATATTCCAGGATTTGGTACCTGTTAGATTAGAGTATTGGTTTAATTTCTCATAGTTGCATGTTGTGCCAAAAAAAAAAAATGGAGAGTTGGTTGAGGCTTGTTGGGCATGGGTGTTGAGGACATGAGTGGTGTTAAAAATTTAGCGCTACATCTCTCTGTGATCTTGGTGTTGTTAAAGCTTTGGTAACTCAAATTTTTATTGTAATAATCTTATATTGTCCTTTTATTTTGTGCTGCTTGGTCTTTATAGTTGATGGGCTGATTAAGTGTGAGAAATGGATTCGTGATGATGATAGTAATACTGAAGAATCCAGGGCAACGTGGTGGTTCAGTCGGCTGCTAAGCAGGCCGAAGAAGGTGACAGTGGATTGGCCCTTTCCTTTTGCTGAGGATAAGCTGTTTGTTATGACCCTCAGTGCCGGTTTGGAAGGTTATCATGTCAATGTGGATGGGAGGCATGTCACATCCTTTCCTTACCGAACAGTGAGTGAATTCCTTGAATCTATATGAAGATTTTTCTGTTTTAGTGCCTCTTGTGATATTTTTTTTACAATATTTATAGGGCTTTTCACTTGAAGATGCTACTGGGCTTACATTGAAAGGAGACATTGATGCTCATTCTGTATTTGCTGCTTCCTTGCCATCCTCACATCCTAGTTATGCTCCACAGAGACACCTTGAGATGTCTGACAGATGGCAAGCTCCACCTCTTCCAGACGGTTCTGTTGAACTTTTTATTGGCATTCTTTCCGCAGGCAATCATTTTGCCGAAAGGATGGCTGTGAGGAAATCTTGGATGCAGCATAGGCTTATTAGAAACTCAAAAGTGGTGGCCCGCTTTTTTGTAGCATTGGTTAGTAGAGACAATGTTTTAATGTAGCTCTGTGTATAATAGTTGTCTCTATCTAGTGCTGTAGTCAGTTTTCTAACATGACTGATTTTATTTCAGCATGGAAGGAATGAAGTGAACGTTGAGTTGAAGAAAGAGGCAGAGTTTTTTGGTGACATTGTTATTGTCCCTTACATGGATAGTTATGACCTTGTTGTGGTGAAAACTGTGGCTATTTGTGAATATGGGGTGAGTTATCAAACATCAGGATTAGCATCTATCCTTCCCAGGTGCAGGACAACGTTAATTTATCAGAACTTCCTTTGTTAACAGGTTCGCACTGTTGCTGCAAAGTACATCATGAAGTGTGATGATGATACATTTGTTAGGGTTGATGCAGTTATTAAGGAAGCAAACAAGATTGCTGAGGGTAGCAGCTTGTATGTGGGTAACATCAATTATTATCACAAGCCTTTGCGCAGTGGTAAATGGGCTGTCACATATGAGGTAGGATGTGGGACCATGATGCTCCCAACTGAAATTTTGCTTAGGTTTGTTGCTTATAGTGTCATTCTGAATTTGTGCTAAAATTGCAGTTTTTTGAGCTACTACTTATTTGTGTTCTTTTATGTTATGAAATTGTTGCTTTAGAACTTTCCTTTTGGCCAGTTCTTTGTTGTTTGTGGGAAGGGCATATTGTGAATTTAAGTGAGTAGGAGTTGCTAAATTGCAAAGATTGCGTGGGAACTTCTATACAGTGGCATATGAAAGGTTTCTATTGAGTCATGTATGAAATTTGATCATCTTCGCGTGGGATGTCAAATGTCGAGCTTGTCCAGTCTGGTTTCCGTCAGACGCAGAGAATGTCTTCAAAATTTCTCTAGTTAGAGCAAAACCATTTGTGCAGTTTGTTTTCCAATTTGGTCATTTTCTAACACTTTGATCGTTATAATTGAAATGTGTAATGATAAGAAAAAATGAAGTGTTGTGCTAATGTCGGACACTCGGCTATTTTGTGTAAAAATTGCATAACTTTGGTCCAGAATGAAGTGCTGAGTGTCCATACCCATGTTCGATGTCAAGGTCCGACACGGGTGTTTTGAGGTAAAATAAAGAGTCCGAGTAACATACGCTTGCTTAGATACATCCCATCTTGCTCAAGAGTATGGTGAAAAACTTAACTGACAGGGAGTAAACATGGATCTTACTAGAGGAGATGACTTCGTGTGCCCAATTTTAATATCTCTCATGATTAGATGTTCTTATCTTATAATCAGCAAAAGTATGGAAAGTATCTCACTCTTTGTTCCCATTTTCTCGTTCAGGAATGGCCAGAGGAAGATTATCCACCTTACGCAAACGGACCAGGTTACATCTTGTCATCAGATGTCGCACAGTTCATTGTTTCTGAGTTTGAGAAGCATAAACTAAGGGTGAGTTGCACTTAAAACTTCCACTTCCACGGTTCCACCCTCTGAGTTTCTGAGTTCATTGTTTGCCGATGACAAAGTAGAGAGTGAAAAGTGAATCTCATTTTTATATCTGCAATGCTCTAACGTTCCCTCAAATACGCTTCGCATGCAGTTGTTCAAGATGGAAGATGTGAGTGTAGGAATGTGGGTGGAAAATTTCAACAGCTCCAAACCAGTGGAATATGTACACAGCCTCAAGTTCTGTCAGTTTGGATGTATAGAAGACTATCACACAGCTCATTACCAATCTCCAAAACAGATGATCTGCCTATGGAACAAGTTGCAACTATTAGGCCGCCCAGTATGCTGTAACATGAGATGATAGTTAGTGACTTCCAGGGAGCCAGTTTCCCTGATCGCCGATGATCGAATAGATCAGCAATTTTTGAAGCCATAATATCAGTACCATCCCTTTTTTGTAAATTATGCAAAAGGTCCTTATAGGTTGTTCTTCTCGAGGACCTTATAGGCACCAACTCCATATTCATTCATTATTTCCTGCCTCCCTCCCTCCCTCCCCCCTGTTCTCTTGCCATTATTTAAAGTTTTTGTGCCCTGAATGAACCGCGAAGGTGATGATGATGAGATTATGCACCCCAGGTGGGCAGCCTTCTCCACTCCAGTTGGAAATAGAAATATAGAGAAAAGTAGTACGTGGAAACGAATCCTCAACTTTCCAGTTACTGATCAGCCATCAGGTGTATAATTATGAATTGGTATTGAACAACCATCCTTTGGCCCTCAATTTTGAAGCTACTCTCACATTTACTTAAATTTGCCTCTTTTATATATATGCTATGTGAAAAGGCCTTGTGAGGCTGAGAAACAAGAATTAGTTGTTTTATATGGCAAAAATCGGTATCCCACCAAATTATCCTGTTATAATTATTTTCTTTTCTTTTCTCAAAAAACTTGGTAATTTCATCAATGTTTACTCAACTTATTTTTCCATGTTGGCTAATTCTCTTGGGCGTTTTGTCATTGCAAATTTAAGTGTAAAAGAAAATAGAAACATATTGATCAGACGAAAAGGGTGCTGTTGGGTGTGTTTCCTCTTGTTGTTTGGAGACATGGACTAGCATTACCCTCTTTGGTTCTTGAATTAATAGTCTAGTACTAGAACTAGAAATCGTAACATCGAAATGATATGATATCAATAATTCCATTTGAGGTATTACATGCAATCATTGCTCTGAGGAATGTCTGATTTGAAATTAGTTGTCACATTTCCAATTTAAGGGTATGTTTTATTATTTGGCAAACCAAAAATCACCTAAAAAGAAACTAGGGTTATAAAAGAAAATGGAAATGAAAATGAAAATGAAAAGGTTTGGCATTTGAAAGTTGTTATTTGGTTAATGCTTACTTTGGTATGTAGAATTTTTCTTCTAGAATGCCAAAAGATAATTATGAGATTTTTATTAGGACTAAAATTGTAATTTTACCTTCTGTTTTTGTATTATTTTAATTGGATAATTGATAGTGAAAGTTAAAAAATCCTAATCTCCATCACGAAAAATAAAGATGAAATATCCTTTATTAATAAGAGTTATCTCCTAACAGCTAGAAAAAACGTGATACCCTAACTATTTTAAGACGAATGAATTAATAAACAAGTATAAGTTGCACGGTTATGGCAAAATCATTGTTGGAGAATGACCAGTGTAAAACAGACAATAGCAATATCTTAGCTTGGAGAATATATATATTTATATATATAGGTAGAGTAAGAGTTGACACCATTCTCGCTTCTCGCTTGTCTGTGTACCCATTTGCATATCTTGTCTTCATTAGGGGTAGCAGCTGATATGAATGAATTGGTTATGATTCGTGAGTTATGGGTCTAGGGTGGCTTTTTTCTCAACCTCTTGTACATGATTTGGGGGTCTTCTTTGCTATTTTGGTGCTCATTCAAGGGTTATATGTAGCCCTGCCTTGTCTTCGTCTTATTAAATCATTCTTAATAAGATTAATGATTATAATCATTTTCCTTTACTAAGGTCGCCACTGGAAATACACCCGAAATCTCTCCAAATTAAAGAAGCAGGGTGAGCCCATCTATCTATCTATCTCCTTTTCCTGCGATCAAGGTTCGATTCTCATTCTCCCCTCCCCTGATTTATGATCATGTTGTAGATGTATGTAACCTATTTATAAACATATTGAAATGAAATCCCACCAACCTTGTCGAGACTCCAGAGTCAAGAGAAGATTAATAAATTCCATTACAATTTTCCATAATGTACTCAATCACTGTTATTGTCATATTATTATGAGATATGAAGCCTATCAGGCAATGACCAACCTTTTTTTTGTAATTGTTGTTCTAAAGTTTTCAGTTTTTTTCTATAAAACAAATAACAGCATGTATGCATGCATAACAATGCACTAATTTGCTATGAAAACATCAATATACTTCCTCTATTTTGAAAGCAAATTAGTCCGTAGGATGCTTTGACTTTCCGTTTTACGATGTACGTTGCCCCTCGGTATCTCTATTTATACATACGAAATTTTTTTGTGTTATCAGAGATATAATAAAGTTATTAATATAGCAAAAGTTATCAGTATATTGCATAAAAGTTACCCTCAATAATACCAAAGTCACATTTATACAATAAAAGTCATCTCCAATTTAATAAAAGCATCTTTATAAGGGTATATGACGTATGTCATTCAACATTGTTTATGTGTCTCCACTTTATTAAAGTATTTGTCTTATCCATATCGGATCGAGACTATTCCATAAACATTTAACACTAATATTAGAGGCCCGTCTATTGTACGAGTTGTACAATTTTATTTCGCGATATGTAGATATCTCAATTTTAAAATGGTCGTAAGTATTCAATACCTTTATGCCAGTTTCAAAAATATAAAAAAATTACATAATAACTTTCAATGTTCAGTCATTTTGGACAATTTTGTACATGGTGAGAAAATATACTAATATGTTCACTTTACGTGTTACAGGATTCTATTTAGCCTTAAAAATGTTTGAAGCTATCTACTTTGACTGTAAACATCATTTAAACTAGTATTCAAAACTTATACAATTGAGTTATAATCTCATTTTTAGAGTCATAGGTGATTGAATATCAGTTATTCATACAATTCTGAATACAGTGATAAAATATCTTGGCATGCTTACCATGAATCTTATAGACCTATATTGAATTGATAATTTATTATATTCATGTGATTTTAATCATTCAATTATTTATAATAATCTTATTAGTAGCAATAATCACGATGGTTTCAGTATCAACTTAGCAAGGTTCTTGGCATGAACTTTGACGCACTTTAAGCGACCACAACATCACTTTAAAACTATATGAAGTATTCGAATATCTTATTAAATATTGGATTCGTATATCTTATATTATTGATTTACAAATTCTATTTCTTTGTAGCATGCATCTATCGTGTAGAACATTTATACAACAGTCTCAAAGACAAATTTGTCACTTATATTAATATCTTGACCTATACTAATATATTAAAAAGAGTTTTATATGAAATATATGTGATGCATGAAACTCTATGGCATATAAACAATTGGCCGCATCATCATCACCATCAGACATAACATTTTATGAAAACTCTTATCATACAACATAAAATACTATAGTACAGATTTAAACATGGTACCAACTAGATTATGGATATATGTCTTACTAACGAAGTCATGTATTAAATATGTCATTTAACTTAGTTGGTTAAAGTTTTGAAACGATACCTCTAAGATCTACATCATTTGTCGTCATATCGCTTGTAGCTCTCTTTACCCAAAAATATATTAATAATTTTAACAAGTTCTCAAAAAATTCTTTTACTCATATACTCCGACAGTAGCGAAAAAGTGGGTGAAATTTTTGGGTAAAGCAAATAATTTGAGACGGGAGCCGAAGAGAGTATTGTTTTGAGAGTGGTAAACTTTTTGGTCACAATTGACAACGTAACTTGTTAAGTTTAAGTGGGCTTACATCCACTAGTAGACCATTTTTGTAAGTTGAAACCTCAACATTAGAGTGTGATTGGGTTGGGTGATGCCCATGAGGCCCATGATATGAGAATTGGGTTGGGAATCCAATAGACGCAGTAAGGAGTCCATCGAAAAATGAGATGAATATTTTGGAACATTTGCCAAAATTCAACCCCAAGCCCAAGACCAAGCCCATTCCTCAAATACAAAATTACAATAAGGTTTGGAAACTTTGATCCCAGAAATAAAGTTTTCATACCATTATTTCCACATTGTATTGCTGAAGTTTATTGATATGGCATGCAGAGTATCTCTGAATGAAATGCTTATATACTCGCAACATGGATACACATGCGCATACACAAATAACATATGCAAGTGAGTACCTAACACTAGAGTATTATAGATATCACACCAAAAGTTTGATGTTTGGTTATAATTCAAAGTTAAGTTTAGCTAATACAGAGTATATGCCAATTAATTTATAGGAAAACATTACGAGTAGTTGTATATCTAAGACTGGCTTAGTTTTCACAAAGGTTAAATGAAATTTCAGGCAGAGTTGGAGCCTTGGTGGAGGGATAGGTGGCAGCTCACCAACACTTGGTTGATTTCGTAATAAGAAGAGTAGACGTTCTCTTAATCGCAAATGGCGGGTAATTTAGCATTGACAATGCAAGTTTCTTAGAGCAGATTCAACTGTCATTGGAGCTGAATCTGGAGGGAGGAAGCTCAACAACTTTGAATGCTTCTTTCTGTATTCTCGATTATCAGAGACCATACAGGATTCATAAGAGATAAAGTTATGGCGAATAAGGAAGAAGAAAAGAATAAAGGAGTAATGGAGATTGCTAACAAGAGTTTTATAAGGTAATCTATCTTCATATGTTACCAACTTGAGTTTTATATGAGTTCTGTGTAGGTGTATCTATTTTCTTAACATACATTAGATTTAGATAGACAAAGAATTATACGATTTAATGATAAGTTAAAGTATGCTAGCTACATCAAATAAATAAGAGATCGAGAGTAGTCCGCATGAATCTTATTGTCTTCGCACCTCGAGCTCATCTAATTGCTGTCTCACCAATACTCATTGTTGCAGGCAAGTCATTCCCCAAAGTATTGCTAGCCATGATGATGACATGAAATCCAACTTCTTTTATAATTCATTCGCTAGGTAGTGGCGCCAAACTGGTCGATCAAGGTCACTCCCCAGGTTAGACTCATTTATGCTTATTATCAAATTTGTTGATACTTTTATATTTTTTTTTATATATATAAACATATTCCAACCAATTCTAATCTTATTAATTTTCGGGTCACATAGATTCTTATTATAATCATATATAGATTCGAGTTAGGTGTACCTTAGAAGTTAGAACTCCCTTAAAAGCAATATAAACTAAACACAAGTAAAAATTCCATCCAAGAAAACCAATTTTGGCTAATTACAAAAACAATTAAAAACTCATTCCAACAAAACCGTAATCAACTAGGGTTTATCCTTAATTAAACTCTTAACAAGTCTTTGTTTATCCACCTGACCTTTTCCCCACCTTACAAAGATTCCACAATAATTCCAAGGCCCAACCTCTAAGCTCCCATACACAACGACATCACAAATCACCATCAACAGTCCTTTATTTTTTTTTTTCTTTTTTTATTGCAGTAAAAAGTCCTTAATACCTACTCGTACTAAGGCACATGACCATTGAAATGTAATCCGTATATTTCAATCCTCAACATCATTATTAGTTAGTGGCAGTCCATTACATAATCATATATTATACAATGCTCTATCCTACTCTTTTCTTTTTCTTTTTTTTTGGGTAAATTGCCCTACCCTACTACTCTCCTTAATCCTTACATGAAAAAGAAATGAATAAAAAAATTAGTACAAAGTTGCAACCAAACACTATCCTATAAAATACTCATCATCTTATACCATTGACTTCATACCTGTCTGTTAAATTAAATATACAGCATTAACATCTCACACCCTTTACTTCTTCATCAAATCCTCCAACTGTCGTCATTTATTCTATTATCTCTTTCAGACTCTGATAATGCTGAGTTATGAACATTAAAGCTCCTTCTTTTTGCTGATCTCACTAGAATTATAGTGAGCTGTTTGGCTGCTGATTGGAAGAATTATCAAGAAAGGAAAAGAGGGGAGGAGCTTTTAATTTCAACTTTTATATCGAATCTGATGGATCAAAAGCTGGTTCCACAGTTGCATAAATCTGATTCAGGCAGGAATGGAAGGCTTGAGAGATTCTCCCATTATGTTGGTAAGTTTTTATTTCATTAATTTGTACACTTTGCTTTTTATATTCGTTTTTACTGTGACTGTGATACGTTTCTTGGTTTCCTAATTACGGAGTGGTTGTTTTACTTGTTGAGTAAAAAGGTGAAAGTATGTAAAACAAAATGGTTACGTGATATTTAGGTTATGTTGTACGTAGATTTGTTCAAATGGGTGGGGCCTGTTAAGGGCCTTTGACCGACCCGTTTGTAAAAGGGTCTGATCAATAATGGGCTTAATGAGTCGGTCTCTTAAAGAGCCGTGTTTTATTGGGTTTTTAATGGGTCAAGTCGAGTCAATAATGGGGATATAGTTTTTAAGACTTTTAAACACTATAAGGTAAAGAATTATTTTCACTTACTAGCCGATGATCCAATACCAAAGATTGAAGGTGATACACGTAAATTATCCCCCTCTATGGATAAAAATTATACTCTCTTTGGACGGTCCGACCCGATTCGGCCCGTTATATATCTCCTTTGACCCGACCCGTTTTGCATCTTCTTTGATCCGCCCCGGCCCGTTTTACTTGTGACCCCTTCCGGCCCGGACCCGCCCTTTGTTTGTGATTTGATGGGAATTTATATGGAACAGAGAAGGTTATTAGTTTGATAGACCCATACATACCACCATTGGCATTGGTAGAAAACCAAGAATGTTGTGAAATCTTTGGAAATGTTATGCCTACTGATCACTTAGGAAAAGTGTCTTTCGACTCTCCCTATCTTTAAGACTTTTATTAATTGGTCAAAAACGCATTCGAAAGGTCTTATTGTTTTGTTTTTCTACATTTTGAGAGGTCTCACTCTCAATTCTCAAACAAAGATTTATATCGTGACTTGTCTTTTTTTCTTCCCCTTTACTTTTACTTTTTTTTTTAATCCGTAGAGTTTAAACTTTAAAAAATTGACTATAATTTTTTAATTATAAATACATTGAAGTGTAATCATTTAAGATTTAATTAATATAAATTTTTTAAATATTATATTTTTACAATTTTTCTTATAGATTTAGAAATTAGAGATAAATGGAATAATAATGTAACACCCCAATTACTAACATAATAATAATTTTAGTAACTTAGGGGTATTACCGTCACGTGTCACCACGCTTTAGCTGTGCTAACTAATTACTATATTGCAGCGGAAATAAAACTTGATTTATTTATTAAAAAACTTTTGATTATTCAAAGGTACAAAAGTTGAATAAAAAAATTATGAACACCCTTAACTAGTATGTGCCCCTTGATGTAATACTTCAATGCACATTTATTTCTACAAACTTAATCACCATAAATGAGAAGTAAGGCGAACCAAAAATAAATAGAAAAATACGTGTCAGTATAAAAACATTGCGTACATATATACATACTAAAAGAAATACTTTGACTTTTTAAATTTCTTTATTTCAAACATGCCTTCTTATAATCAATAAACTTTAAACCTTTCTTTATAATAATCCAACATAAATGAAATTATTAAAGCACTTAGTAAAAATAATTTCTTCTTCTTATATCCCCTCTTTGATCCTAAGTGTGCACACCCCTCAAGTAAGTTATCTCATCACGGATCTATCTTTGAGTTTCCTTTTATTTGCCAACAAGTGGACTTTGAAGCATAAACATTTCTTGATTATGAAATCAAGCGGTTATATATAATAATAATAACTCTCATTTTATAACTCATTTAAATACAAATACCTTACTTTAATTATTAAAACTTATTGAAAATTATTAAATCTCAAATGTCATTCGGCCATTTGAAACATGATACATATTAAATAAAATAAGGTAAATGTATATTATCCTTTTTTTAAAATTGTAATTTCAAATAAATAACCATATATATACATATATAAAAAAATGACGGATGGCTAAAATTTCAATAACAATTTATTTAGAAAAATACATAATAAAAATATCTTAATACAATATAATTCAACAAAACGTTTAATTGCGCATTAAAAGATTTAACACATATACGTACCTTAAATTCTAGTACTTTCTAGCAACTTCCTACTAAACTTCAAAATGATATTCCTATCAATTAACATGAACTAATTAACATAATGCAACACAATAATATGCATAAAATATTAGAACTTTAATTAAATTTAGAAATAGTTTTAAAAACTAAATAATTTGTAAAACAATTAAAAATAATTAGGAGAAAGAGGAGGCTCACGATGGCTGGTGGTTGTTGGTGGTACAAGGTGGTCGAATAGAGGAAGATAATTTTCTTGAGAGAAAGAGAGAAAGTTTGAGAGAAATAAAAAGGATTTAATGATTTTTATGTGAAAAATTAGGTGAGGTTTAAGGGTTTATTTATAGTAGAAATCAGAATAAATTTTTTGGATTGAAAAGTAAAAGATAAGTATGAATTTAAAATGATATTTATCTTTCAAATTTTCTGAATTTTTTTTAAATAATTTATTTATTAGATGGTTTAACTAATTAAAATTATTTAATTTAAAACAAATCAATTAGAATTAGCTGAAAAAGATAAAATTAATAATAATATATTTTTTTAAATATCAATCATGGCAAAAGGATATAATAAGGTTAGAATTTATTTTAATTTTTTTAAAATCAATTATTTTTAAATTAAAACTATATTTTCAACTAAAAATATCATTTAAATTAGAATAAAATAAATATAATAATAATTTAATTTTTTTTTTAAATACTAATCATGGTAGCTGGCCATGATTAGATAAGGTTGATTTTTTTTTGGTATATATATCCAATTTTTAACATAATCGGTTTTAAATTAAAATAATATTTATAAATATCTTAAACTGAATTTTTTTTTCTAAGAATAATATCTTAAAAGCTTCTAGAATATTCTAGAATAAAAGTGAATACTCGAGATATTTTTTGGGATATTTGGATGGTTTTTTGAGAATTTAATGGAATAATTGAGGAATTAAATATTTATTTATAAAATTAAATGATTTTCTTAATAAAATTATAAAATAAATATATAAATGGCAATCCATAATTATAATTGGGCCAAAATACTTTTTAAATTATTTAGTTTTACTAAAAAATAATTTTATTTAAAATGCTAATATATAATGTATATTTAATTTTAAATATAACTTAGCATATAAACGTTTTTAATATAATGTCTAAAATATGAGGTATTACAAATAATCATCCGTCACCATAATACAAGTTCATATGAATATATATGATTCTTTTTTGTTACGTTTGTTTTTTTAAAGAAGAATTAAAAGCCAACAAACAAAAGTCAAACAGAACAAACCAAACACAACAAACTAACTACTCAACCAAAAACAAAGAAAAGAAAATTAGGGAGGGATGAATCTCGGGAAAGAGACACCCCTAATGTCTTCATCTGAAATAATTCGTTACGTTTGTAGCGTAAGTTTAGCATTCTATTTGTGCTTCAAGTACTTTTTTAATCTCTAGTTTATTGATGATTTTTTTTATTAGGATTATAGGAGGACCTTTATTGAGAAAAACTAATTCGTTAGTTTAGAAGCACGACAAACTATCCCATACACCGATACAGACTCAATCTCATAAATTGGAATGATTGGACAACTACCCCTGTGCCTCTATTTTTCCATAACAATTGTTCTGTATCTAGATTGATGGATGCATATTGAATAAGGCCTACACAAAGCTGGGAATTGATAACTTTTTTCTGATATAAAGATTTTGAAACGTGCATGTATCTAGATTGATGGGGCATCTAATAATTGCTTTTCTCATAATTAGACATGTATTCTTCCGAAATTAGTGTTAATGTTCACCCATCTTTAACCTTTAATGACAATCAAGAGAAGGTTTTTCTTTACTAAAATCAACAACGGATATAGACAGTCTAAAGTCTTGAATACCACCGTTCAAAACTTTAATAAAATATATTAGTTGGTATTGACAACAACCATCATACTATGAATTCAAGTTAGAGAGATATAATAATTGACATAATAAGAACTCATATAACAATACCTTCCTAATGATGACGTTGATGGTGATCACAACTTCAAATTCATTAACAATTTAAAATTACCAGTCCAAGGACATACTTCTTATATTTTATATGACAAAGTTAGAGTATTGTAATATGTCGATCTCTTTTTTATTATAGTTTTATTCTTCACTAATGATATTGTGGATTTCATGTATTGCAGCAAGACAAATTGGGTTCAATGATCCAAATGAGTGCCCTCAGCTATGTAAGTTGGCAAATGATTACTTGAAGAAAACAGAAGGAAGTGAAAGTTGTATCTATGAATTTTTCTCCAATGATCCAGAAGCCGATTTTCTTTATGTCAAATTAATTGAAGAATTTGACAAATGCATTCTTAGTTATTTTTGTTTTCACTGGACCCAAACTCCTTCTCTGATTAGTCAGGTAAATCTTCTCCTTAATTTTTTATATTTTTTTTTTCATTTTGTTCGCTATATATGATATACGTGCACCAATAATGATACGGAGTAGTAGTAATAATACAAAAGTAATAAATAAAATAAAAAAGAATAACGTGTTCTATTTTCTCTGTATAATTGAAGGTGTTAGGCAATAATGATAATGAGAGGAGAAAACTCAAAGAAATTGTGATGGCAGCTACAAGGTTAGTCACAACTTCATAATTCTATTTCCCCTTTTTTTTTTTAATAGTCCTTATAAAATACTCTAAGTTTCTATAACATATGATTTCAAATCCTGTTAGATAGGACCATCAAATTCTATGATTAGATCCTTATACAGCTAAAAAAAATTAATGTTGGCCACTAAAATCAAATATTGGCATTTTTTTTTATTAAGATAGTGATTGTTAGTAAATCAAAATCATATGTAGGACTTGTACTATTCAATCGATGAGGATAAAATAATTGAGAATCACGTCAAACCGCATGAATCATGTGTTGAGAAATTAATTATGCGGCAATAGTTGATGAGTAGTTATAAACTTATAACTTATAAATATGATCAAGTTCTTAGGTGACCAGAAATTATACATAGTATTAAAGGTGGGTGAATGTCTTGCGAAAAATAAATAAAATCCACCGAAGATTAGGAGGATAAAAGTTTAACTCAATATAAATTCTTGATTTTTATAGCATATTTGGAAGTTAAAATTATCTAAGAAAAAAAGGATTTGTAAGGCCACTGGGCTAGGACCCAGCCCAACCCAATGAAATCGTTGACATTCAAATTAGGGATATTCTTGGTAAATGCTCTTGTCTTTTACTTTGAGGCCTGTTAAGGACATAAGGTCTGTTGTTGAGGAGGACTTGGTGTTTGTCCAATTCCAAAGTCATAATGCTCAATAATTACGTAGATTTGGTAGACCACTCATTTTCCCTCATCTAATATAAAAGTCCATAAATTTTTTCTCTTGGATTGAGGGAGATGGATTAAGGGGATGATAAAAGTCAAACTAATGACAAATTAAGGTAAATAGAGATGGTGACAAAGGGATGAGGTAAAAAGGAAGATATTATAGTGGTGGTACGAGTAAGAAAAAGAAATTGAGAGATTGATTATTACCCTCATTAAGGTGGTAATAATTATCCTTGTTTTTCGTTGGTTTGACTTTTATTACTCTCTTAGTGCATATACCCCAATCCAAGCATGCCCTTGGCAATATAAATCTCAGGTAAACTTTGTTTGCGAAGTCTTTACTTTCATTAGTAATTCTTTTTGAGTTACACTGAAAATATTATTGTATGTACATTACTTTTCAATTTTGACTTAATTTATGGCATAATCAATCTTCGAGAGTTCATATCTAATACTTTTGTGTAATTTCATTTAATCTAAGTTTGCGTGTAAATCTTTCATACGGATACAAATTAATCTAACTAGAAATAAAATAAGTTGGTAATACTCCATATTTCTATCAGAGTCAGAAGTAAATAAGTATGAGACGTAGGAAGCGTGACATTATATGTTTATATTTCAAGATTTACTGTATGTTTTACTGCACCGAATAAGTCTAGCCATGTCTTCTTACTTTAAACTTACTTTGTTTCAAGGACAATTATAATTTTACGTAAGAAGGAATGCAGATAATTTTCTTGGCGAAGTATTTTTAACATTCTACCTACGGCACACAGGCAACAAAGATTTGAAAGGGTGGTAAAGAACTTGAAGGTGACGAGAGTGTTCGCAACCTTAGTTGAGGAGATGAAGGCGATAGGTGGGATACCATCTAATGGTGGCAACGGGGGAGAATCGAAATGTACGG
Source organism: Dysphania ambrosioides (assembly GCA_026401315.1). Taxonomy (NCBI): domain Eukaryota; kingdom Viridiplantae; phylum Streptophyta; class Magnoliopsida; order Caryophyllales; family Amaranthaceae; genus Dysphania; species Dysphania ambrosioides. The sequence goes on along the minus strand of CM048663.1, from coordinate 26,229,127 downwards.
AGGTGATGGTGCCGGTGGCTCACAACAAGAGAAGTCCAGTCCTCCTCCTCATGGGTGGTGGAATGGGTGCTGGCAAGAGCACTGTTCTCAAAGACATCCTCAAAGAGTAATTTCATCCTCTATCTGTCAATTTTATTCTTTTGAAGTTTATAGTTGTACGGATTATATGACTAATACTTAGTATTAATATAATCGATGGTCTATTTGGATGAAACATACAACTAATCCTTGTGAGCAAATAGACAAAATATGAGTATTAATATGTTATGTGTATATATGGTTGATTGTACATCCAAATGTATAATGATAATGTGATGATTACTTTACTATTACATCTTAGTTAGAACTCATGTTATCATTTCGAGATGATGATTGGTAACTTGTCTAGTAACGTTGTAGCAGGCCATTTTGGTCCGGAGTTGGGGCGAATAAGGTGTTAGTGGAAGCAGATGCATTCAAGGAGACGGATGTTATTTACAGAGCCCTTAGTTCAAATGGACATCATGGTGATATGCTTCAGACTGCTGAATTGGTAATTGACATTTTCACCCTTATTAATCATGATTTATTTCTTACTTAGAGAAAATTAGCTCACATATTTGGGTGGCCTACTTTGAGAGTTACATACATAACTGACAATCGTAATACAACAATTTTGGGATCGATGTCTTATCAGTGAGTGGATTTGACTAGTTATTACAAAAAACTATTTGATGATTTGCATCATAGACCAACCTCTACTAATTCAAGTATTTTACTATTTGTTTTGCATGAAAACCGACATTATATACGGGCACACGTATATGTTAGAGATTCCTCCCTGCATTGAAATGATAAAGTTGGACATGTACATGAAGAGATGTGCATTACCTGATATCAGTCGGACCAAACCAAATCATAATATGGTGATTGTACTGTTTGGAATAAAGATTCTCACTTTAGAAAAAGATGGCTGATGAAATCTTGTTAAGGCTGGGAAAAAAGGTTGTGTGTATCCATTGATCGCTGCATAATATGTACACAAGTCCATACACAACCCTAGAGTGTAATAAACTTTACATAATTAACAAACATATATCATACGTAGTATCACTTTTTATTTGTGTAAATAATACGGTCACCTCAGCTCAATGTCCTCTCTGTTATCACTTGTTAGGAATGAAGAGAGTAATAATAACCGTGCGTTTATGTCATAAAAACAGGTACACCAATCATCAACCGATGCAGCACAGTCGCTGTTAGTAACAGCCTTAAATGAAGGGAGGGATGTGATAATGGACGGGACCTTAGCATGGATGCCCTTCGTGGAACAAACCATAGCCATGGCTCGAAATGTTCACAAGTGCAGGTACCGAATGGGATTTGGCTATAAGAAATTAGAGGATGGCACTGTCCAAGAGAACTATTGGGAGGAAATGAAAGATGATGATGATGATGATGATAAGATTTCCCAACAAGACAAGGGCAGGAAGCCTTATAGAATTGAGCTTGTTGGTGTTGTTTGCGACGCTTATCTTGCTGTTGTAAGAGCAATCAGGTATATACTACCTTCTCCTTGTGTTTCTTAATTGTTAGTGGTTACGCTGCCAAATTCGCATTACAATATGTAACATTCCTTGCACAACTGAAACCAGGAGAGCAATAATGGTTGGAAGGGCAGTGAGGGTGCAGTCACAGCTTACGTCTCACAAGAGATTTGCAAGTGCCTTCCCAATATATAGTGAACTTGTTGACAATGCTAGACTTTATTGTACCAACGCAGTTTGCGGTCCACCCAGGGTAATGCTTTCTCCCATCTCTATTTGTCTCCCATCTTACGTCTCACAAGACAATGCTCCTTGAAAGATAAATTATCATCATTGAATTGTTGATCTGGAATCGGAATTTACACCTTTTACTTGTAACAAGTACTGTTCATTTGCAGCATTTTAGTTTTACTTGATAAAAATAATCACCCCCGTCTTTCACCAAGTCTCACTATCATTGTTAGTCACGGTCCACCTGAATTTGTTAATGTTGCAGTTGATAGGCTGGAAAGATGGACACAGCAGACTACTAGTAGATGTGGATGAAATTCAGTGTTTAACCATCTTAAGCAGCCTCAACGACGAAGCTGAGTCCATTTACGAACTACACACAGATCAAAGCCCACTTTCTCATCAAGGCTCAGCCTGGGGAGAGATGATTTTATCACCTTCAAGGCCCAACATCCAGACCACTCTCAAGACTGCCATCCTCAAATACGAAGCTGTAGTCGCCTGACTCCATCAAACCAATATTTTGTAACCCGCCCTTTTAGTTCTAAATCCTAACTCTAGGATTCTGCTTATTCTTCAAATTTCAAATCCCAAGATATTTAACCGTTTTACATAGCGATCTACTTCCAAAATTTGAAATTAACTATCTTTACACCAAGTTTCAAATTTTCAAGTTTTGATATTTGACTAATGAAGTAGTGTCGCAGGGTATAAAGTCCCAAAGATGAAAGTTGTATTATGAGTAAAACAAACAGAAAGATGAAACTAAGGCAAAATGATTAGCCATCTAATCATAAACCTAATACAGAAGACTAAGGAAGCTCGAGTTTCTAACAAACCCTAGATAGAAAAGTTTAATTCAACAACTAATCTTAGTTATAATTCATCATTCCTTAAACTATCGACAAATTTACAACTCAAAAACCCTAATTCGATTACCCTAATCTATCTCATCTTTCACTTCTTAGTAGGAGCAGTCTTCTTCGTCGGCACGTTTTTCTTCACCGCGGTGGCTTTCTTCGCCGGCGACTTGATACTCTTAAGCTTCTTCGCCTTCACCGGCGCAACCTTCTTCGCTGCGACCTTCTGATTCTTTACAACAACATTAGGTTTCTTCTCCGCTGCAGTCTTAGCCTTGGCTGCGACCTTCGGCTTAGCGGCGGCGGCTGCTTTCTTAGCGGGCTTCTTCTCGGCGGCTGCTTCCTTAGATTTCGGCTTGGACTTTGGCTTCTCAGCGGCGGTTACTGTAGAGGACGACTTCTTTGGAGGAAGCTTGAAGGATTTCTTCACCATGATAAGCTTTCCAGAAGCTACGCTCTTCTTCAGTTGGTTGAATAAAAGCTTCTTGAAATTCGGAGGCAGGACGCCAACCTTCTGCTGCTCCTCAATGTGCTTCGCGATTGCGTAGTGGCTTGAACCTGTTCTCTCCTTCAGTGCAACCAACGCCTCTGTTATCATCTGCATTCCATTTCCAGAAAATCATCAGTCTCATCTCGAACGTCACTAAATCAACAAAATAGCATTATTCAAACAAAATTCAACCAGAAATTTCAGGGGGAAAAAAACTTAGGAATCTAATCAGAATCGCAACTAAAACTCAAACGAAGCGAGAAATTTCAGAAATATGATAATAAAAAAAAGACATCATTCCATAAGAACATCATCACAACTTTTCAGAATCGCATGAATAATCCACGCAAAGAGTGTGAAATCGCAATATAAAAAATGAGAGGAGGAGAGAGAATACGTCGATGTAAGGAGGATGAGAGGGAGAGGACTTGGCGACTTTTTTAGGAGCAGAAGCCTTCTTCACAGATTTGTTTGCTGTTGCGGCTGCCATGGCTTCGAACACAAGCAAAAACAGAGTATGAGTGTAGGAATTTGATGAGTACGAGAGGAGTGATGGGGAAAGGTAGGAGAAATTTAGGGGAACAAGAGGTATGGGGTCGGTCACGATATATTGAGTTGAGAGGAGTGATGTGATTGGTGGAGATGAGAGCACACGGATCCAAAATTTTTTAGAAGGTGTTGAAAATGTGCGGTTAGATGGATTGATGATCAACGGATGACATTCGGTTTTAGAGGATGGCACGGATCGTGGGAGCTTAGTTTTAGAAGGTGAGAAAAGTGAATGTCTTACACTGAATACACTCTTGCGTGAAAATTTTATGGATTATTGATTAATTGGATACGGATTTATTCTTGTTGAAATGAATTGAATAATTATTTTGGTTTCCGGAGAGGGGTAACAAGATGTTATTAAAATTATACTCTCGTATTATTTTATATGTCGTATAAAATAATTAATTTATTCTTAATTGCAATTTATAATGTGGAAGACTTGTGAAATAATGTTCTAACTAGTTCATACTTTGTATTTTATTTAATGGTATGAGTTAATTTTTTCCCAAAATGCCACTAAAAACACAAAGCGTGTAAGTGTGTAAGTATAACTTTAGATGTGACATCTGAACCGAATTCGATCCGATCAGAAGGAAAAATTTTGATCCAAACCCGTATAAAAAAACTCTGACTCCGAATTCGATAAAAAATTCCGACTCCGAATAGGAGATGAGTCGGATTCGAATTTTGTATTACATCCAACCTGATTGTGATCCGAGTCCAATAGTCCAATCCGAATGAGTAGCATCAAGGCTAGATTTCATAACCCAAAATTTAAAAATTAAATAAATAAATAAACCATGGTATTTGCTTGTGTTGTATAATTTTTTATATTTTACTTTATATATTATAAATGAATTATAGTATTAGTAATGAAATTAACAAAAAATATAGCTAAGAAAATATCAAATTTTGGATCGAACTCGAAGGTCCGACGGATCGGATCCGAAGGCCTGATGAATCGGATCAAATTCGGAGGTCCGACGGATCGGAGTGAGAGTTGGAGTTTGCGGAGTCAGATTTTGTTGGATCTACTCCGACTCCGATCCATTGCCATTCCTGTGTGACATTATAAAAAAATTCACCTCCTACTTATAACATCCTTTTTATAGAAGTAGATTGAGTAGCTAATTTAAGTTCTACGTTGCTTCACTAAACTAGAGGTAACATATTGTGTGAATTGTGAAGACATATAGTAAACATTCGTGCAATACCAACAAATTACTCAGTACAGTCAGTAGTTGTTCTTGTATGAAGTATTTTACTTCATATGTTAGAGAACTATGAACTCAATTAGAAGCCTCCTATACGGCTATACCCTATAAAACAATTCCAGAAACAAAGGCGATCATACAAAGTCTTTTAAATGCGTTAGCAAAGGTTCTCATATTCCTCAAATGTACTTTTATTTCCTCTTTGTTCCATAAACTTGAAGTAGTACATCTCTACCATGTCATAAAATTAGTACTCTCTTAGGGCTTGCTTGGTATAGGAGGATTAATTACTAGGGTGAAAATTATGAGAGTAATTGATACTAGAGAAGTAGTTATGGGGGGAAAGATTATGGGAGTTGGTTTTCATATGGTTTGGTTTGAGGGAATAATGTACAAGGGTAAAGGGGTTTCTTATGTTTGGTATCAAGGTAAATTTTACCCCTGTTATGTTTTTAGCCAAAAGCTCTGACTTTTACATGGCTTATATTTATAAACAATTTCATGTAAACTAGAGAAACTACTGCTGACAGAATAAACTTTATTTATTTGTGCTGAGATGATTTCACCACCTGTCAAGGAAACTTCACTTGTCACACACTAATTTTTACGATAACCTGTATAACCAAACATAAATCTACATTATACAAAAAATTCAAGCTACATTCAAAGAACTACTTCCCCATCTCCACGGCAACTACTTGATCGACATTGTCAAAATAAGTTCCACACAGAAGAGTTTGGACAACTTTTTATAATCAGGTGCTAAAAACCAAGCAAATGAACAAAGTTGAGAAATTGTGTAAAAAGCTTGACAGATAAACATAAATAGTATAGGTAATAGTCAACAAAAATTAACAAAAGAACAACAAAGAAGGCATTAAGCCCTATTTTCTAAAATCATTGTTAGGAAATCATACTTCTCACCATCATCGTCCAAGTCACGGAGTATCACAATCTCATCTTCAGTCATCTTAACACACAAAGATAGAGCGTTAGCCCTTGAAATTCCGGGAATTTTTCCTAATTCTTCACGCAAGCCAATCTTGATGTTCTTAGGCCCTTCAAGAAAGCTCATCAATTTCTCAATTTGAGCATTGTTATTCTCTAGCATCTTTCCCATCATTGTTTCAAGGCTTGCTTGAACATTTTGAATATCCTTGGTCCGCAATTTTTTCTTAGTTGGTTTCTTAGATGAATGCTCTAGACTTCTCTTACTTGTCTCAGATACCTCTTTATGTACTACATCATTGTGATTTGAAGATGATACTTCAGTGGACTGTTTTGATGTTGTAGTGTCTTGATTAAGGGTACTGTCTTGATTAAGGGCAGTGTCTTGATCGTCTCGATTAATCGGGGTTGCAGACATCACTCTAGTAGCTCTATCCTTTGCAAAGACTTCCTCAAGATCATCAAATAATGGAAATGGCTTTCGATACAAGCCTTTTCCTTCGTTATGACTCTGTAAATCAGTCAAGTCAGTGGATTAATGGACAAATACAAGGACAAATAAAAGAAATAAAAAAAAGCAAACACTAATAAAGTGATAATATCTAAGGCATTTTTAAAGCAATAAATGTATAAAATGACATTACCTTAGCCCATTCTTCAAACACACTACGATCACCAGTCACCATCTTCAAATGATCATCTCATCTGAAACCGCTACCCTTATGTTTGATCTCGAGTAAAGCATTCAACTTTTTCTTTAAATAAGTCAGTCATGAATCAATGTTTGTAGCTTTTAATTTAGAATTAGGCAGTTTCTCAGCAAATAACTTCTCCAAATGGTTCAAATAACCACTTTTAAAGCCCCCATCACCTTTCCATTTTCCATTTGAATTCATTTTAACCAATAATTGGACCAATAGAGCATCCTCTTCACCGATCCACCTTCTTGGAGCACCCTTATCGCTTCCCCTCATAGTTCAAACAGAATTATTTAATGATTGTTTGAGAATAAAAGTGTTATTATATTCATAAAATAAAATAATTACAAGTTATAAAGAAACATAATGAACTCCTAAAACTAATTAACAATTGCCCTATACTGCTGCCAATTGTTAAACATTTGACGAGCAAGGTTATCTCTCCAAACAGTCCATGCATTAGAAGTTTCAAGAACATTGATATAATTATCAACATCGTCATCAATGAACTGTTGCCCAAAATTTGTATCCAATAGGGGTTCAAAGGGATCAAAACGCATTTCTCTATGAATAAGATTATGAAGTAGACAACAAGCACTTATAATATCAGCATGTCTTACAATTCCATAAAATCTACTATTTCTAAGTATTGCCCATCGCATCTTGAGCAACCCAAAACACCTTTCAATTACGTTTCTTGCAGCCGAGTGTTTCATGTTGAAATACTCCTCTGAGGTAGATGGTTGGTAACCATCTTTCCACTATTTTACCTTTATCTCCTATATGGGGCAAGAAAGCCTTCTCCATTTATGTAACCAGCATCAACCAAATAATACATTCCTAAAAATAATGCCAAAAGTTTAAAAATATAAAAATGTTAAGATATAGCTTAAAGTCAAACTACAAAGGTTATATCCTCGCCACGAGGGACTTTAATGGGATGTCTTCTACTAATTGCATCATGAAGAATTCTACAATCAGCAGCAGAGCTTTCCCACCCCGGTAAAACGTAAGAGAATTGCATATCCATAGAACAAGCTGCTAAAACATTATATGCTATATCCCCTTTCCTTGTTCGATATCTTGGCTTGTTAATTTCAGCAACCCTCCATTTGATAAATGTTCCATCTAAAGCCCCTATGCAATTCTATAAATACAGTAAACAAAAAACTAATATTAGCTATCAAGCATAAGAAATATTGGCTAAACCACAAGCTAACTAAAATAACATAGAAACATCCATATCTACCTTAAACCATTTCCATCTGTCGTCTGTGCTATCCTCTTGAATGGGCTCTGGAGTCTTTATCAAGACTATATACAATCGTAAAACACATCTTAGCACTTGAAGAAAGTTTCTTGTGATAGTCTCCTTATACTTTCTCAAACGACTTGTAATCATCCTTTGTTTTTGGTCGTGACCCAATATATTCAAAAAGATTGCAACTCTCTCTTCAACAAACATGTTTCTAGACTCTCGTAAGCCACCATAGTCCCAAAATAACTTACAAAGTGTGTAAAATGTTTTCCTATCCATTCTAAGTTGGTCAATACAACAAATTTCATTTCGAAGAATCTCTTTTATATTCTTCATTCCACGAATCAGATTTCTTTTAGCAGAATGGACATTTTTTTATGTGATTTTTTCATTAACTCAAGTACAAACATAATGCAGAAGTAAAATATCATTATTATCATATTCCTCAATTTAATGAAGAAAATAAAATAAACAATCACACTTTGACGTTTTGATAATGGCATGCGAGCCATAGCTGCATAAAAAAATAAATTGCATTAATTAACCTGAATCTAAAACAAGCATCTCAAACTTTAAGCTAGCCTACGGTGATTAGCTTATCTATTGCTTAAACGAAATCCTTTTGTATTATCGTGAAACATTTCACATACTAATTCACAAGAAAGTATTTCCAAGTATTTTACATAGTTTTTAGCTAACAACTATTTAATATTCCACCACTAATTAGATTTTTAGGCTAGTTGAACCAAAGTCATACTGAGTCATTTTAACTAAAATAATGCCCCACTGGAACCTTGGTAACAATTACATTCATATAGTGGCAAAATACATTTCTACATTGCCTAGGAAAGTTAAAAACATAAAAAGGGTGGACATGTTGCTAAATTATAAATTTGACTAAGGAGGAGAAAGTTCCTACATTAGTGGCATATGAGCAAATCAGTAGATGTTCCTAAATTATAAAATTGACTGAGGAGGAGAAAGTCTTATACCCAATTTAGCACAGAAGCAAATTAGAAGAAGCTTGAAAAGAAATTAGACAAAGAAATCAAAACTACATCATGGCATATGAGCCACTCTAGAACCCCAGCAAAAACTTTCCAACCAGGAGACCTATGCTGGCAGGATCTTCATCTCCTTTGTTGGACTCTATGCTGTCACGAATCTGACTCATGATAATAGTATTTATCATACCAGAGTTTTGCTCTAAAAGTTAATGAATGCCTTTTATCTAGTTTGTTATTTTGGTTTTCAAGTCTGATTTTCTTTAATATCCAAATCAAATTTCTTCAAGCTAAATACTTAAATGTCAAGTATTAACAACACAAGAATTAAAATACAACAGCAAACAATTGTATAATACTGATTCATTTAGTAAATATCACTCACAAAAATTCAAAGATGTAAATATAGTCACTAAAAATATATGAGCTAATTAGGTAAATCAACAATGGGTATAGTACTGATTCATTTAGTAACGAACCTGCCTGATTCATTTAGTAACAACCAAATAACCAAACTTTTGGCATAAAAGTCAAAAAGAAATCCCCATATAGATATGGAAGGAAATTAACATGGGAGGGAAACCCACAAAGCATTCGTGATAGCCACAAAAGGTTAGAGACAGTCACGATGGTCTCGCCATCCAACGTAAATTAGCACTTTTCTTCTCAAATAGAATAATCAAGCACAAATCGAATAATCAAGCACAAATCGAAGAATCAAGCATAAATCGAATAATCAAGCACAAATCGAAGAGCTATATCATACCTCATAAAATTTTAGGCTGAAGTAGAAGCAAATCGGAGGCGTGAACGATGGGGACGAGGAAGGAGGCTTGAACAACGGGGACGAAGGAGGAGTGAAATGAGGAAGGACGAAAGATAGGGTTCGTCACTTCTGTAATGGAAGGGAGAGAGGGTTGAGTTTTTTTTTTGGTTAAAATGAAGATGAATTGGGGCAAATTTTTTCGACCGTGAAAAATGTCGCTGGGGCTCTCAAGGGTATTGCATTACCCTTCTTTTGGGGGAGACAATTTCAGGCCCAATTTTTTCCCCTTATTCCAACCTTACTTATTCCATCTTATTTTTTAACCGAGAATTTTTTAATGGGCTTTTACCCTTGATCCAGGCAAGCCCTTAGTGTCTTTTTTCCCCCCTCTATTTCCATAAAATGCTTCTTTGATTTTTGATTTAGAGAATTGATGAAAGAGATAGTTGAAGGAATCAAGTGCACTTGTTGTGACTTGTGAGAATAGAGTTAGATTAGTAGCTAGTCCAACATTGACAAGAAAAGTAGCATGACAATCTTTTGGTAACAACAATTCTAGGAATATAGGATAATAAATGGGACGGAGAGAGTATAAAGCTTATCATTTAGACGATATTAACGACAAATTGCTTGTTTGATAAATTAACTAAATTGTATTATGAAAATAGACTAGGATTTTAAGACAATTCTAGCTTAATCTCTAAATAACAAACTCCACAACTTAATTGTTGGTTAATTTTCTTTCTTGTACTAAACTCAAGATGCATTTGGTCTACTATATATGTATTCAATTGAGTATCTATTCTCCTCGGCTTATTTTTAAGTTTCAATAAAAACATATGCGGAGTACTTCATTCGACTCAAATAGGAGCAAAAATCAAATATTTGAGACAATTGTACAAGTATTCTATGCATACATGATCCATATAGTAGGAAAAAAATATTATTTCCATATTTTTCTCTGACAACACCGGATCTAAAAATTATGTTTGGAATTAAAATAATGATATTGCACATGTCTTATCTAAAAACCTTGTAAACAAGTTGAGACCAAACTGTAGGAGTTTTTGAAAATAATTGAAACATAGTCAAATCAAATGGTTTTAACAGCTCTTAAACGTATGGTAAGCATAAAAATGTGATCCCTTATAAAATTTGAAAATGTAGAAAATAACTGGATATTGAAGATTATTATACATTGCTTTCGAATTATTTTTGTAATTAAACGTACTAAAGGTTGTAGATTTATCTTAGTGTCATACAAGGAGGTTTTGATCCATTTACTTTATATATATTTAGTCTTTAAATGTTAACAAACTGAGATTAGTTACCAATTGTAAGAACTTTTGGGAATCGGTTGAATGATGTTTATAGTTAAAGTAAATGTTTCCAATCACACATATTGCATAATATGACCTCGAAGACTCGTGCTAAGAAAATCAGGGTATTGTTTCATTGGGTTCGGAATATAAAAGTTATTATACATTATTTTAGAGTTATAAAAAAATCAAAATTGAGATAGGGGGACTAGATGACTCTTAAGGTCATATAAGTACATTTTGAGCCATATAATACCTTATATTTGATTCCTAGAGACCCAAAAAAAGGAGTTTATGATCAAATTAAAATATTATTGAAAAGAGGTTGAAATGGGTTTTTATTGTTTGGAATTAAATTTGATGATTCGAGTCATTCATATGTCATAATATGACACCTTATAAAACTAATGATAAACATATTAAGATGTTCTTTCTTTGAATAAAAAATTATCCAAGATAAATCGAATTTTAATTTTAAGATATACAATTATTTTTAAAATGTTTACCAAAACAATTCCAAAATCAAGTAGAAGGTACTAGATACTTTTGAGGATCATATGAGAAAGTTTGAAACCCTTAAACCCCTTATATTTGGCTTCCAAAAAATTCTAAAAATGAGTTAATGATCTGGTTGTACAAGTTTTATACATCGACTAAAATGGATAGTTAGAGTCAAACTATATGGTTTCCGATGCTCATACGGCTTAATATTTTATAAGGCTTATAATAAGCATATCAAAGCGTAATCTCACTGGGTTCGAATTAATCAAAAATAAAAGGATTTGGAAGTTATATAAGGTACATGATATACTTCACACGGTCATATGATGAGTTGGAACCATTCATACCTTTTATGATCTATAAACCCTATAAGTGAGTTTAGGATTTAATTATATGAATTTGAAAATCGGTTGAAATCCTAAACTCGCTTGGAAAGACCGCGGCCATAATCATCAAGTGATTAAATTAAAGTATGCGAGGCAGTATAATATAATTTATACAACTTTGAATCAACAGCAAATTTTTGCCCAGAACATCTCCTGGCCTTCGACTTGTCCATGAATCTTGATATAATAAGCCTCTACAACACAAACAATTAATAATCAAGGCCAAATTATACTACTTACTAGTTTTTTTTTTTGGCAAAGTACTTACTAGTCTTATTACAGGTAATAGTTTTTTAGTTATTAGTTAGTAGCTGGTTCTAGTTGCATACTAACATGAAAAATGGAAAAAAAATTGTTCAAAGCACTTTTTATTACCACCTTCACAAGGAGGAAACTTTTAAAAAATGTGGTAAATAGAGACCTAATGACTTAATTTGACAAAAAGTTGTGTGCAAGGACCTTTTAGTGTAAATTGACCTTTGACCTATCTTTTTCGATATTTATCACTATGTGGAGGTTTGCGATGATCTGAAAAAGGGAGGAAAACCATATAAATTACGAAGTAACCTTTCCTACTTTTACTTTTTTCGCCCTTTTCCATTATTTTAGATACTCAATCTCTCTAGAGTTTTAGGAAGAATGGATTTATAAAAAAAAACCAAAAAAAATTAGACTAGAAAGTCTTTTATATGGAGTATTCCCTACTTCTCCCAAAGACTGCTCTATTTCTATTTATAAAGTCAAAGTTTAAAAATTCTGACCACAAATTCTCATCATGTTATAAGAAATAATATATTCAAGTGAGATCTTGTTGGATGCATCTATATGTAAATTTTTATAATATAAAGTTTTTATAATTTTTTGCCTTACGTATTTAGAGATAAAAGGTTTAAAATCGTGTTTTGGAGACCGCAAAAGGTCCAATGGGGCAATCTTTGAGAGACAAAGAGAATATTCTTTTAGGCCTTTTTAAAGGATAACCCGTGATAAATTAATGCTAAAAAAGTTGTTCTTCCAACCACAACTTTGTACCAGGTCCTTCTTTATAATCATTCTTCACATTGAAACCTTTTTTTAAAAGGTCCCTCCTCATAAAAATCTTATCATAAAAAAATACCTATCCTTAAAAATGTTACCATGCCAATTGCCAACCCTTAAACCCTTCAGTTTCATAATGTTTACTAGTCTAGAAGTCTGTCAATTGGTGGATAGTGTACCATGACAGTGCACCATGCTCATGGTATACCCGTTCCAAAAAAATATACATTACGTACATGAAAAATATATATAATACAGATGTTAGTTATGTAGAATATATATTTACATTTCACACAAATGATATGTGCACCCAGATGGTTCTTCTAATATGCGCTTACTTTCTACAAGTCTACAACGTCTACAATTAGTGGTTATTAGTTTTGGTAGTAACACTATGAAACTTTTCTATAGCCACTACCACATTTTGCAAGAACTGACCAATATAGCATCAAAATGGCATACTTAACTACGGAGTACTAACCTACCTAACAGCGTTAGTAGACTAAAAGTATAAAATTTTGTAGCAGAAAATAATATCTTTAGCTTGTTGTACACAACTTTTGATCTTCCTTGCCAAATCTGGTAAAAAATGAGTCTGATTCAGTGATGAATAGTACTCTCCTATCTACTGCTACTCTGCAGAGACACACATACCAAATGATCATTTTCTTCCTTTTTTTTTCCCTGAATGCTCAAGTACATATATTCTCTAATTTCTTTTGTATTAAACCAGTCATTTTTCCACAACATTCATCAAATCCAAACCTTAGCATGAACCCACTACACCCAAATTTCATAGCATCACAGTTATTCCTACCAAAAAGTAACACCACAATGCTAGGAGTATGGACAAAGCTAGCTTCCTCAGTAGCAAGTTTCATGTTCGTATGGGCGATGCTAAGACAATTCATCCCTTACGAGCTTCGTAGCTTCATCGAGAAGGGTCTCAGCCGAGTTTGCTCCCGGTTCCTCCCCTACATCGAGGTCACGATCCCAGAGCAATCGGGGGAGCGGATCAAGCGTAGTGAAGCTTACTCCGCGGTCTTGTCCTACCTCTCGTCCATATCCTCCAGGACCGCTAAGCGGTTCATGGGGGATATTGGACGAGATGGGAAGAGCGTGATCTTAAACATGGACAAGGACGAGCGAGTTGAGGATGAATTTAAAGGTGTACATATGTGGTGGGTTCATGGTAAGTCCCCTTCTTCAAAGAATTCCTCTGAGCCAGAACTATGTTTCTTTAGAGTTGCGTTTCATAAGAAACACAGGGAGCTTGTCACTGAAGAATACTTGAAATATGTTGTGAAGCAAGGGAAAGAGATCAAACTTAAAAATAGGCAGAGGAAGCTTTACACTAACCTAGGTTCAAGGTAATTCATTTTTACCCCCTTAAAAATTCTTGCAGATTTTAATATATACCGTACGTAAATGTTTAAAATAGTTATATTTTATGATATAGTTTATAGTCGGGTTACGTTGTGCCAGAACAAATCTATAGAATAAATGTTCATCATAGAAAATTTGTTTGTTTTAAGTCACATTAATTTTGAATAAAGTCGACTCACTTTTGATTTGAGGCGATCTAAGTTGATTTGTTCCAACTATTTTCAAATACACTAGTCACTTTAAGCCTGGTCAATTTCAGACAAATATCATGAAATAATAAAGCGCGACAATTAGGAGGAGTCATGTAGTATTAAAATTTCTGTATTCATAGAATTATATTTTTAGGTACTCTATATTTAGCTCGTGGAGTGGTATACCATTTGAGCACCCTGCAACATTTGATACACTAGCAATGGACTCGCACAAGAAAAAAGAGATTATGGATGATCTTGAGAAGTTCAGTAACAGTGAAGACTTCTATGCAAGAATTGGCAAGGCATGGAAAAGAGGGTACTTGCTATATGGTCCACCAGGCACTGGAAAGTCCACCATGGTTGCTGCAATGGCAAATTTCCTCAATTATGACGTCTTTGACCTGGAGCTCACAGCAGTGAAAGACAACATCGAGCTACGACGTCTTCTTATTGAAACCACAAACAAGTCTATTATTGTGATCGAAGACATCGATTGCTCCCTGGATTTAACCAGACAAAGGAAGAAGCAGAAGCAGCTGTATGGTGAGGGGACAGCAGACAGCGAGGAGTTGGAAGATGAAGTAGAGAATAAGGCGGCCGACGAGGCGAAGGAGTATACTGATCGTAGCAGTACTAGCAAAGTCACACTGTCAGGGCTACTGAATGTTATTGATGGGATATGGTCAAGCTGTGGGGGTGAAAGGATCATAGTTTTTACTACAAATCATGTTGACAAACTTGATCCTGCATTGATAAGAAGGGGTAGGATGGACAAGCATATTGAGATGTCATATTGTAGTTTTGAAGGGTTTAAGGTTCTTGCTAAGAATTACTTGCTTGTTGAGGAGGAGAGTAAAGTTGATGATTATGGTTATCATTTGATGTTTGATGAGATTAAGGAGTTGTTAAGTAAGGTTAAGATAGCGCCGGCTGATGTAGCGGAGATTCTGATGCCCAAGTCTGGTGAAGAAACTCCTGATACGTGCCTTGAGAAATTGATCATGGTGCTTGAGGAAGCCAAGGATGAAGCTGTCAAGAACAGGAAAACAGAGGAGGAAACAGAGTACTAATTCTGTTGAGACTGTACTTTGTTCACATCCTTCAAAAAACTACTTTATTTTGATGAGAATTTAGTGGAACTAATTTCGTACAAGTGAGTAGTTGTCATCTATTCATGTTTAGTAGTCGCATGGGACAAGGAAATGAAGAAATTGTAGCTGCCTTCAGTTTCAAAAACTCTAGTTTATGTGTTCGTAGTCTTTATATTATTGAAATTTGGGGGTTTAAAAGGTATACATGTTCCTATTCGTTAAGCAAATTTCATGAATACCAAAACAATGAGAAATTGTATTATCTTTTCACCATGACTGTAAAAAAAGCACTGATTCCTCTAACTATCATCAAATATATTGAAATTAGGAGCAGCTCCATCCACTCTCCCGTCAATACCAGGCACTGCATTACTACTGAACATTGCAGCCACTTCAACCCTGTCCAAGCACCCCTCTTCATGATCAATTAGTCCTGGCACGAGCATATCCTCATTGCTATTCAAGTTAGGAGTTGGTACGAGGTGTGATCCTTCACCCTTGTCTAGATTACCATGCATCATCCCAGGCACGAACAAAGCAACGTTGCCTATATGCCTCGTCCAGCCCTATAGTAGTAATGATTTTGCACCCCAAATGCTACTCAGCTATAACTTGGGTCATATCCACTTCGTGCATCAATAAAACTCGACTTTTTAGAGTACGTTGTCTTCAAAACAGAATGCAACAACGAATTGGAACAATCACATTACCTCCAAGCTTGGCTGAAACACTCTTAAGACCGGAAAACCCATCCCACCCATAGATTTACGTAGGCAAAGGTCCTCCCATTGATGCCAGTGCATTTTCCTCTCCGTGCCTTTCGACCCCCGCTAAAAACGAGCCAATGTTGCATAAATCTCATCAATAAAGCCATTGGAAATTCTAAATATACTCATTATGTAGGTAGGAATTGCTTGAGCGACGGCTTTAATCAAAACCTCTTTAGCTCGGGGAGGCAATAGATTTTTTCTCCCAACCCTGTAATTTCTTCCTTTTATGCTCCCCAAACTTATTGGTATATGGCATTACACAAACTTACTGGTCGAAACCCCTGCAATCTTTTAGAGTCTTTGCATTTCGGGATCAGCACAATACAAGTACAGCTCACCTCCAAGGTTAATCCCCCTCGCCACCAACTCTACACGAACTTTATATTATTAAAACTCCCCGAAGTTTATGGAAGAATAGGGCATGCATCCCATTTAAACCCAGAGCCTTATTCAGGTGCATTTGGAATAAAGCCTCCCGAATTTCATCACCCGTAGGTTCCAGCTCCAATGCATCACACATCTCGTGGCTTCAAACCAGCTGAAGCATCATCAATATTACTCAGATTTTTAGTCGTAAATAGGCCCTCAAAATACTCTGTAATGATAGCATCCGTTTCATAAATTGGCCCTCAAAATACCCTATAACGATGGCATCCGTGTCAGTTTTAGAGTTATTCCACGCACCCAACTCGTCAAACAGTCCCGTAATCTCATTAAGCTTTCCACTCGAATTAGCTTTGTGATGAAAATAATTCGTGTTTTTTTTATCTCCATCGCGCAGCTCATTTTCCATTGCTCCAGTGCTCAATAAGACTCTTCAAGTCTCCTTAATTCAGCAAGCTCCTCGGGGTTTTTTAAAACGATAATTTTCAATAAAGAATGTCTTTATATGTTTTCCAAATAAATGTTCATTAGTGGGTAACCACTTTTTCTCAGGTGATGGATATCCCTATTTTTCTAAATAAATTTACATCCACAAAAAGAACTTAAAGCCCTGAAATTTATGGGTATTCATGGACTTTTGTATAGACCTCAATCCAACCCTTATTTTTCTCGAAATCCCTCAACCATGGCCCTTTGCCACCACCTAACCAAAGTTGGAGCTCTCTACTCCTCTACTGTGGAAGGAAAATACTACAATTGAGGAGTAGGAGGTCATCTTGCCTTAGATTGTGCTACAAAAGCTTAGATTCTAATTGCTTTTGGATATCGAAAGCCATTAATTTTGCAGTGGGTATAAATTTAAGTTATGCATATATGTGTTACTTTTCTATCAATTCATTTCATGATTCTTAGCCATTATTGATCGATTTCTAGGTACATTGATTCATTGTAAAAGTAGGGTGTTGTCATTAGTCATAACATATTGATCCGACAAAAATTGGTGGTAATCAGTTAGTTCTTTGCCTCCGATAAATTGGAATAAATTTAACTTGATATTCGGGTACCCAACTTAAAAATATGACGACTCATTACCCGACCCCCTTTCGCTCCTTCTTAGGGGGTAAGGTCATTTTTTTTAAAAATAACAGATAATTATTCGACGGATAGTTGGGTTTTTTTTTCTGAATACCCATAAATTTCAGTATATTATCAAGTTCGGGCAGCTTTTTAATATGGATTTAAACAGGCTATTGTATTTGGAGTACTTTCTTTTTGGAGGAAGCATACTTGATACTTCTAATACATCACAATTGCTTAATATGCTAGTACTTGTTCCATGCAGTCAACCCATTTATGATGTTTCAGGGGTTTAGGGCTCAATAAAGAATTTGAATCTTATAATTTAATAGTACACTTTATATAACTTTATTTACTTATTTTATTAAATAAATAAACTATTAAACATTTTATTAAATATAATACTATGAATTATAATCACATAAATCATTAATAATATTTTAAAAAATAAAAATCATAAATAAAATTTTTAATTTAAATAATGTCATAAACAATCTACTTCACAAAAGTTTTTATTTACCAAGTTATCGTATTATCTTGATTGTTTCTCTTTCAAATATTATGAATAGTTCTTTTCACAAATTAATAACTATAGTCAAAATCCAAAACATTAGTCCATATTCTAAATACAACAAATCAATAAGGTATCATTGTATTAACAAAATTAGAAATAATGATAATTTTACACAACTAATATACAAAATAATTGCTTAAAATTTTTACATATATATCTTACCAGTGGAATATTTAGTGAAGTACCTATTTTAGCTAAGGGTCAATAATTAGATAACTATATAAAATATGCATTAGGATTGTTATAAATTTAACATGTACAAAATTATTTTAAAAATAAGGAATAACCATTGTTTGGGAAAAAAATTAACAATTATAGAGGTACATTTGGGAATCGGAACCCATGCCAAAATAAACTTAAAATTTTATTCAATATAAAGTCCTTTATCATTGATCTATTTCAATTAATATAATAAACTTTGTACATATTACACTTATATCTTTTTTACGGGTTCTAAGTGATTGCCCCGCTCGCCCCACCCTAGGGACGACCCTACGATGCAGTGCAACCTCTCATTCCTCTTTCGCTTTCTTCACCTTACGCCTTTTCACCAAGAGCGTTAATGATATTCTTCAAACATACATCAACATCAACATCCGGGAACGTTGGCAATAAATTCTCAGCAACCTCAGCAGGTGTCATTTTGGCTATATCCAAGAGAGCCTTCATAGCATGAAACTTAAGAGTGTTCCTCAACCAACAAGTAGTTCTTAGCAAGCGTTTTAATTCTTTTGAACGCTTCAAAAAAGCAATAAGACAATTCCATATGCTTGTCCATCCTTCCTGTTCTTTTCAATGCCACATCCAACTTACCCACACGATTCTTCGTAAAGAAAATGATCCTCTCGCCACCAAGAGCTGACCATAGCCCATCAATAATATTGAGCAACCCTGAAAAAGTTACGGTACTATAGGTAGAAGCAGTACAGGCAATCCCTACACTCGTGTTAGTTCTGTTCTTGTCATCCCTTTTTCATGTCAAATTAAGCGAACGATCAATGTCCTTAATCACAATAATAAACCTGCTGGTGGTGTTCATCAGAAGCCCCTCATCTGCATGTTATCAGTTGCAGCAGTCAGCTTAAGATTATACACATTATACTTGTTTGGATTGAAATATTGATTAATTATTGTTGAAATGTTGATTAATTATCGTTGATGCTCAATTAGCTACCTTCTAGAAATAATTGTTAAAAAAACAACTTTCCAAAACTACAACAAATTAAATATTTGAGACTATGGAGGTAAAAGATTTTCATTTGAGTTACATGAATCTCCATGTTAGGGTAAGAGCGTTAGCGGAAACGTAATTTAATCGATAAATTAACAAAGTGTAAAGGTCAAGAAGAGCTATTAAGAAAATGACACAAACTGAGCACTTGAAAAGTAATTCCACTATATTAAAAGGAATGAGAGTACAAGAAGGACCCTAAATAATTAGGGTGATAAATATTACAATTTGATTCTCGCAAATATAAAATCACAAAGGAGTATGTAAAATAGATTAGGATAGTGGAATAATGAGAGTAGTATTTAGGAGTGTTTGGTAGTAGGAAGGCTTAATGTTTGAGGTTTTGTATTTGATGGCTTAGATTGATTGAAATGAAACCATGCATGACATCCTATTTATACACATGCATGGAGGTGGAAATAAGTCGGCAAAGATGGAACTAGAAGCTTCAAGAATGCATGATAATACTTTATCATACTTATGCTAAATCATTCCCATGTACTAGGATCTTCTAGTATTTTCCTCACCATGCTAGATTATTCTTATGATCCTCTACCAAAATTCCATTAGTTGGGCTCAAAAATATTTGGGCCACTAGTTAGTATAGCACAAAATTTGGGCCACAACCAACAATCTCCACCTTGGACCAAATCACATAGGTCACTTGTGGTTAGAGTCTTTTAAAACCCTTTTAGTAGGAATAAACTCCTACTAAGCCCAAACAGTGATCGAACTTGATCGTAGAAAGCGGCTTCGTGAGCATATCTGCATGATTTTCCGAAGTATGAACCTTTTTAACAGCAATTTCTCCTTTAGCAATAATATCTCTGTCGTAGTGATATTTGACTGAGACATGCTTGGTCTTGGAATGGTAGGCATCATTCTTGGCGAGAAAGATAGCACTTTGGCTATCAGAGAATACCACGGTGACACCTTGTGGTATACCAAGATCCATAACAAGACCACGCAACCATGTAGCCTCCTTTATACCTTCAGTCGCTGCAACATATTCTGCTTCAATAGTGGAAAGAGCAGCTACCGGTTGGAATTGAGCCTTCCAGCTAATTGCACTCGAACAAAGAGTGAAGATATAACTAGAGAGAGATCTTCGACGATCGAGATTGCCTCCATAGTCAGAGTCGACGAACCCAACAACATCAGTAGAAGTTGTCAAGTTCTTATCGAATACTATCCCCATATCTATAGTACCTTTTAAGTATCAAAAAATCCATTTAACAGCATACCAATGCTCTTTACCAGGGTTGTGCATATACCTGCTTACCATGCTCACTGCATATGTTAAGTCAGGTCTAGTACAGACCATAACATACGTAAGACTGCAAACTGCCAACTGCACTAGCATAAGGAATGCTAGCCATTTTCTCCTTTCCTTCTTTCGTTTGTGGACAAGATTTAGAAGACAACTTAAAATGTGCAGAAAGTGGGGTAGAGACAGTTTTACAATTACTCATATTAAACCTATCCAGAATTTTCTTGATATAATTTTTCTGAGATAGGAATAACTTATTGGCCTGTTGATCTCGATGTATCTCCATGCTAAGAATTTTCTTTGCTAAATTTTCTTTGCTGCACCAAGATCTTTCATCTCAAACTCCTTGCTAAGTTGAGATTTTAAGTTCTTGATTAGAGACTTGTCACAAGATGCAATGAGAATATCGTCCACGTAGAGCAAAAGATAAATATAAGTGCCACCATATTGCTGAAAATAGACACAATGATCATACTGGCTGCATGTGTAGCCTTGTTTGATCATAAATAAATCAAAGCGCTTGTACCACTTCCTGGGATCCTGCTTAAGACCATATAATGATTTCTTTAAGTGACAAACAAGATTTTCCTTTCCAGGAACAATAAATCCTTCGGGTTGCTTCATATAGATCTCTTCTTTAAGATCACCATGAAGAAAAGCAGTTTTGACATCGAGTTTCTCTAACTCCATGTAAAACATAACAATCATTGCAAGAAGGACTCGAATAGAAGTATGACAAACAACAGGAGAAAAAATTTCATTAAAGTCAATACCTTCTTTTTGATGGCATCCTTTAACAACGAGGCGTGCCTTCCATCATGCGGGTTCAACTCTTGGAATGCCTTCCTTCTGCTTGTAGATCCATTTGCAAGTAATTTCTTTTTGGCCTTTAGGTAGCTCCACCAGGTCCCATGTGCCATTCTTGTGAAGACTATTAATCTCTTCATTCATTGCTACCAGCCATTTAGAGGAATTAGGGCCAGAGATGGTTTTAGAATAAGAGGATGGATCAGCTCCAATAGCAGTTTCTTCACCAACTGAGAGAGCATAAGCAAGCACATATTTATCTATAGAATATTTTGGTGACCTTAAAATAGGCCTTTTTGAACGATCCCTGACCAGATTATAATCTGTTGGTTGATAAGGGCTTTATGGTTGGCTTGATCCATTGGTAATTGGAGAATCATCATCGTGATCTTGTTCATTATGGCTGGAACAAGGGCTTGGCGAAGCATCATCTTCCACCATAGGAGACTAACTACTCATCTCTAACTCCACCTTCTCACTACCACTATCTTGATTATCTGTGTTAGGAGATGAAACAGAAGACTCCAAACTAGAGGATTTGATAGTAGCATTTTCATTGAAAGTAACATCTTGAGTAAGAATTACTTTCTTAAACTCGAGACACCATAATCTATATCCTTTAGATTCAGAAGAATAACCAATGAAAATGCATTTAACAGCTTTAGGGGCTAATTTTCCATCATTAATATGAGCATAGGCAATACAACCATATACTTTAAGGAAGGCGTAGTCAATGGTTGTACCTGATCAGACTTCCTCTAGGATTTTAAAGTCAATAGAAGAGTGTGGAGATTGGTTGACGATATATGCGACTATAGATATGACTTCTGCCCATAGATATCGAAGACTCCATAGTCCAACATTAGATATCATACAACGAGCTCTTTCAAGAAGAGTTTAGTTCATACATTCTGCTACACCATTTTGTTGAGGCTTATGAGGTAATATCTTGTGTCTTGCAATGCCATCTTTTGCGCATAACTCTTCAAATTCTCCATCACAAAATTCCATGCCATGATCAGTCTTGAGCTTCTTGATTTTTCTCCCAATTTGGTTCTCCACAAAAGCTTTCCACTTCTTAAAAGTGGGAAAAGTCACATTTTTATGCCTTAAGAAATAAATCCAGACTTTACGAGAGAAATCATCAATGATCGACATAAAGTAGAATTTTCCAGAATAAGAGCCGACTCTAGAAGGTCCCCATAAATCAGAGTGGACATAATCAAGAATACCCTTTGTTCTATGAGTAGCAGTAGAGAAATTTACTTTCTTTTGCTTCCCATAGACACAATGCTCACAGAATTCTAGCTTACCCGTACTAGGTGAGCCGAGAAGTCCATGTTTGCTCAGGATGTCCATTCCTTTTTCGCTCATATGACCAATATGCCATAAATGAGTATGACCAAAATCAACAGATGAGGATGAGATGGTTGTTAAACTTGTCACTTTATGCCCCAGCAAGACATACAAACTACCACTTCTTGTGGCCTTCATGACAACTAGGGCACTTTTAGTGACCTTTAAAATCCACCTTGAGCTGAAAATCTATATCCAAGAGACTTAAGAGTACCCAGTGAAATCAGATTGCGTTTTAAGTCAGGAACATAATGAACCTTAGTCAAAGTCCTGACAATGCCATTATGAGTCTTGATTTTGATTGAACCTATGCCAATAGTCTTACAGGAAACATCATTTCCCATTAAGACAGTACCACAATCAACAGATTCATATGTGTTAAACCAGTCCATATGAGGACACATATGATAGTTGCAACCAGAATCAAGAATCCATTCATTAAGACCCTTCTTTTTAGAAGTTACAAGTAACACCGAGTCACCTTCTGAGGTTTATGAAACTTGCTTCGGCAGGTTTATGAGGTTGTTTAGACTTGTCCTCTTTTTCCTTCTTATTTTTTAATTTAAAGCATTCAGAAATATCATGCCCTGGCTTTTTACAATAGCGACATGTAACATTAGGTTTACGTCCCCTAGATTTAGATCGAAGTTTCTTTTTATTTGTATTTCCTCTTTCATGAGATCTCCCTCTTACATTTAGTCCTTTAGCTTTATCATCATTATTCACTTCAAGATCAAAATTTGCTTTTGAGAGTAAATGCGATTTTACATCCTCAAAAGAAATAGAATCACTAGAGCCATATAACATACTTTCCTTGAAGTGTTTGTAAGAGGGAGGTAGGGAGATGATTAATAATACAACCTTATCCTCATCTTCAATTTTAATATCCAAATTCTCAAGATCAATGGTGATAGAATTGAGTTCATTTAGATGAGATTGGATGGACGTACCTTCGGCTATATGAATAGTATATAACCTTTCTTTGAGACGAAGTTTATTGGCTAGACTTTTAGTCATATAAAGAGACTCGAGCTTTGTCCATAAAGCAGCCGTAGTCGTCTTGTGTACCACCTCGCGTAACACCTCCTTAGTTAAGCATAGTTGGATAGCAAAGATGGCTTTTTCATCCAACTCTTGCCACTGCTCGTCGGTCATCGTTGAAGGCTTCGTACGAAGAGCCTTTTTAATTCGTTTTGAACAAGAACGACTTGTATCTGGATTTTCCAGATACTAAAGCTTATCTTACCATCAAATTTCTCGATATCAAACTTTATAACGCTCGACATTATAAACCTTTAGCTCTGATACCACTTGTTAGGGTAAGAGCGTTAGCGGAAACGTAATTTAATCGAGAAATTAACAAAGTGTAAAGGGAAAGAAGAGCTATTAAGAAAATGACACAAATCGAGCACTTGAAAAATAATTCCACTATATTAAAAGGAATGAGAGTACAAAAAGGACCCTAAATAATTAGGGTGATAAATATTACAATTTGATTCTCGCAAAAATAAACTCACAAAGGAGTATGTAAAATAGATTAGGATAGTGGAATAATAAGAGTAGTATTTAGGAGCATTTGGTAGTAGGAAGGCTTAATGTTTGAGGTTTTGTATTTGATGGCTTGGATTGATTGAAATGAAACCATGCATGACATCCTATTTATACACATGCATGGAGGTAGAAATAAGTTGGCAAAGATGGAACTAGAAGCTTCAAGAATGCATGATAATACTTTATCATACTTATGCATGATAATACTTTATCATACTTATGCTAAATCATTCCCATGTACTAGGATCTTCTAGTATTTTCCTCACCATGCTAGATTATTCTTATGATCTTCTACCAAAATTCCATTAGTTGGGCTCAAAAATATTTGGGCCACTAGTAAGTATAGCACAAAATTTGGGCCACAACCAACACTCCATATAACTCGTATAGTCCTACCTGCATGTATATCACATATACGACATATGTGAGGTAATGTGTTAGAGAGCATTCCCCTCATAAATTTAGTAATATAGTTTGCACGTACTTGTATGTACTATCTTCTTAGTTCATAGAACTGGAGTATAATTGCATAGTGTCATGAAATTTGCGGTAGGCACTAAACCCCCACAAATTTAGTAAAGACTACATTAATAGGCAGGCAGCAAGCATACAAAATAACCCTAAAGTCCAGGGATGGTCATAGACATATTAAGCATGGGTCCTGCTGCTGTGAATGAGATTCCTTGTTAGTTGTTTTGTAAGTGGTGGCAAAACAGGACACAAAATAATGTATACATGTAATGTATGCCATTGTTTTCAATCAATTATCATAATAGCCAGAGGAAATCATGGCTTGTGTTGGCTCGTGGCTGACATCTTAGTGGGTTGGTCATACCATATCGTGCTTGATTGTGGCCGTACCCTACCGTGCCATTCTTTTTTAAAACTCGGTTTATAGCCTAACACAAGCCACATACAGTGTTGTGTTGTGCAGTGTCGTATTACATGATGACTCACTATTTTATTTTTAAAAAGTACTTACTAAAATCTGAAAAAATAATTCGGGCAATTTAAATTGTATTAGAAGAATATAATACTAGCTATAAAAATCTCTTCTAATAATTATGATAATAAAATAAAAAATACAATAAATAATAATAATAATAATAATAGCGTGCAGCCTGCCATACCCATACTAGAAATTTTTTTAAAATTTAAAACACGACCCATGGCTTATCTTTCATTCATTATGTCGTACCGTACCATAACTCGTGTTGCAACAAGCCATTTAGTCCTCGTGTTGCCCGGCCTAGTGCTAGCTCTAATAATAGCTAAAGCCGTTACTGTGCTACATCATCTTTAGGGTTATATTCAACTAAAACTAAAAGGTAAATACGAAAGGACCCATTGGCCATTAGCAACGCCTGAATAGTGTAGGCGAGTGCACCACGCTCTTGGTCTACCCGGATCAAAACGCAAGCCAAGAAAGCATTAAACACGTACACAATTTAATATGTAAAGTGCATAATGTACATTAAGGTGTACTGTAATATACATTAAGTTGTAGTGTAACATACGCGGTAAATTTAATGTTTCCCACCAAAAAACATGATTCATTAATTGCCTTATTTAATTTTAAATTTGGAAACAAATTGTCACTCTTATTTTCCCAACGAAAACAATAGAATCCCAATGATTCATCATTTACTTTTACAATATATTAATGTTAGTCATCATAAATCATTGTATTTTAAAATTTATGAATATGTACATTAATAATTAGAAAATTTACATTATACACATATGCAGTGTATGTCATGTTTATTATAAATTCAGTATGCAAGTACATTAGTGACTATTTTATGATGTTTCCAATATTACTTACAATGTATATTACTTACAATTTTAATGTATATATTATTCTTATAAATGTGTATATATATATATATATATATATATACACACGAAGAAAATGTACTTACATATTCAGATATAAAGATTGTGTACATAAATTCTGATACAATTTCAACATACATATTACATAATTTCAATGTACTTCTTATGTAATTGTAATGAACATTTTATACACTATGCAAAACCTATGCACAATATGTTTAATGTACAAAATACTCAACTCTAATGTACATTATTCACATTTCTGGTGTTCATTACAACTAAATCAAATATACATGTAAATTTTTTGTAAATATTATATGCCAACAATTTTTGATTGAGTATGTACAACAAGATATTTAATGTACAAAATACTCAACTTTAATGTATATTATTCATATTTTTTATGTTTATTACAATCGAATCAAATGTAGATATAAATTTTTTGATTTAAATATCATATGCTAGCAATTTTTCACTGAGTATATGCACCAAGATGTTTAGTGTACAAAATATTCAACACTAATGTACATTATTCATATTTCTGATGTTCAATATTATCGAATCAAATGTACATGTAATTTATAACATATGTACATTGAAGTTCTATCAAGAATTGATGTTAGAAAATTATAATTTTTTGTGTAATGTAATAAGAATGATATTTACATTCAAATTGTGAGTTTGTGTACTGTAATCACAATGGCAAGAATGTACGTCGCATAACTTCGTAATTTGCAACTCTCTTATAAGAGATATACATATCCATATCATGTAATGTACATAATATTTTTCGATATATGAGGACCATTGTTGAAATATATTGATTTCACAATGTACATGTTATGTTTGTATATTGAATAAATCGAAATACAAAATCGACAAAATATAAAATGTGATGCATATTAAATAAAAACAAATAGAATTCCAAAGGTATGTTATTCTTATTTTTCCAACAAAAACAATAGTATCTCAATTCTTCATCTTTTACGTTTACAAAGCATTAAAAACCAATGGGTGGATAGTGCACCCGGGTGTACCATGAGTATGATACACATGTTTCAAATTGCAGTATGTAAAAAATAAAACGCAAAAAGAAATGTACATCACTTGTCTGAGTAATGTACATAAGTTACAACACACAACCCAAAACGCAACCCATCATTTTTTTTGATTTTGGGAACAGAAACATAATTTCACTGCGCAACTATAATGCTAGAGTTATAGCAAAGAATAGATAATATTGGCCATATGGCAATGTATACTTCAAATTTTCATTGTTTTCAAAGTTTTTTTTTTTGGAAAAAAAATCATCTTCTCCCTCCATTGAAACTCTGAGTTCAAACCCTAAAAAATTAGATAAAAAAGTTTAAAAGTTGCAGTTATACAATGTGTACATTTATAAGTTGCTGACTTTTCAGTTCTTCACGGTTTACGAGGTGATTTTTTTTATATGTACACTGAATTCGATTGTTATGAACATTAGAAATCTAAGTAAAGTACATTAAACTTGAGTATTATGTACATTAAATATTTTGTATATTAGGTACATTAAAGTTGAGTATTATATACATTAAACATTTTATATAAGTTATGCACAAAGAAAGTTATGTTCATTGAAATTAAACACGATGTACATCGAACTTGTATAAGATGTACATTTGAAATTGTATTAGCATTGACATTGGTAAAAAAGCGACTCTCTCAATTATTGAACTTATATAAAATGTACATTGAACTTATATACGATGTACATTGAACTTATATACGATGTACATTGAATTTATATAAGATGTATATTTCCGTCATTGTTGTTTTCTCTTGAACTGTTCAAATAAGTGCAAATTTGTTTCAAATTAAAAAATATACCGTAATCATTACACTCTACTGTTGACATATCCCCGGGCAGTCATTTCCTTGTTTGCTCGAGTCATTTCACCCCTTTTCATTTCCCCGGGTTGTGGTGATTTCACCCTTTTTCATTTCCCAAATGTTATTTCCTCCTATTTGCATATGCACCAATTGCTAGGAATGACAATGGATCGGAGACGGAGCGGATCCAACAATATCCGAATACAATCCGACAAGTTCGCGGACCTTAATTTTGGATCCGAAACCGCAAACTCCGACTCCGATTCGTCGAACCTTCAAATCCGATCTGCTGGACCTTCAAATTTGATCCAAAATTTAATATTTTCTTACTTATTTTTTGTTAATTTCATTACTAATACTATAATTCATTTATAATATATAATGTAAATTAAAAAAGTATACAACACAAGCAAATACCATTGTTTATTTATTTATTTAATTTCTTTTATTTTGGGTTATTATATTTGGGCTTTTTTTTAATACTAGCCCTGATACTACTCATTCGGATCAGGCTATCAAACTCGGATCACAATCGGGTCGGATGTAATATAATATCCGAATCAGACCCATCCTTATTCGGAGTCGGAGTTTTTTTATCGGATTCGTATTCAACATTTTTTTAAACAGGTTTGGATTGGACTTTTTCATTCGGATCGGATCGGACTCGGTTCGGATTCGAATTCGGATTAAATTTCCATCCCTACCAATTGCTAGCTAGGACAGGTGCACCATGCTTCCCTTACACCTGGGTGCACTTAATTTACGTTTAACATGCTAGTTTTTAGTGAGAAACTTTAATTTTTCTCCCGTACATTACCCGACAACTTAATGTACATTATCCGACAATTTAATGTACATTACGTATATCACATATTAAATGACCTTCGTGTTTAATGTTTTGTTGCCTTGCGTTTTGATCCGGGTGCACAATGAGTATATATGTTGCACTCGCCTATATAATCTAATTTGCGGGCCATTAGTGGGTCTTTAGGAGGGATGCATCAGACATGTGAAATGTACGGAGTAATAAACTAAAAGATGGAACCCGTTTGGTTGAGTAATCCTGTAGTAAAATCAAGAGATTATTGAATATAAAACATTAAATTGATGAACAAAATCCAAATCAGAATTGAAATCTTTATACCAAATTGTATTCCTCTGATTCATAATACAGTGAAATTGAATATAACAATCTTTAGTTTCACAAGGTTTTCTAGTTTTGAACAAAAAAAAGACCACAAATGAACATATATTAGAATTGAACAAATTTAAGATAAATCAATTTAAATAGTTTTCGAACTTATAAACACAAACCGAATAAAATTGAGCAAAACCCAATTCAAATTTGAACAAATTTTGCCAATTCTATTCCACAAATTCATAGCACATTTAATCAGAGTATCTGATCATTTAAAAAAAATAAAAAAATAAAAAATTGAGTATCTGATAAATTTTTAAAATTTCATAAGGTTTCCCAAAAATGAACAAAGAATAGACCAAAATTAAACAAATTTATAATATTTTACATAAAGTGATTAGAATTGAACAAATTACATCAATTTTAAAGTTATCAAACTTATGAATTAAAACTTAATGAAAATTGAACAAAATCTAATCAGAATCGAACAAAATTCAACAAATTGCATTCCACTAATTCATAACATAATAAAATTGAGTATCGAACAAATTCTAAAGTTTCACTGGTTTTGTAGTTTTAAACAAAAAACACCAGAACTGAACAAATATTAATGCTACACAAGTGTATATTATTTAATCATTGTATACAATACACCCATCTTATCGAACAATTAGCATATCCAATTAGACAAATCAGCAAGATACGTGAATCCATCTTAATAACTAGATATGTGATCTCATTGTACTTCATTATGCTGCTGGCAGAGGGAATAAAGACACAAGACATGAAATATACGAGCGTGATTGGATACGAATTTGGCTTCCAAAACCTTTGTCAAAGGCTGAAAACAATCACGAAAACTCAAGAGACTCCAGCATATATATGTGTGGTGCTATAAAGGGAGCAACAGGGCAAAAGAATTTCAAAGTTACAAAGAAGCAGCAGTATAAGCCCTTCAGAGGAGGGGGGATGAATTACAACAAGGTATTCCCAGCTCCTTTTATAAGACGCAATTTATCAACCAACCCCGCCAACCCAACTACACACTACTACATAATAGATACTTACCATCGTCCCAGTCAACAAAAATTTAAGAACAGGGCTCTTAATCTAGGAACCTCGGTTACCGATTAGGTTAAAAAGCTATTTTACACTGAACAAACTCAACAATTTTACCCATCTCTGTCAACCTCTGTAGATGCACGAATTCTGAAAAATGACTACTCAAATCTACCATTCCTCCGCATTTTGTTGCTCCCCTGCGGGATATACAGAGCAATATTGCACAACAGGAATCCCTCGAGTGTCCCACAGAAGAAAATCTCCCAACAGTATTTGTAGAACCATTAGTTGTGGACCTTTGTGGGCTCAACTGTAAACTCATAATTTCCATATATGATACAACTAAACACCCGAGACAGGAAAAGAGAAAACCTCCAAAACCCCTGGTTCTTTCAAAACGAAATCATCTACTCACCTTTCTGATCATCATCCTTCACTAAAGCACTGGGTCCATCATCAAAACCGGGACCAGGTGCTAGTTCGTTAAGATCAAGAAACCCCCTCATTGCTTCAATTCTATCAGAATTGTCTTGCTTTGGACTTTCAGTCTTAGCCGGGGGTCTGTTCTCATTATTCTCGACATCCATGGGAGTGGACTCACCAACTCCTCTTTCCTGCTGCTCTTCTTCATTATCCTCATTGTAGTCCGGACTTTCCATCGAGTATTCTGTACTATCAGTTGCATCATAACTTGCCTTCCCATTTTTCATGGATGACTCAGTTTCAGAATCAGATAGCTCGTACTTCCGGTAATCAATACGGTTCCTCGTGGCCCGTTTGCTACGCCGCAAACCCGAGTCTAGGTCATCAACTGACCTTATTTTAGTTCCTCTTCGAGTTCGGCCATCAGTTTTCTTAAACCTTCTTCTTGGTTGGTCACTATCTTCACTGATGCTCAGCGAATCTTCTTCTTCTTCGTCTTCTTCCTCCACCTCATCTTCTCCATTTTCGTCACTCCATTGATATTCCTCATCTACTTCGCCTTCAGAACTGCTTGTTAGTCTCTTCTTCTGTTTACGCTGCTGCATATATGCATCATCGTAAACAGCTTCCCCAACAATGTCATCATCACTCTCATAGTATGTCTCCTCATCGTCCGAAATCGGATCAACAAACTCTTTTTCTGAATACCTCTGAGGTCTTTGTCTTCTCCGGTTACTACCACAAGTACATAAATATATCACAAAACCATATCATAGCGTTGTACTACATATTAAAAAGGAAAACTGAAGTATGAAGAATCTAACCCACGATCCAACGGTTCAGAGTTGTGGTCTACGTCCATTTCATCATAATCAATTGGAGATGGGGGACTAAATGACACATGCAGAGAGGAATGTGAAGAGTCGTTCCATCTACCATTGGCGGACTGTTCAGGTTTGATATTTTCTCTTTTGACTCCATGCTCTGGAGATAGCTGTCTACGCCTATATTAAGAGAGATGCAAAAAACCATTCATCATTCAGAACAAATTAGCATGTAATTTCTTGACAACTCCATAGCCAGAATTCACATGTATACTGTCCAAAAAAATTTCCATACTTCGTAGTCTTGATAGCCTCATTGATTGAACGGTCAAAATCATCTGCATAAGAATTCAATAAAACCACTCAATCTTTAAGCAAGCTATAATAACCTATTCCATAATTGTTGAATATTGGATAGGTAAAACGTATAAGATGAAAGCATGGATCTTGGATCTTCGATCAGATAACAAGCTCTAGTAGAGCCAACTAAAAATGCATTATCACTCCTCGACAAAAATGAATCTTCTCCCACCTTTGAAAGCAAGATAGCCAGCTAAACTGTAAGCATACAGCTCAATTTCTTTTAAGAATTCCACATAGAAAATCAATAAAAAAAATCAAACAATAAAAAATA
Source organism: Dysphania ambrosioides (assembly GCA_026401315.1). Taxonomy (NCBI): domain Eukaryota; kingdom Viridiplantae; phylum Streptophyta; class Magnoliopsida; order Caryophyllales; family Amaranthaceae; genus Dysphania; species Dysphania ambrosioides. The sequence continues at coordinate 26,196,859 of CM048663.1, read as the reverse complement.
AGTAATCTGGACCAATTTAATCACCGATAATTTTGTAAAAAGATAATATCAAAACTTGTTTGTGAAATTGAGGTAGCTAAATTTTAAATTCAGCAATTTAAATGCCATAAGTAAATGATGTAGTAAAAATCAAAGAATTTTGGTCCACTTGAAGAAAATGGGGTATATCTAAAAAATATATCAAGCCCCACAACAACTGATGTGATGATGAGATGTTTGGCATGAAGCGAACTATACATCCTTTGAAGACATTATTAATGATTTAAATGTTTACAGAAGGTAGACTCTATTGCTAGTGAGCTACCTGTTGATGCAAAACTGTAAAACAAAGATTTCAAGTCTCTGGCATCCTAGCACACCTTATCAAAAATATTGTTGAAAGGTAGATTCAAAAAGTGTTGTATAGAAAAAAGGTGCCCAAGTCTTAAGGTAGATGCAAAAGCATTCTAGATACTTTCATATATGCTTACCAAAAGTGTACGTGACAGGTTTCCTGTCACGAAGGGATCGACCGGCAGCAAGCCCATCCATGACACCGTAATCCAGAAGAAGAGCTTGTCGTTGTTGCTTTTTCAGCAATTTTTCTTTTCTCTGTCGAGAGAGAGAGAGAGAGAGAGAGAGAGAGGCAAAAAAGATAAGCAACCAGCCTAATCTGAAGGTTATATTATGAAATTCCCATTCATGAAGCTCCACAGCAATTTTACCTTGTGAATCTTCTCAATCTCAGGAAGCATATCATTCTTTAACTTCTTTCCAAGGGAAGCTTCTGTTCTGTTCTTGCTTAAGAAAAGCTTCTCCTGCAGACAGACACATGGAAATTAGCTCTCTCATATTTTAACGACAAATACCAACCAAAAATCAATGACACTTAAGAGTTCTTTTCCCGATGACAATGATTCCAACAGATATAAGGCAGCAAACAATTTGAGGTCCAGCAGATAGTACAAGACCACTCTCAGAGTATTTCATCAATCAAAAGGTCAAATCTTTTCAATGAAAAACAGATCAAAGAGAAAGACAAACACAGATGTTATCGACCATATCATTCAGTTAACAATCAGATGAATCCCGGAAGATTCTGAAAATATATCAAAACTCTTTTCTCCTTTGTAGGACGATCCCACATGGGAACCAATCAAGGACAATACATTTTTTTTTTGATCCTAGTCAAGGACAATAATAAGTCCTCAACTCCAAGCCATACAGAAACTAATGCCCTCAAGTAAGTTCTCATGGTATCATTCTTAGGTGCTTAGAGTGTACCAGTAGGAGTTAAAGACTTGTGCTTGAGAAAAAGATTTTCTATGTTTATCAGATATTTGAATTATCTGATTTAACATAGTTTGCTTTTTCCTAATTTCTCCTTTCAAACAGTGCTTCTATATCTCTTGCTTTGTTTTCCTTTTCTCACTGAATATTTTTCCCACTTCCTCTTTTCCTCCTGCAATGCCACTGGTTCTCACTCTTGCATGATTTCCTTACTTGTCTATCTGCAAATCCTCATTACACCCTCAATCCTCAAGACTTTAGCTTCCTCTCTCTCCTCAGCAACTCCCTATTCAAAATTGAATGTAAATGTTCATCCACTTCTGGTCTACATACCAGTCCCTTGAAAAGACAAATTAAGAAAGTGGTTGAAAGTTACACAAGTGACAATATCAACTTGATCTCCACTCATACTCAGTTCACAGTTGGTTGATATTGTTGTTTTGAGTACTAATCCTTCAAATATGACGATCTCACTACCTGTCAGAGGTGTGCTTCTCCAAACCAATGCATCTTTATTTTTCCATTGTGTTAAAGAGCCTTTCTAATTCCCACGGTTCAAATCTTACTACTTTCTTCATTATATTAGCTTTCTTCATCTTCTTTACCTCATTATCTTTCCAATCAAATATATAAATGCTAAAGGAATCTTCAAGTATACTCCATTAGACACATATGAACATTGTATTTGGGTCAAGAATAATTGTTCGAGTTTAGAAAATTGAAAGAGAAAACATCAAGGAACAAGTTGGATCCATAAAATGGCAATTTTTTTTCCATCTTATATTGAAATTGAGAATTTTTTCCCACTCCACTATTTAATTATATTGGGGTAATCTGCTAATGTTATGTAAGTTATATTCTTTACTCAACACAAAAAATGGATACACGGAAATACCTCAATTCTTTACTCTCTCCATCACATTGACCCCTTCACCTATTCCAACACTTTTTATCCCTCCCAAATGTTTTATATTAGAAAAGTAAAAGCTTAGTTAAGAAGCTCCAACCTGAAACATCCTTTTGGACGAGATACAACGTTTTCACCCCTCTTAATGAATTATTTTTATATTCATATGTAACAAGTAAAAATATTAGTATGAATATAACAAAGAAAAAAATCTTAGAGGGCTAGAGATGTTTATACTAGCCAAAAAGGAGAAGAGATTGAGCAACTCACACAAAAACAAACTACTTTCTTTTGGAAGATCAAACCTACCATGTGGCTCATCACTCTAGATGCAGCAAGTTTATACGACATGGTCTTCATGTTGTCAGTAAGCATTACAAACTAAAACTACTATTTTATATTGGTGATCATATTCGATCATAGAATGAACACCAGAGATCCAATTAAAAACAGCAAAAGTAGAAGAAAAAACAATGTTGCTGAAAGCAGCTTGGGAAACCTACAGCTCTGCAAGATTCAACAATGAACTTCTGTAGGCCACAGTTCTAACTATAAGGAGACATGAAAAAAGGAGTTCAACTTTTAGAATATAAATCACACAGAAATGTTAATCATAATAAGATACATGACAAAATATTTCTCTCTCATTTACTCAGAGGTAACATTCAATTGACTAGTATTGGTGTCGTGAACAAAACTGATATTCTAAAGATTACAGTAATATCAGTACGTATATTGTTTTTTTGGTTGTCATGAGAAATGAATTCCCATGTGATTTTTGTACTCATGGATATTTAAATTCACACATCAAATTACTAGAAATTGAGCTAGACTGTTTGGTAAACATGTAGGAATTTTCAAATATGGGAATTTCCAATGAGCAAGGGCAGAGTTGGTAATCAAATTCCCAGGTGAGAATTTCTGATTCCTACATTTTCATTTTTTGTCAACCAAACAACTACGTTATCTCCAATTCCCATGATTTTCAAATTCCCACAATTTTTTGTCAACCAAACATGCACATTGTTTATTTGGGTTGACAATTAACTATAAACCTTTCATTAAGTAGAAAATAATTAAGGTGCATTCATCAGTCCATGTAAAATTTGGTTGCGACAGGAGTTTAAAAAAATGTTGTGGCTGGAACAAAGCAAAGACAAAAAAAGGGAATTTTAACAACTTACAGAAACATCAACAAATTCATCTAGATTAGTTGCCACTGTTTCCCACTCATAAATTGTGCAAGGAAGGACATTAGAACCCTTAGTCTTTCCTTTCTTCATCTCAACCTTCCTTTCAACTTTCCTAATCTCACGATATAGCCTATGGCCAACTAATTCGTCACCTTCATACCTGTAATTTGACACCAACTTTGATTTAAACATACAAATGAAGGAAACAAATTAATGAAAGACGGTCATAACTTAAATACGAGATCAGAAGTACTACCAAAAATTAATTCCATGTGAATCACCACCAATCCTCTCTTTCCGAAAGGCTGAAAGCAGAGCACCATGTTTGAGTGAATTATCAATATAACTCCTGATATCATCTTGCTGCAGATTAGAATCAAAACCCACCAAATGTAAATATCTTGATGCCAGGCAAAAATAAAAAAATTACATGTTGCCATAGACCAGAAGAACAAAAATATCCCAATGAGTAAAAAACACACCAATAGATCAGAAAATCTGTTAGTCACACTAAGATACTATGGTAACCTTCTCATGACCATAATCTCAAAACTGATGATAATAAACTGTGATACACAACAACAGCAAAGTCAAGCCTTAATCCCAAAAAGATAGGGTCGGATACATGAACCAAGAATTTATCTAGCGTGATAATAAACTGTATTAAACATCTTAAATTCACCATAGACCAAGAGGTCATACAGCAATACTGATAACAGAGAATAGGCCTCTTGGTACATGCATACTGTTCCAACAATTTCCTCTAAAAGAAAGACTATGGGCATGAGTGCTAACAGATATCAGAAGATGTTATGAAAGTCACTACTAACTAGAAGCATCAGTAAGCATGCCACTAGATGATAGTGATACCTCAACACGAATGTCGCATAGGGCTTTCAGGATCACCACACGCATTCCTGGATCAAGAGTCTTGTACGCTTCAGTCTCAGCCCTATAAAAGGACACAGGTAGCACATTCAAGACATAATCACCAAAACCAGCAAATTCTAAGAGCAGTGAAATACTCACCCATGATTAGCAACAAGAGGTATCTCTCCTTCAGCAACCTTCAAATAAATACAAGTTCAAATAAGATTAAGGCAATCCAGCAGAAGGGGGCATTGTGGCACCATGTAGTAAATATAAAATAACTAAGCATACCCAGTGCCACCAGTCTCGCAACTTTCTACACAGCACAGTTATCCAAGTGTCACGACCACAGGCCATTCGGGTAATGGGGGGAATTGCCTAGCAACATCAAGAAATAATCAAAGTCATTTAAAGAACATGCAGAATAATTAGATGACAGGTAGTTCACAATTAGTTCACAGTAAACTAAGAATCTACTAGAAAATCAACGAGGTCATAAACATAAACCTAATACTCTAGGAGAATAGTGGAAAGGTTTTTCAGAACAGAGCAAAAGAGGTAACTACATCAATCATCTTCCACAGCATTATATGAGTTAAAAAGCAAATTAAGCTGCATTTCACTATTTCAGTACCATAAACTCATAAAGGCCTTAAGAGTGACTATATTAATCCTTCAAGCTGAAATATTAATAGTTATCCATCTGGGTGTCACCAGTTAAGTAAACTACATAACTGAGAAGGCAAAATACAATTGACAGATATCACATAGAAGATACCTCAAGATCCATAATGTATTTAGCTAAGTAAGCTCAATACACAACACTTTCAACACAGAAGAAACATGTTTCACAATTTCTCTTTTTTCCCCGGGAGGAAGGGAGAAGGGTGTTGATAAGCAAACTTTGTAGATAAAAAGCCCCAAACTAAGATGCAGTTACTAAAAAGAGAATTTCTTTTTCTTAAAAGAAAGGTACAAAGTCAACTCCTCTATTTATATGAAATGTACTGTCCACAGCAAGGCCTAATAATATGTGATACATCACACCAAACAGCAGAAAAAAGAGAGCTATGCCTACAACTAGCAAATTGCAATGATGTCGTCACTGGATGTCCCTCCTCTCATCCTATAATATTCCAAAAGGCACAGAAAAAAAAGGAGAATTTTAAAATCTTAACAGGCCACTCCACGAGATCACAAACACATCCCACACTTCTCTCTCTGTCTCACATTCCTGTCCATTGACTGACAAATGTTATTCCTATTCCCTTTTGCATCTGATAAATATATTGATTTGTTTTCTCAACACAGAAACAAAGACAATTTTCAGCTAATATTTAGCTTTGTTTGCTCACAACCAACTTGCTTACTAGTCATGGCTCATCAACGTCTCCCTAGCAGCACTTTTCTACCCATACCCTGTTTTTCATTAGATCTACCTATAGCCCAACGGTCAAGATGTGTAGGCAACTTAGTACAATCAACCTATGGCCCAAAGTGGAAAAAACCTTGCTGCTCAAACAACCTTGTAAATTAAAACCCACAGATCATGCTACTCATATACGTCCTAGACACTAAAACTTAAATATCAATACACAATACGTATGCACAAATAAAAAACCAATGCTCTACATTCTAGGAGCTCAAACCACGGGAAAAATGAACGCATGATCATCCAATCTTGAAGCATGCTAACTCATCCCCTTCTAGTAGCAAAAAATAATTGCACACAAACTTCTATAGTTCTACTATACTCCTCTTACAAAGATAGTTTAGAACAAGGATCAAAACCAAATTTTGCCTGTTTTATTAATCTCAATGGAAGAATCATCATCTGATCAAATTCTAGTCTCTTACCCTAGAAGTACAAACGAAACCTAGGGTAAATAGCTTATAGGGGCCTCCGAAGTTACTACATCAATACAAGAAACTACACTGAGTTCTAAAATCAGCCCACCAAGTTAGACTTTAAGCATTCACCTGACAGTAATTCTCATTTGGATAGACACTAAATCTCTTCAAAGTATCCAACATCATAGTGAATGCACAACTAGAACACATGTATTGTCTCCAAACTAAACACTAGCTGATTCGGATCAAACAAACAAGCAATTTGCATTTTCATCATCAACAAACAAACAAGCAATTTCATTTCCATAATTAACAAACATTGCAAACCGGTAAAACAAAAAATAAAGAAGCATACTTAATAAGAAAGCAAAGAACCAACCTTTAACAATGGGATATGTATATCACTCAATGTACTATTCGGATTAAGCAATGCAGACTCCAACTCCTCAGCACTGACCTCAGCATGAATATTCAAAACTTCCCTGAAAACCTAAAACACACAAACAAAAACACCTCAATTAAGCTCAAACAAAACAAAAAATCACACATACACAAAAAAAAAATCCAATTCTTTTATATCTTAACTGACATGGAGGAAATTAAGTATGGAAGCCAATTCCCACATGGACCTCAAGTTCCACCGCGGTACTTGCTCGGTAGTAGGTGGATTCACCAATGAAGTCACAACCTTACTACATTGCTGCTTAGGCAAACCCTCCTCCTCCTCTTCCAGTACCTCCTCTAACACCACCTTCACAACTCTCTCCTTCTTCGCCGGCCTCGGCCTCCGCTCAATCACGGGCGGGTCCACGTACTTAGCCGGCCTTGCCGTGCAAGCCCGAGTTGGCCTTTCTCTCCTAACTACAACATTACTATTACTATTATTATTACTATTACTATTACTATCTTTACTACTCTCCTTCTTCCCGTTTTTGCCATTCCCCCCCTTGCTTCGACCCTCACCCTCACCGCCAACGCCCAGCTCCATGGTGGTTCCGGGTTCGGGTATTGTTTTTGTTTCTGGGTTATTGATGGAGCAAGGCTTTAGAGCATCACCATTAGCCTCAGGCGCAACGGAAGATCGGTGGATCGGGGACGAAACGGCGTCGTCCATAGCAGGAGGATCAAGGAGGTGAGGATCAGGGGCTGTAATTAAGGTGGAATTAGGAAAAAGATCATAACTTTGCATTGAATGAATGCAATAAATTCAACCCCACGTTTTGAAACACTTGGACGAATACAAATACAAGAACAAACCCAGAAAACGTGAATAGCGCACCATTCATCATATCATATACATAAATCAAAAGTACAAGAGAGGAGACAAAAATAGGTTAAATTTTGAAACCCCAGATGTTATTTTTGAAATTTATTAGATGGTTGTTTGGGAATTGTAAGTTGAAGCAAAAGTTAACTCTTTTTGTGTTTGAAATTGGGGTTTAGGTATATTGTGTATGTTGTTGAGTGAATGAATATTGGATTAATCTGGTTTTGCTTAGGGAAGGAAGGGAGACATGAAAGTGTACAAGGGTTAGGTTATTAGGGCAACTTGGGTAAAAAAGGTGATAGTGTTGAAATTTGTGGGAGGGTTTGCCTTGTTTTCTATGGTCTCTTACTTTCTCGCTTCTTTCTTCCTTTCATTTGTGAGTTTATACTTTTTTTCCGCTCTTTTCTTTCTTTGTTTCCTTGGTAAAAATGATGTGATCGAAAAAAGATCGGGTGAGTTAAACTTAATGGGTGGAGACTAGGAAGTTATAATTCAAAATTTTCATACATAAACTTCGCATATTTAAAATTGGGTTTAAAGTTTATAATAGACTAATTTACGATTCACTACATGAGTTACTAACTTATGTGTCGTAACATGCAACAAATTTTAAAAGGCAAACTAACGTGCTTTTTGTGTTGTACTTGTGTCTAATGTCTATCTTAATTCAATTTGCATATTTTATCTTGTCAAATCATATCATGTCAAATTGTGTTTTTTCAATAAAAATTGTACTATACCCCCAATAAGCATAACAATTTATAGTATTTGTTCATTTCGGGCTATGGCGTATTACTAACCAACCCTACTTAATGCCATCTTTATGCACGATTAATTAGAAAATATGCAAAGCTCTCAAATACTGTAATATCCTATATTTTAGACATTACATTAAAAACTTTTATATGCGAAGTTATACTTAAAATTAAATGTACATTATATATTAGCATTTTAAATAAAATTATTTTAATAACGTTTTAGTACAATTAAATAATTTAAAAAGTATTTTCGCCCAATTATAATTATGGACCGCCATTTATATATTTATTTTATAATTTTATTAAGAAAATTATTTAATTTTATAAATAAATATTTAATTCATTAATTATTCCATTAAATTCCCAAAAAGCCCTTCAAAATATCCTGAGTATCTACTTTTATTCTAGAATATTTTGAAAGCTTTTTAAGATATTATTTTTAGCAAAAAAATCAGTTTAAGATATTTATAAAGATTTTTTTAATTTAAAATCGATTATGTTAAAAATAGAATATATTTACCAAAGAAATAAAAAATATAAAAAATAAATTCAACCTTATCTCATGGCCAGCTTTCATGATTAGTATTTAAAAAAAATTTAAAATTATTATTATATTTATTTAATCCTAATTTAAGGGATAGTTTTAGTTGAAAAGATAGTTTTAATTTAAAAATAATAGATTTCCAAAAAAAACTAAATTCTAACCTTGTCATATCCTTTTTCTATGATTGATATTTCAAAAAAAAAATATATTATTATTGTTATAAAATTTTATCTTTTTTAACTAATTCTAATTGGTTTGTTTTGAATTAAATGATTTTAATTGGTTAAACTATTTAATAATTAAATTATTTTAAAAATAAAATATTTTTCTGAAAATTTGGAGGATAATTATCATTTTAAATTTATACTTATCTTTTAGTGTTTTTAAATTCTAAAATTTATCATAATTTCTACTATAAATAGACCCTTAAACCTCACATAAATCTTCACAAAAAAAATCATTAAACTCTTTCTACTTCTTTCAAACTTTCTCCCTATCTCTTCATCCCTTCGACCACCTTGTGCCACCAACCACCACCAACCACCGTGAGCCTCCTCTTTCCCCTAACTATTTTAATTTTTTTACAAATTGTTTAATTCATAAAACTATTTCTAAATTTAATTTAAGTTTCAATATTTTATGTATATTATTGTGTTGTATTTTGTTTATTAGTTCATGTTAATTGATAGAAAGATCATCTTGAAGTTTAGTAGAAAAGTGCTAGGAAATACTAGAATTTTAGGTAAGTATAATGTGTTAAATATTTTTATGTGCAATTGTTTATTTTATTTTGTGAATTATATTATGTTAAGATATTTTTATTATGTATTTTGCTAAATAAATGGTAATTAGAATTTTAGCCATGCGCCATTTTTTTTAAATATATTTATATATATGGTTATTTATTTGAAATTCTGATTATAAAATATGATATATATTTACCTTATTTTATTTAATATATATCATGTTTCAAAAGGGTTGAAAGACATTTGAGATTTAATAACTTTCAATGAGCTTTAATATTTAAAGCAAAGTCTTTGTATTTAAATGAGTTATAAAATAAGAGTTATTATTATTATACATTACCGCTTGATTTCATAATCAAGAAGGGTTCATGCTTCAAAGGTTACTTGTTGGCAAATAAAAGGAAACTCCAAGGATAGATCTGTGCTGGGTTAAATAACTTGGGAGTGTGCACACTTAGGATCAAGGAGGGGATATAAGAAGAGAAAATTATTTTTATTAAGTGCTTTAATAATTCAATTTGTATTGGATTATTATAAAGAAAAGTTTAAAGTTTATTGATTATAAGAAGACATGTTCGAAATAAAGGAATTTAAAAGTCAAAGTATTTCTTTTAGCATGAATATGTACACAGTATTTTTACACTGACACGTATTTTTCTATTTGTTTTTTGTTCGCCCTACTTATCATTTATAGTGAGTAGATTTGCAGGAATAAATTTGCATGAGAGTATTACATTAAGGGACACATATTAGTTAGGAGTTTTCATAATTTTTCTTATTTAACTTTTTCCCATTGGATAATCAAATTTTTTTAATAAATAAATCGAGTTTTTCTTCCGCTGTAATATTGTAATTAGTTAGCACAGTCGAAGCGTGGTGACACGTAGCATTAATACCCCTAAGTTACTAAAATTACTATTATTATTATTATTATTATTATTATTATTATTATTATTATTATTATTATTATTATTATTATAGTAATTTGGGGTGTTACAAACACGCAAGCATGAGCCTTACTATCTTAGTGAAATGTAAGGGATCTCTTTACAATGAAGCCCATTTACTATTAGGGATGGCAATTCAATCCAAATTCGAACTGAGTCCAATCCGATCCGAAGGAAAAAGTCCGATCCAAACCCGTTTAAAAAAATTCCGACTCCGAATCCGATAAAAAAACTCCGACTCTGAATAGGAGATGGATCGGATTCGGATATTGTATTACCTCCGACCCGATTGTGATTTGAGTCCGAGAGTCCAATGCGAATGAGTACTGTTAAGGCTAGTATTAAAAAAAATTCAAATATAATAACCCAAAAATAAATAAATAAATAAACCATGGTATTTTCTTGTATTGTATAATTTTTTTTTAATTTACTTTATATGTTATAAAGGAATTATAGTATTAGTAATAAAATTAACAAAAAAATATGTAAGAAAATATTAAATTTTGGATCGAATTCGAAGGTCCGACGGATTGGATTCGGAGTTTGCGGATTCAGATCCAAAATTAAGGTATGCAAACTTGTCGGATCGGATTCGGATTTTATTGGGTCCGCTCCCGACTCCGATCCATTGTCATTCCTATTTACGATATTCCGCACTTATTAATCTGGTTCTAGATTATGGATCTTCAAGAATAATCTTTGCCACCAGTTTTAAGTCTAATGTTAAGGTGTCACTTTGTTAAGTTTTTTTTTTTAAAATACACGAATGTTGTATAGTTTTTTTTAAATATCCTTTGAAAAACATATAGTTTTCTCGTCCCTCTCTTACTCTTGTGTATGAAATAATTAATATATTGATGCATCTTCCATTCCTTCCTCCAAAGAGACATCCCTAGTAGGTATGCAGGTGTAAGTAGTACTAGTCAGCAAAAGCAGTAGATATATGCGAGACGCAAATAGGATATTGCACCCGGGTGCACGATGCGCATCGTGCACCCTGTGCAAAACGCAGGGAAAAATAACATAAAACGCAGAATGACTGAACGTGCTTGTGCAGTGGAAGACAGGTCAGCATGGGGTGGGAGACATGTGAAAATGATTTCTTGCAAAAGTTGGTAAAAGTGTAAAGTTGTACTTGGTAAATGTGAAAAGAAAAGATTTTTTGCAGAAGTCACTGTAGCGCATGGACATTCTGTTTTTTATGCATCAGGAATCATGAAAAGAGGCCAGAATTAATGATACAATACACGAATGATCATTATGTAGTCATTCACTAAACATTTAGTTGTATACCATTGAACATGTGAGGAGAACCCAATGAACATTTCTATACTTGGATGAATTAGTTCAACATAATTCATTGAAAGTTTTTATAATGAACATTTTATAACGAGCCACTGAACATTTAAGTGTAAACGAATGAACATACAAGTGTAAACGAATGAACATTTACGATTTTGTTTGAATGAACATTACATATCAGTACAAAAATCTAAGAGATTGCATTGGGAATTGAAGGAGCATTTTTTTTGTAATGATGATGTATGGGTTTTTTTTTTTGCAGAGATCTTATATATTTTCGATTCACCATTCACATAATTCCACTAACCATGTTCAATGACCATTTAGTAAATCTCACTGACCATTTAGCTTATTCCACTGAACATTTGTCCATTTTCACTGATCATTCACATAATTCCACTGAACAATTCATTCATTTCACTGAACATTTGCATAATTCCACTAAACATCTCCCTCTTTTCACTGAACATCTACTAAATCTCAATGACCATTTACTAAATCTCACTATATCATTTACCTTATTCCACTGAACATTTCTCCATTTTCAATGACCATTTACATAATTCCACTGAACATTTCATTCATTTTCCTGACCATTTACTAAATCATTTATTGATCATTAAGCCAATTCTACTAAACATTTTACTCCCATTTTACTGAATATTTTAGTCAATTGCAATGAACATCTAATTACATTTAATGATCATGCTCTTCATTTTCAATGACCATTTTCTAACTCTCACTAAACATTTAGTTATGTATACTGACCACGTATTTTATTTCACTGACAATCTAGATAATTCCACTGAACATCCATTCTGACTCCACTGAACATTTTAGTAATCTTACTGAACATCAAATTAACTCCACTAAACAAGTTCTTAATCTCAATGACCAATTAGTTAATTGAAATGAAGGGAAGCACCGAGAGAGAGAGAGAGAGAGAGAGAGAGAGAGAGAGTGAAATGGAAGTGGAAGGGTTGGAAGTGAAAATGGTTGTCTTTTTTATTTGGGAAAATAGGGAGGAAATAATGACAGTTGCATGGGGAATGCACAACTGCTGTATTCCTTAAAACGAGGCACGCCCAGATATGACGATTTATGGGGAACTGCAAATGGTCACTGGGTTGGGGTAAATGATCAGTGCATTATCTGACATGTAAAAAGCCCCTCCAGCCACTTGCATTTTGTGTTATTTTGGGCTGCATTTTACACAGGGTGCACGATGCGCATCGTGCACCCGGGTGTAACGTCCACATACTGCGAGACGCAAATAGGATAGTGCACAGGGTGCACGATACGCATCGTGCACCCGGGTGCACTATCCTATTTGCGTCTCGCATATATCTACTGCTTTTGCTGACTAGTACTACTTATACCTGCATACCTACTAGGCATGTCTCTTTGGAGGAAGGAATGGAAGATGCATCAATATATTAATTATTTTATACACAAGAGTAAGAGAGGGACGAGAAAACTATATGTTTTTCAAAGGATGGAAGGATTTTTGTAAGACAAGAATAAGATGATAGGTTGATTGGAGTTTTGTTTTTTCAAAAGAATCTAAATGATACTAGAAAATCATTAAGAAAGCAAGTTGGTTTTTGACAAAAAATAAAAAGGCTCACTTTACTCCTAGATTTTCAACTCAAAGTTTTTTTCCATACCCACAAAATATTCGAACCTAAACAAGTATTTGAAAGTCAAAATAGATTGGGCCAAACTCAAAAAAGTTGAGCTAAGTATAATCAACTCATTCAACTATTATTATCTTATTTTTATACTAGATTTTATTAAACTTTTATACCATTGAAATTATCTAGTTATTTACCTGTCAAACTTTTTTAGTTGGACGAAACTACTCCATCAACTTGGTTTTGTAAGAGTAAAACCAAAAGAGAAAAGAATTCCAAATTCGTTTTTTTTTTTGGTTTACTTTAACATTCATACTTTGTAAACCATTAACAAGTTTCAAAGCCTTGATTTGGTTTGTTCGTTAAATTAATTTAAGTATTTTGTTAGTTAGATTGAGATATATCAAACCATTATATATGTGTTCATTAATATCCTGAATTATATTGATTTCAATTGATTAAAATTTATTTTTGTTTATGGAAACCTATATTAATTGACGAAGAATAATAAAAATAATTATATTATAAGTTTCTTTGTCGTTAATCAAGCAATAATACTAGCAACCTCTTCAGTGTGCATTGAGAAGTAACTAATAGTACTTACTAGCATAGCAATCTTCTATTAGTCTATTACGATGCCAATATGTAATATACTAATATGTTCTCATGACTGGGTTGTGTATACTTTATTAAGGATCTAAATCGATCTCGTGAGCGGGTTGTGTATATTTTATCAAGGATCTACATATTAAGTAAGCAAGTATCACATTGGCACAATCTCATGGATGTGTTTCATGTGTATACATTTTTAGTAGTCCACCAGTTCATATAATATCATATGATCTATTTACTTTTAAATTCTACCCATATGAAGTCGACAAGAAGGAAGTAAGAGAAAGATCACCTAATTTATGTTTGAAGTAACAAAGAGTATTATATATAGACTTTTCTAGTTAAAGTGACCTCTCAATACATCATATGTAAATATTTATCAACTTTGAATGATAACTTTTGTTATATTGAGGGGGTCACTTTTACTCTGTATGTATACAATACTTGACGTAATATCTTTCATTAGTTTGTACTACTCTGTATAATGTTTGTTGGTTACTTTCTTTGTAAATTTAAGTTAGGATGTTTGTCAATTTAAATTTGAAGCCATGTTCAAACTAAAATGCTGAGTAGTAGAAGATTTGATTTTAGGTTTCAATTGGACATACAGATTGTCATCTAGATCATAATGTGCTAAATAATTTTGAATCATGACTATGGAATTGTTTAGTTGAAGAAGAGAAGATATTACCATTAAATCGATAAAATTCCCTAATTTCTCTAACAAATTATAACAAGATTTCTGTTGAAAATTACTAAGAACAAGTTGAGCACATATTTAGGGAATCCATCACAGAAAGGACCAAGTATGACAACAAGATCATAAAACTCATGCATAGGTGTTTGCTCAACTGGGTGGCCTGTGAATGTGAAGGAGACGTCGAAGGCTCTGGCGAAAGGGCTGAAACATCTGTGGTGTTTTCCTTTGAGCACACATACTTACAACGACTTGGACTAACAACTCTGTAAACACCACTACTAGTTAGGACATAAACATCTTTGTTGAGGTCTTCCCCAAATGAGAAAATGTAACCCAGAGCTGGAGCCGAGCTTCCTGGGACAGAGCTACACTTTATAGGAGAGTCTGCAGCGCAGCTAAAGGATAGTAAACTAGAGCTGAAGTTTCCACTATCTTCAGGGAATTCAGTGCCTTCCCACATAGCGCCTCCATATAAATCAGCATACAAGTACCTAAAATCCACAGTGTAAACAAAGATATATTAATAAAAATGTGATAGTTATTTTCTGGCAAGGTAACAAGTTATTTGACACTATCCTGATTCCTGAATATGTTTCGAACGATACAAGATCTAAGTAGCCCGTCATACCTCTAAACTTGGGTGACGCAATTGGCATTTTACAGCTGGAACGTAAACTCATTTTCATATTCATAGCAACATATAGGAAGAGCTAGTTGAAGACCACTCACCTCCCGTGCATGCAAGGGTCCGTCAAAGACCGATAGAAATAACCACCAGTGATTGATGCTGATCCTTCTTTTGAACTGACAGCATAGTGATTGTAACCCATCACTGGGAAAATCGGGTTTATAGAATTTGCAGTAGTATTTCCTCCGGGTGAAGTTGAAGGAGTATAAAGGTGAGGACCTTCATAAACTCGCCAACCATAATTTCCACCCTTGGTGATTATGTTAACTTCTTCAAACTTATCCTGTAGAAACAGAGGTTTTATGGTTAATGAAAGCTCTAGACAGTGTATGATATAATCTGGAAAATGAGGAACAAGCAATAGACTTCAAAGGGTCAGAACTTGAGACAGACATAGATGCGTTAGTCAGTTGTTCAAGAAGCCAGTACAATAATGCGGTGATTGCTATCAAAGAGAGACTCAAACCTGTCCAACATCAGCACACATAAAGTAAGAAGGCCTTTCAGCATCAAAACTGCATCGCCAAGGATTTCTTAATCCAGCTGCCCATATTTCAGGTTGTGACTGATTATCGTTGATGTAGGGGTTATCTTTTGGGATAGAATAGTTTCCCCATAAACCCTCTGTACTTATGTCTGCAGCACCTAAATTGTTCAGATAAGTCACATACGTCAGATGAAGGAAAAATACTATAAGAAACAACCTTATTACCGAGCACTTCTGACACTTAACAGCAGATTTAGAACGCATAGGTTCTAATAAGTTCAGGATCATGAAGTAACTTCAAGGATAATATTCATTGCAGTATACCACTGATGTAGAAATAGATAACTGAAGTTGAAAAGAATAAATTGGAGCAGGCGAAATAAAGTATCTTCTACACTTCACTTCTAATATGGTTTGGCATGGTAACAAATGACTTTAACAGAGGAGATAACTCGATTACTTTCTGCCTTCTAGTTCGTAGTACTTTAAACCAAGAGGAAGCATTACACAGTAAAGAAAATGCTCAACCAGTAAGTATCAAACAACATGCTTTACCACTTAGGGACAACTAAACCAAGCATTAAATCATGAAAGCATCATAACAGATTCAGAGGTTTTTTTCAGTACGACAATCACATAGGAATATTAGCGAAGACTACTCACTTGGAAAGGTGTTGACATCAAACCTCATAACTTTACCCAGCAATGATTTCGTGTTCTGAGAAAAATTATAGGGATCACCATTTCCTCCTCCATCTCCCATCATGAAGTACAAATGCCCATCTGGACCAAAAAGAATTTGTCCACCATGATGAGAAGTGAATGGCAGGCCCATTGTGAATATTCTTCTGACTTCTGAAGGGCTAGCAAAGGTTGCCTGGGTAAGTGACATAGGAGGTTAGCTAATCCGTTTGCAGTTTAGACAAATAAAAAAAAAAAAAACTTAGTTTAGAATACTTGATCTACCATAGATGGCTGGGAATTGGTATCACCGACTGAATACTCAGCAATAACACTTTGATATTGGCAAGGTTGAGCACCATTATCAGGAGCTAGCTTTGAGGGATCACAGTTGACATCCGAATTACATGCACAACGTCCTTCACATTGGGGCCACTCTGTCTTGTCACAATTGAATGAAGCAAAGAAACGGCCATTTGAAGTAAATTTTGGATGAACAGCTATACTCATCAATCCAAACTCAGCATCAAAATGAACAATATCACTTAGATCCAGAAAGGAGTGTGATTCATCAAGATCAATGACTCCCGCGGATCCTTCTCGTGGAAGTGTTGCCAACCAAATCTTTCCTTGTTGGTTGGAGAAGAAAGCTCGGTTGGTGCCATCAGGATGAGGCACCATACTAAGATAAGATCCATTACCAATTTTCTCAAGGCACAAACCAGATGGGCTACTTGGGGGTTCTACAGTACTATTTAAAGATACAGGTTCTCCAGCAAAGCATATTGATTCATCACTTGAAGCTTCACCCAAGGCATTGCAGAAGTCATTTTTTGACAGCCACATTTCTGTGATCTTGGTCAGATTGGAATTTACTGATGATCCAGCTTGACGATGTAATGAGGGTGCAAATGGTGAATTCAATACTGACACATTCATACATGTATCCCATACTTCTGAGCAGTAATTGCTCGTTGCTTGACTGGATTGCGGTGAAGTTGATGACAAAGTAGAATTGCACAGAACAGGAATTGGACGGGGAATACTATCAGCTCTGAACAACTCTGCTGAGAACTGATCACATCTCTGTATTGATATGAAAAAAAGCAAACACCATCTCAGGAAAATATAAGATGTGTTACACACACATACTGCATAAGAGCAACAACAGCTACCAGAACAGAATTATCACAAACTATCCAAAACGAGTCACATCAAAGTAACTTTTTGGTGTTTCGACCAAATCAAAACTCAAAACACAACTCCATACTACTTTAACACTTGCTTTTAGCCTTTTAGCTCTTGGTGTTCGAAAAAGCTACTACATTTTGGAGAAGTGTTCTACAGGAGCTACCAAAATTACCAAGACTATTTTTTCCTTTTTACTGCTTTTTAGGAGAGTAGATCGTTTAGGTGTTCTTAGCACCTACATTTAAAGTACTTAGATGGATAACCTCTATCAGCAAACAGCTAACAGCTGAAATCTAACTTGTAGAAAACTAAGCAACTACAACAGTTGATTACTTGATTTTGCCAAACAGACAACTGATAAAGATGTATGCAGTTTTGCTCTCAAGATTTGACACAAGTAAGATCACTACAGGAAACCCATATAGCAGAAGTCACACCGAATAGTTGAGTAGCACAAATGATTATGCGAGTACATGACTTTAGATATCACTAAGGGATAAGCAACTTGTCTTATTAAAAATTCTAAACTTAGCAAGAAACAGCAAAAAAATTACTTACTAACGAAAGGAAAGAGTCTTACAGCGCAAAGGATTGATTTCACAATAGAAGCACAACCTGGATCAGATACATTCATGGACTGATATTGCTCCTGCAGTTGCTTGTCTTGGGTAGAATCACAGCATGAACTCCCATTATAAGGGCAAAATTTCAAAGGGCTCTTCAAGGTTATAGGATACCCTAAAACAAAGAAAAACATCCACAACCCATGAGATTAGATTAACAAACCATAATGCAGAAATAATCGAACTCTAAAAAGGATGACAAAAAGGGACTCACTCGAGTCAATGCAAAGAGGATGAGATGACAAATGATCAGCAAGATACAGCAAGCTAAAAAAATAAAAGCTAATAACAGCAAAAGGAACACCCATTGTAGAAAGACCACACAAAAAATGCCAATTCTCAACAATCCAAGATACTAACTGACACCGCCATCTTTCTATCAACTACCCAGTTTTCTACAGGAAAATGACAGTTTTATATATGATTTAATCAGAAGACCAGATTTCCTGGCTTTCAAAAATTTTTGATTAGCAGAGATCAGTCAAACTCTAATATTAAATCATCTTCTTCTATTATTGGTGTATCAATTTAAAAATCAGATATTTCCCTCTCATCTACAACCCAGCTCCTAGAAAAAAAATTCTTATTTAATTCTAGCCATTCCAACCAACAACCCAACCTATGTATCAGCTGACCAATCTTCCAAGTTGACTTCATCCAGTACTCAGAGTCAAAAAAAAGTAATGAATGGTTAGTTGAGAAGAGATAATATAATATCATATCACTGCTTGTCTAGGAACCCAAGTTGTATGGATCATGGTTGGTTCAGTGTGTCTTGTGCAGGCATTTAATAGCTGATTTTGTGGTAATAATAGGACATATTCTACTCCAACAATATTCTAAGAGCTAGATCATGCATGATCTGAAATTCAAAAGACACATGTGACGAGAACCCCACTTGCATATCGCAGCAGAATAAGTTATAGCCAATTAATTTTCCACTAGCATACGACAAAATTTAGGAATTACGTACCTTGGAGTGCACCAGAAAAACAAACGAAGTACATCGTATTAATATATTGTACATTTGTACTCGAACACATTCGGATACATATAACGTCCTAATTTGCAGAGTCATCTTGTTAAAACCAGACTGAGCACGAACTTCAGGGTGTTACACATATCCCGAGGAACCATAGTGTATTACACATATCTCGGAGAGTCGTGAGGGTTTAGGCTGGTCAAAAAAGTTGGACAAATAAACAAAAATAAGAAATGGGCGGGTAACTTTTTCAACTTGTATTAGTTATAGCTGTCTAAACTCCAAAGTACAAAACTTGATTACTTTGGTCAGCATATAAAACTGTTGAAAAGGACAAGGTCACAAGGACAGAAGCAAAATGGAGGCGATATAGCAGCTTAAAGTTGTGAATGTGAATTGCTAGATAAGTAGGTAGGCAAATTGCATGACTTTACTGCTTCCTCAATATCACAATTATTTCAGATAATGTTGAAAGAATTCAAGAGAGTGAGAAAGAGCCAAAACATAAGTCTCACATCAGTGGACAAAGAGAGTTTGGAGCTTTGAATGTATCTATTTAGAGTTGTGTTCATAGACATACATATGCATTCTTGTGAAGGAGGAAGGGACTACCCAACCTAACAACACACATGGGCCAGCAGGAGAGTCTATTTTCATCCAAAGGGACATCTGGTCCTCGACTCATCCATTTTGGTAACTTTGTTCATTTTGCAATTCCCTTTATAACACCCAATAAGGAAATGGAGTAAAACATTTACAAAGACACTTATTATTTCCCAAATTTTTTGTTTACTTACAGACTAATAAGCACCCAACAAGGAAAAAGATTTGCTTACAATTTTAAGATACATCTATGAAAAATATCATATTGAACTTGCATGAAAAGGAAAAGACATTCAAAGTGTAGATAATTATACCCAACAGTATTAGACTGGTGCACATCACTTTCTAAAAATGTCCGTGCTACCGTACTACCAATTTGAAAGGGTATGTATGCAGCAAGCTGCCGGATTGAAAGAAACGTGGATTATCAAGACTGATAGTACGGTAGCCGTGGAAGCACTTGAGAACCTCAAAGCGGCCCTGAAGGATCTCCATCCGCTCGTCCAAGATATTCTTGATTTGGCCAAGTCTTTTTGTTTTTTGTGTTTTCTGGTATTAACGTTTTTCGACAGTCTATTTCCTAGCCACCAGAGCTGGGAAAGGACTCTAATTTTTCCTGTTCTTCTCCTTGCCGAATAAAAAAACACTACCTTGATGAGGCGAATTGTCCTGCATTATCACCTTTTTATAGAAAAGCGCAGTCTTCTTAGCACAACAGACCTGTAAAACAACCTTGTTCGGAAGAATAACATAACAGCAACAAGAAAGCCCAAGAAGCTTACAATTGCCAATACAAAGAAGGATACCATGAAGCAGTGAACTCCAAGGCAAGATTTATGCTCCCCTGCTTCTTTGTCATAGATATGCCCGATCACCCAAACCGAGAAAACGTAAGTTCCCAATGGATTTGCTATAGCAATGGCATTGTATATGGTTCCCATATGCAAAACACCAAAGATTTCTGAAGTAATTGTAGGCATCAAACTCCAGAGTGCACCATAACATATCCCCACCAAGGTAGTTCCTACATACAAATTACCGTGGAATCCTGAACCGATAATCAAATGTCCTGCAGTCATAGTTCCTAGTGCAATTACCATCACTGATGGCCTCGCCCATCCCCTTTGACGCAGTAGGATATCAGATACGTATCCTGCTCCAAAACGACCAAAGAAATTCCATATCGACCAAAGGGATACCAAAGTATTGATCTTGCTTGTACTGTACCCTAGTGATTGGCCTAACTGGCTCATATTATTTATGGTAGCAAGCCCTGATCCCATTCCGCATAGAATAGCAATGAACAAAAGCCAGAAATTGATGCTTCCCATAGCTTCCAAGATGTTCAAGCTTTCTGGATGTCCATGCAGCTCGCTGTTTTCTTCATTCACGAGGTTTTTTTCAGGCTCATTTGCATCAGCATCATCATAGAGTAATGGATCTGCTTTAACAAGCAGTGGGTGAGCTTTCTCCTTGTTGCTTGCCTCTGTCGCAATTTTCAGTGGCAAAGAGAGGAATAATAGAAGGACTAGAAAAACAAGAAGACGCGCCCAATGCGGGAACACAAAAATGTCCTCTAAGATGAGTATGATCATAAGATATGCAGCCAGAAGCGTTGAAACTATGGACATAGAATTCAGGTGATTCTTGTCCTCAGCTGATTTGTCTGGGCATAGTCTCACCATAAATATTAGTGACAATGAGACTATACTTGGCAACAATGCAAGCATTAGTATGTATGTGCTTGGACTGCCCTTGAAAAATGCTTTATATACTTGGATTAAGATTGCTCCACTGAGTCCTAGGAAACCCTGTTCACAATGAAGGACCATATAAACATCAACCCCATTTCCTATTGTATTGGCTTGTAAAACGGCTTAGCAAACACTAATAGTACTTCCTTTAATTCAAATATAAATCAAGCCCCTGCTTACATTTGTCCGTATAAAATACTCCATAGAAGAATCTTTATGCTTAACGTCTTTGTATTTTTTAGCTATTTAGTAAACTTTGTTTCTAAATTGTGCAAGCATTGAATTTTCTATATATTAATTGGAGTCTAGAAACTGTATAAATAACTAAGTCACTAATAAAAAAAAGGTAATATAAATTTTAAAAGCAAGTTATCCAAACACACTATGATTCCTAAATTGGTCAAAGTCATAAGGAACCCGTCCTAGGACGTGAAACATACTAGTTTTCAGAGTAGTCAAAGCACCATACATACTACTGGGCCCTACATGGCTACATATGATTGTTCGACAACCTGTGTACTGTGTACATAAGAGCAATGGCTGGTTTTTAAGTTTTTCTCAAACGTTACTTGTTAACATTGCAGGGGTGAGGGTTGTGTTTCCCCCAAAAGCACCCTTTGTTGTTTTGTTCACTTGGCTGTTTCTTCAACACAGATGCCTAATTCAATTCCTAAACACCAATGAAGATTATTCCGCCATAAATAGTGATATAGTATGTTGGCAAATTCGATTATTACCCCCTTTGGAGTTTGGATCACTTCTGATCAATATGTGATTTTCAGCATTTTCTCAAGCATTTTTATAATTTGTTCTCTCGAGTTTCCACAGGAAAATCCGAACGATTTCCAATATTTATTCATTGAGAAATAGCTTTTTTTTTTTAAAAAAAAAAATTTAAGGTAATCTATTATGTCTAAGCTAGCATTGTGGCAGTAGCTACTACAACAGCTAACGTGGCCGAACAGATTCTACGTTTATAAATTTGAAGCAATCCTTATCAACTATCCACAAACGAAAAAGACGTACCTTCATAAGTCCTACCACAGTTCCGCTACTATCAGGGAAATTCTGGACAGACGTAACAACATTCCAAGTATTGAAAAATGTTTGAGATTGCGCAGCAAGGAACATGAACACACACATTAGAGGCAATGGTGGCCGAGGGATGACTCCAACCACAGCTAACCACATGAAGAAGTAACCCAAGAACCCCTCGGCCACCCCCACCAAGTGAACCACCAAAGGCACACCAGTACGGCTGGGCCCTGAGGTGGCAGCGCTATAGAGGAAGCCGGCAATAACACCAGCGTTGGCGCCTAAATCTTTGAACACGGAAACTGTGTCTAGGGTGGACTGAGTATAACATTGGGTGGATTTGAGGACAGGGGAATATATGCTGAAAGTGTACACCCCGCCTAGTAATGCTTGTATACATATGCTTGCAGCTGCTGCTATCCATCTGCTGCCACTTCTACAAATTATGGAGCTTTCCATGTTCTTTAATTAACTTCTTTGATAAATTTCTGTTGTGATGATGGAGGAAATTATCTCGAAAATGGAAGGGCCTTATTACATAGAGTTTGTACGCTATATGAAACTAGAATAAGGATCTCGCATATATAACACATAACAGCATAAATTTTGAATAGTTATGATATGTTGTGAATTCGTCGTGGTATTTGAGGTATGATTGTGCATGCATGGCCTACATGGAGCATTATCATTGTTAAGAAGAGTAAGAGAATTTTCCTCCTCTATGGTCATTTTTATGACAGGATATATACAGTAGGGACCATAGAGAACACCTCAGGGGCTCAAAGTCTTGTCATTTTCGACATTACAAAGTCACACAACATGATTTTAGGTCTTTAGGGGTGCAACAACATGGCCAACAAGATTCAAGAGGGTTTGATTTTTAAATCATAATGACAATAGGAGTAGTTATCACTTAGCCTTACAAAGTGGCTAGCTCTTACTCAATTACTCAATATGAAACAATTTGTCCCAACTCACATGTAGGTTTTATTCTTAATACCCACTTACGATAGAATTGAAGTTATACCTCACTTTACAGGGGCTGTTACTCAATTTCTTCATTAAGATGGTACAAGCCGCTCTATATGTAAAGTTTGGGATTCAATAACATGTTCCACATCTTATTGAATACAATACAAGTATTTTGAGGCTAATTTAACGCTCTTTTGATTTACCTAGTATGATGAACTCATTTAACTTTCAAACTTTTAACTTTACAAAATTGGTTTTAAATTTTGCATTATATATATGTGTGGCAAACTAAGTTTGGATAGATGTTGGTCATGCCAGCTTTTCGAAGTACCGCCAAAAAACGCGGATTTGGAATGATCCATTTTGGAGGTCGAACGATCATATCACGTAAGGTGTGATTTGTAACATTAGACATAGGCATCAACTGGTGAAAACTGTAACTGATGTATACAAGAAATTTTGCTTTGCTTCTGAGCTACACAATTTTCATATGGTTGGTATAATTGATTGATTGATTAGCAATAATCTGTACAAATATAATGGATGAAATTACGTCATTTGTACTACGGTACCTTCAAAGAACCATTCAGTATATGATTTCTATGGAGGACTAGCTCAAAATTCATAATTATGAACCCATAAATTTCCTCTGTAAGTTGATTCATTACTACACTTTCTTTCACGGAACTAACTAAAATTTCATAATGACATATCCACTAATTTTCTCTGCTAAGGTGATTCATTATTACGCACTTTTGTATCGAATATTTAAAAACTCGTAAAAAAATTTCATGAGTATCCACATTGACAAAAAAAAATACCCATTATACAAGGTTGAGGGACTATTCCCCTTATTGTGGATATGATTTTAAGGTGAAGCTCTAGAGTTGAATCTTTAAAAACCCATAAAAATTAGACATGAGTATCTAGTGAAATTATAAAGCGGATTCTCTCCTATAAACGGAGATAACCCAAACCCTTATTTAACACACATATACAACTTGACTTTTGGAAAAAATAGTTGTTGATCTGATTCAACGAGGTCTAGCCGCCTAGGCCCTCTTTATTTTATCATATCACGGGTATTTGGAAGTCCACAATTATTTGTTATATTTATCCTGTATCCCTCCCAAATTTACACTTCTCTGCATACCACAATTTTATTGAAAATATAAGCAGCTTATCTGTACTCCATTTTCATACTCCCAAGTGATTGAGCTTAAAAAAAAAAAAAGTAAAGAGTATGGTCTATTTTAGGATAGCTAGCCATAACTCACAAAGTATTCATGTTAAACTCATTTGAATGTCTTTCTCATTGAGATTCGAACAAACCTGAGTCGTTTTAAGTGGAAGACTTCAATTTATAGGGTGCATTTCCTGACTAAACTCAGCAATTTGGTCCAATCAGATTGATTGATTAGGCCACGCACAATCTTCTGTTTCAAGTAGCTGAGTTACCCGAATTCTCTATCGAGCGATTGATTGATTATGAAATAACGAAAAAAGCACAAGAGACGGACTACTGTCCGAACCATGACTCTACTCACTAGTCTTGATATTCCATGGCCAAAATGTCATAGTACATTTGTTAAGGATAAGTGTATAAACATAACCCTTTAAATTAAATAAGAAAACACTACTCTCTAGGCAGATCAATGTTGTTACCAAGCAGGGGAAGGCAGAGCAATTGTGTTCACAGGCAGAAACTATAATAAGCTGGCCCAATTAACAAATTTAACCTAAACAAAGCCGTAATTGCATGCCAAAAAGTTTAACTATTAAATTTCGAATTGATAACGTTCTGCTTACGAAGTTACGGCCTTAGTGATTATGTCACGACTAAATGTGACTCTATAACTCTATTTATTAAAAAAGAAAAGTCATTAGTTGTATTTGCTTGACTCTTAACAATCCATGATCATGGGTCCGAGTCCGATTAGGCAAGGCTTTTGCCAAAACTCGGGACCAAATTCTTGCCCAAATATGCATATTTTCAGGTCGGATAACCTTTAGCTACGTCTATTATATAAGTTGATAAACAGAAAAGAAAAAGGTAGCATCCAATAGTCCTCACGTACATTAGAAAACTGTAATTAATAACTGAATAAGGACGTAGCGTACCTTCATGAGTCCGACAATAGTTCCGCTATAATCTGGGAAATTTTGGACAGATGTAACAACATTCCATGTATTGAAGAAAGTTTGAGAATGCGCAGCAAGGAACATGAACGCACACATTAGAGGCACCGGTGGGCGAGGGATGACTCCAACCACAGCCAACCACATGAAGAAGTAACCCAAGAACCCCTCGGCCGCCCCCACCATGTGAACCATCCAGGGAACGTCATCGCGGTTGTTTCTAGAGGACACAGCCGTGTAGAGGAGGCCGGAAAGAACTCCGGCATTGGAGCCAATGTCTTTGAATACGGAGACATTGTCAAGGGTGAACTGATCGTAAGATTGGGAGGATTTAAGGACAGGAGAATATATGCTGAAAGTGTACGTCCCACCTATTATTGCTTGTATCCATATGCTTGCTGCTGCTGCTACCCATCTGCTGCTGCTGCTGCTCCTCCTACTAATCATCACAGGATTTTCCATGGCATTACTTAGATAGTACTTTTAGGCAGGAAAAATGGAATTGATATAATATATAGTCTATGATACTATGATTTATAAGTACATGTGTACCATGTTATGGATATCGTATACGTTGGGGTTTGTTCATAGTACTATGATTTTGATGGTGTAATTGGAGTAGTTGCGTATAATATTTGTTGGGTAGAGTAAAAGAATTTCACATATGTTTGGTCCTTATTTATCAAGAGGACAAAGGAACCGGATTATTGCCTATTATATGGTAGCTGATATTGATTCTAATCATATTATGCCTTACTTGCTGGGAGAACCATTAGCTTATGTAAATCTCACTAATAACCTTAATTAATTCCCCTATATTCAAAGTACAAACTTACTTATACGTACTCCCTTTATTTTTTAATGTTTGCTCCATTTTAACCAAAAAACTTTCACAAAAAATGCTCAAATGAAGCAAACATTAAGAGAAGAGTATTATGCTACTATTCTGTCTTCTCTAAATAGATATCGTTGATATTGAGATACTTATATTTATTAAAGGATGGTTTGTTAAAGTTCTGCGACTTGTATCATCAAAGTGCCTAACCAATTCTAACATAGATGGGACATTGAGACAACGTACATTGAAGTACTCTAAGCCTCTTAAGTATTACGGTGACAAAATTTTCGAATATTTAGGTTGTGTGACAAATGATTCCAAGAAAAGGGAAAGTGCACTCAGTATCAATATTAGTGGAAAAAGAAGACAGACTACTCCAACATCCTAACACTTAGTATTAGATTCAATGATATAATGTGACAAATGCTGGTAGTAGTAACGTACGAGACATAAGTAGTAGTGAAAACTGGTAATAAGACAAAACCCAGTAGTCTCCTGTCACATCTGTATCATGAAAATGTGGAAATGGGATGGATCAGCTAACTAATTTAAAACTATTAACAAATGTTAGTACCAATTTATACCTTTTTTAAATCAAAAATTGGCACTTAACTGTTGAAATGAGAACCAAAGTTGAAGCGTACAAGAAATCCAGGGAAACACCATTCTACTACGTCAAAGTTACATAAATTAATTAGATTTTGCTTAGCTTTTAAGCTACATATTATATTGATACAGAACCCTTAATTATTCAATCATGATGATGTTATGTCTCGTACTTAACTTTTCTAAGTGAGAGCATACGATACTAATGTCAATGGAATGGGTACTCACGTGGGCCTAGCCCAGACCAGAGTAGGCCCTTTTTGTAAACAAAAGTGCGTAATTGCATCCTTTGCATGGCTTTGGGTTGCTTTTTTGAAAAACGTCAGAGGACTGTTGGGCTTTGGAATAAAGGGTATTGTTTGTAGAGGGCTTTGGAATAAAGGGTACTGTTTTTTATACTGTATCATGTACTTTGAAATAAAGTATAGTTTCTTATACTCTTAAGAGTTAGATTTTAGGTGTTTACATAAATTTATATATCCATGTGTAGAGCATATGTGTATGAATATATGAGAAGGCACATCTAAAATTAGGTTCCCTCATATATATGTTATACTGCTCTAAGATTAAAGGAATTGTTTATTATAGTGGGCTTTGGAATAAGGTATTTGCTCTTTGTTTTGGTCTTGGTTGATGTAGCATTTCTTAAGTTATGAACTTGTGCTTTTTCAATAACGTTGTTGGGGAAAAAAAAAAAAGTATTCTTAGTCGCTTAAATGGTTTATGTGTAGCTGTAAAAACAATAGGTATTACTTCTCTTCCTATTTTTTTGTCTCAAATAACTTTTTACGTTTTCCAATACATAACTTTATATGTTTTTATATCCAAATCCGTAACATACGTCTGCTACTTGTTCTTCACTTTTCACATGGTGTATATGGATCTCATCTTGAAAAACCGGATTATCTGCTAAACGAATAGCAGACAAATTATCATAAAAGAGTGACACTGCGTAATTTTTTGGTTGTTGTAAATCTTTCATTAGCTATATTAACCATGTTCCTTCTTGGGCTAGCATTGCTCCTGCTTTGTATTCTGCTTCCGTTGTTGACAATAACACTTCATTGTATGACAATAGAGCTAGTTTAGTATGGAATGGAATTATGGAAATATATTTCATCAGCTGCAACTATGAAGTGTGGGCAGTGGGTTAATATTTATGAATTAATACCCTCCTACATTTGAATTTATCTTCTTTTTGAAAGAAAAGGTTACCCGTAACAGTTAGGAACCCAATGTCCACAACACTTAAATGGAAATTTGGAAGCTTCATGATACAAGACCAAGACTTTGTAATGTCTAATATCTTCTTATCTTCTGATCTTCTGATCTGCATGAGAAGATATTTCACTTGTAATTTATGGCCAACACACATTTGAATATATCCAGGACAAAAGAATGCCACATCAGTTGTGAATGAAATAGAATGCTGGCTATGCCCTCTGCCCTTATACTAGGCTACTTGAAGTGTATGAGTCGTCATGCATACATTTGAATTTGGGATAGTGCTTGGTGTCATGTGTTTTAAACCGAGCATATATTCCCGAAAATTCTGCACATCTAACGGAATTCGTTTGTACATGAAGTAGATAATGTGAAAATTGAACTTTTCTTGAGCGTATTATGAATGCCATTTTACTCTATAATCATAGTGGAACTACTCCCTTCCACTGGCGAGTGTCCAGTTTGCAGGTCCTACAATACCCGGGTTCTGTGGCTACCCTCAATACTAGGCGGAAAATGGGTAAATGCAAAAAACAATATTTTAAATAGGATGTTGTATGATTCATAATTCAACCAATTTTGACACATTCAGTTGATTAGAGTTCATTTCTGGATTGAGGAGTTAGGATTGCAAGTCTTTTCATCAAGTGTTGATGACTTCACAAGAGAACTATTGATGCATATGACTTTGTTTGGTGTATTAGTAGAAAGGTGCAACTTGCATGGTTTTTAGGATGGTGACTATTGTGTGATTTAATCGTTCGTACCATAGATATGTAGTTCGTTAAATTTTTAGGGAAGCACATAAATAAATTTGGGGTGAATGAACCAATATAGAAACGTGTTTAATTTATGTCATTGCTAAAAGAGTGAGGAATAATGAATTGTACAAATTTACCCGACTAAAGAAGTACAAGACTGGAAAAAATTTCAATTATTGATCAACATCCTTAATTAACACTCGTGAGACTCATGCAGCAGCACTCTTCAATTCATTCTCTGCAACAAGCTCTGAGAAATATGTCATATACTTTGCGGATGATTCAGAGCTGCATATAAACGTTCAACAACAAAAAAAAAAAAAAAAATAGATTTTAATGGCAAAGTTTGTATAACGATAAAAAAACAAAAGAAAAAATTGATTTACTTAAATATCAAATATAGGCGGTATTATCTCAGATACAAGAGGTATTATCTTAGCTGTAGGTGGTATTATCTCAAATATAGGTAGTATTATTTCAGATAGAGATGATATTATCTCAATTGGTACAGATATAACAATCTTAGATATAAAAATAATCATCTCATAAATAAAAATGAAATTTCGAAAATAACCCTAAATAATTTATACCAATAATTCGGAAAGCTTCTAAATACTGATGTGTTCATACTTGTTCGTTTTCAGTAAAGTATGATAAATATTTTAAATGAATAAGAAATCTTACTAAACCATTGGATAGCGTAGTTACCTTGAATCTTATGCTTTTTTAGAAACAATGTATGATTGTCTATCATCAATGGTATCGAAGTAAGGGTTTATGTCAGCATAATCATGAAAGGCATCCTGATGAATAGCCTGTGATTCTGTAGTGACCATCGGTTGTGATTGTATAGGCATTGCAGTCTCATTGTCACTGTTGTTATTATGACTGCTGCCTCCATGGTGTTGAATCCACTTCGAGTTAAGTAATGTTTCTTTGGCATCGAAACAACTAGAGTCATATGGATTGCTGCTACTATTGTACGAGGGATTCTGAGAAACAGGTACCACATATTCAGGTTTGTACTGCTGCACAGGAAGTGGTGTATCTAAGGGTGAGGATGGTGCATGGTTCGCTGCAGAAGGCGTCATTCCCAACTGTAACTGTGAAGCCGCATTAGAATCGGTTAAGGGAAAAACAGTTGTTGAGATTAGATGGTGTTGTAGACGGCGTTTCATGCTAAGCATGGAATGAACTGCATACAGTTCTTCCTCGCATTGCCGAATTTGATTAATCAAGAGTTGAATTACCTCAACACATCCGTATACCGGGAACCGTCGCCGAACATTTGCTTGGTAAATGATGGAACTCATAGCATCATTTTGTTGGCTCGGGTGCAGTTTTTGTAGTAGTTTTTGGATTTTCTTTACCCCGAAGAGTTTGTGTACGTTTAAGAATATCTTATGTTGATCAGGAGGAAAGTAAGGGGCGAGTATGCACGTTGGTGCACATTTCCTCCGTTGGTATTTGCAAGCGGCACAAGCTTGGTTGGTGCCACCCTTAAGGCTCATTTCTCTGAAGTCTGAACCCAACCCCCCTCCCAAAATAAAATTCTGAATTTGTTCAGAATTTCTTATGCCTTGCAAAAGCTACTGAAGTTAAATATGGCACTCCGTAGATCGATAGTAGATGAGAGTTTTTGAAAACTGAAGCAAGAAGCTAGAGATTGATTGTTTGTTTGTGTGATCCGAATAAATACTAATATAACCGAAATTACTGGAGGAAGGAGAGACTTAGTAAAAACAGATTTAGGATGTAAGTTGTAGACTTGTAGCAACTTCTACTAAACGTGGAGGTAACTTCTTAAAAGAGTCCTATAATATTATATGAGGCATCCTAGTACAGTATAACCGTACTAGTTTTGTTCTCCTTTGAAAACTTTGCTGGTAGCGTTTGGTTTAATATGACCTAATAAGGTTTATAATAAGCCTAAAGTTGTCAAAAATTGATTTCATCCGAATAAAATAGATGAGTACTTTTAATCAATCTTAAAGTTTAATATGACCTAATAAGGTTCATAGTAATCGTCCGAACTTGATCAAAATAATTAAATTTTGAACATTCTCAAGGTTCTTAATATTGTTTTCAAGATATTTTCGAAAAATTTCTAATCTTCAAATAAAGACACATAATGTTTCCTAATGTCATGTGATCGAAGAGTTTTTATTTCATTAAGACCTCATAGAATATTTGAAACTATTCAATACATTACATTCAATTTCTAAATGACTGTGAAAATGTGTTTGTGACTCAATTATAGGATTTTTTATAATCAATTAAAATAGGAATTTATAGTCAAAGTAAATGGCTTCATAACTCTTAGGGCCTACTATGAACCTATAAGATTAATGAAAAGCATAATAAGATTTTTTCTTATTGGGTTTGAAATTTTTCAAAATTATCAATTTTTAAAGGTTATATACACTGTTTTTGAGTTATTTTTGAAAGAAACATCGGAGTTTTACAAATGATACATAATGCCTTGTAGGGTTATATAAGAAGATTTAGGACAATTTAATAACTAATAATAGGGTTCCAAAGGCCATAAAATAAATGATCCTCGATTAAAGGTATCCTAGAATGTAGTTGAATCATTAGGAAGTGATTAAAAGAGTTCCCAAGGTCTCTGACCAAAAAACTCAATAAATGTCCTATATTTGAAAATACACAATTTTGAACCATTTTGATAATGCATGAAAAAATCATGGAAACTATTAGACGAGTCATAGGATCATACAAGGTCATTTAGAATTATAAGCAACTATCAAGTTGGTAAAAAATATCCCATAAAATGCATTTCATATAAGGGGTGAATATTCTTAATTTATGATAAATAGACTAGACAACTCAAATAATAATGCATGTGTTTCAACTTTCAAATGTTCAAATATTTAAAATAATGACAAAACTATTTTTTCAACAAAATATATATATTAAAGTGAGAAGGAATTTTGGTCATAGTAATCATTTTTCTACTTTTAATAATATTATAGGAAAAATAAAATGCTTTTCAGGGGAAAAAGATATAATTAAACTAATTAGCTAATGCACTTGAACGATGAATCAGCATTAGGTGGAAATGTGGAATCATAACGGAAATGAAGATCAATTAGCAAAGGTGATATTGTTAGTATAATTATCAACTATGAATCGTTAGTATAGTTCAAAACTTGAGGCACCACAATTGGAACCAAAAAAAGGACCAACAGACAAACACACTGAAGTGATAGGCCAATTGTTTGAAATGGTAAAGATCAATATGAAAAGCAAGCTTATCAACACCCAACAAAACAAAATATACTGGCTTATCCTATCCACGGTCAGTTTGTTGAAATCAGGTACTAGTATTTTAATTTAAAATTATCCAACTGAGGCTAGAGCCAATGAATTGAATGGGATAGAAGCAAAATACAAGACAGAAAAAGAAAACCCAGCAAAATAACAAACTACCTACTAGACTAAAGGAGAGATCAGAGAGGCTGAAAGTCTGAAACTGGGTCTGGACACACCCCAGAATCCCAGATGTCTTCTTCCAATATGTATGTATTTAAACTCGGAAGGAGCACAGTCAATGAGTGCGAAATGGAAAGAGAGTTTCACCCATTAGTTAGCCGATTACCTTCACTCGCTAATCTGAACTGTATAACAAAGCATTGCAATGATTAATGGATTCACCACAGATTTCCTCTGTTTGTTAAATCTTGCACACATGCCAAGTTCGAAGCTCCCTTGCTAGTAGGAAACCTTCTTGTAACGCTACATATTCAGCTCGAAATGCTCTTTAATTACTTTAATTAGCCTTAAACGCTAGAATTATTTGCCATTCGACTCCTAATTACCCTCCTCCACCTGTTGGACCAAGGAAACCCTTAACTACACCATCACTGTTTAACACTTACAATTTAGGCATCATTTTGTATTATTTTACAATTTTGAACCAAAAGTAAACAACTTTCTCAATCTCAACCTTATTATTATCTTTTACAAATTGATATTAAAATGTGATATTTACCTTCATACACTAGCTACTTAAACTCGCTATTTCAATCATATAAGAAGCCTCCTCTATGACTCAAGCACTCCGACAATATATTATCTTAAAGCCCCCTTGATGTAAATAACTACTAATGCCATAATCACGTTTTGCTTTAAAATGTGAACTCCAACCTGCTAGACATTATTGGATCAATAAACGCCTCATCAAACCCCCTCACTCATTGCCCTCGATCTTTATATTACTTTTTTGTCACAACTCACGAGTCGTCAAGGATTTCAAAGCAAAATGAACTTACAGACTAAGGAGGGAGGGGGATGGATTGGGGGACTTTGCTGCAAGACTATAGACATTACAAGTATACAATGTACAGATACCAAAATACCAGTAATCTACTAACTTCCTTCTCGCCATCAAAATTTTCACGCTCAATATATTCTAGCCTGCAACAAGCTCCATGGGATGCCAAGCCATCTATACAAAAACTTTCTCTACATTTCCATCGTTCTATTTAGTCACAGAGAGCGAGAAAGGGGGCGGGCAGAGGAATTGACCTTGTGCTAAATACATCTTTACTGTTATAGTTCTCCCAATTGCAGGAGTTAAATTGCTGCCAGTTAGTTGTTATCCGACTTCCCCTCACCGCCCAATAGGACGTGGTAGCCAAAAAGCAACTATATACTTTTATACTATGAACATCCGTCAACCATTTCTATTGTAGGAGACGAATATGGCTAATGCTTCTCAACTTACTGATAACACTACTGCACTTATGAAGCTGCGTCCCAGTCACATTGATCTCGGTTAAAGTTTCTTCAAATATGATATCAACATCATTTCGGCTCATCCCAAGTACAGATACTGTTGTCAGATAATCTTCAGTAGGCAAAACTTTTCTCTCTCTTATCCTCTTTTCTAGCAGAAATTAGGATTTCGATCATTGAGCCTTTTCAACTTTCTGAAAGATATCATCGACTTGCTGAAAACGCTCTCAGCAAGTTAATAAGTATGACAGAAGATGGGCTATTATGCCATTTATCCTCCCATTCTCCAACTTAGATGACCAGCATAGCATATTTATTCAGTTGCAGCTTCGTAAAAGAGAACCTGAGGTTGTAAATGCCCTCTTTTGCACGTGGAAAGAACCTCCTCCCAGGTGCCAATGACCTGACAAGAAGATATACATTCCAAGTTTAATAAAGAACAAAAACAATGAATTGTGGATGGTCAAGAAAAAAAGAGCTTACCTTCACTGTCTTGTCATCATACATTATCCATCTCTCATGGTCAGAACTATAAGCAAAGCAATGATAATGTTGACCATAATAGCAAACCTGCACATCAAGGGGAGCACAAAAGGTAATACAAAGCCAAGGACAAGAAATCAAGAAGCATGCTTTGAAAAAAAAAAAAGAAATAAAGAGAAGAAAGAGAAGAGCTCCCATCATGCGTTACACCTAAGACAGACATGTCTGGAAAAGCCACGGGGAGAAGTCTAAAGAGAAGCTCATACTGCAGTTGGTTCACATACAGGTGAAACATGCAAACCACCACAAAATATTATGTGCCCTTCTTACATCCTAAAACCCACATAATAGCCTTGCAAATCATCTAAAATAGAGGCTAAACTTACCAATCGAATCCCGACAATACCAAAGAGTCTACCAATGACTACTTGCCAAATTGTGCTGTGAGAACAAGTGACTCCAACAGTAGTCCAACCTCTACACTGGCATAAGTGGCATTACACAAGATTTCTCACAAATCACAAGTGTTAAGCTTCTCTAAAGTAGCAACAAAGTTAGACAACAGCGTCTATTGATCCATAGCCTAATGAGAAGTACTTGAAAGGAAAAATCAAAAGTTAGGAATCTTCATAAAATTACGTTAAGTACCAGCCAACATCCTTTTATCTTGGGTCTCTGTCAAGAAAATGAACTCAAGGATTTCTCTTTCTCCAAGTCCTTACTAGAGAAAATTCCTTCAAGAATGAACTAGGTAGAAGAAGTCTTCACACTGTAAGTATATATTAAATATGTTTTTGCCACAGTGAAAGCCAAAAGTTAACCTACCAATTATAAAGAAGTGCATAATGCTACCAATTCTATTAAAGGTTATATCTTTGCAATTCAGGTGTTGCTACAACTTCCCTAGAGATCAGAGATCTATTAAAGAATACACCTAATTTGTAACTGCCCCTATGCAAATAGGTCTCTTTAGTCACTTGACTGATGTGCACTATGCTTGGTAATACTAATGTCCATTCCTATTCGCCAGGTGCTGGAAATTAAGAGTTTCAAATTTACCTAAAGTCTTTAATTACTCAAAATCATTGAACAAATTTTCAAGCTAAGTACACAATCCGTATATTTAATAACAAATAATGATATATTTCCTATCTTTCTCGAAAAAATAGATAAATGGAGCAAGATTTGTTACCCATCCCAGTTGTTTCTTTCAAAAACCAAATCTGCTTCAGTATCTCAAGAGAATCAGCCAAAAATATGCCATCACTTAATTGATGCATTTATTCTTCAGACACCAAACTACCAAATCCTTGACTTCTTTAGATTTGGAAAAAAACAACAAAAACAAAAGATTCAACTAAGGCCGACTCTAAAAGCTGTCGAAAGGTAACTTATATAGTAACACAACTGAGTCTAAAATTTAGGAATGAACTAGGTGAAGTACATACGATAGTGGAGGCCATGGTTAAAACATCATATCAATAGATGGTAATATGGCACATACTTTTGAAAACAATAAAGGTAAAAATGAGACATTTATCTTGCAGCTAACATAAACATTATAAAACATATGTACATTTCAGCCAAAGAGGCCATGATGGTCGGACTCTGATACAGGTGTCAGACTTGAGTGTGAAAAGAAAGTGGCTTCAGAAGTTTAAAATATGGAGACAAGGACAAGTATTAGGGTCCACATATTGGATATGGACTCAAGAGAACACAGTTTGAAAAATACGAATAAATGTGTATATAATTTTTTAAATTTCTTTCTCACAATTTTTATGAATATAAAATCATTAAAAAATTCGTAGAATTTCATAATAATGAAGGAAGTGGTTTTTGGGAGCACAAGAAAATAAAATAGTCCGTACCAACTGAAAGTATGTACATATAAGGATGCATATTTTCTGGAGCATAGAAAAAGAAGATAAAAAAAATTCTAATGTATTTTTTTTCCTTAGATAGGTATATGAAATCTTGCATCAAGATGAAGATACATACCATAGATACCAGACGATGCACATTCTTGGGATCTAGACCACGGTAAAGCACACTAATGTCTATTTCAGTAGCCAAGGCTGCCAAGGTTGTTTTTATGTCATCAACACTCTCACATGTATTTTGCCAACCAAGAACTGCAAGACAAAGAAAGGAAATCTTCTAGGTTTTCACGACAAATTAACTAAAGGCAAAGATGCTAAATTTGAAAGTTTTTAATAAAAATAGTTGCCAAGCATAAGACAGAATCTATAAGTCACCTGTAGTAAAGATGTGAGGAGGGTTTGAGAGTATGTGATGAATATGGTTAAGCATCCCACATCCACCACCTTCTAGGTCACAAGTTAATTGATGATTCATCTCAACAAAGTTCAACAGCTCTTCAAAAGAATTTTCAGTACACATTACCTGAATTCAGCAGGGAGTCAGCAAAAGCTATGATAAAGGACTGCCAAAATTGTCAAGTCCAAGTCAAACTAGAAAAAGAAAATGAAGCAAAACACAAGATAATGATCAATAGTATACAATAATGCCACTTTAAAAGACATGCCTTCATTGTTCGCAGGGCACTGGCATTAATATTGTGAAAGAAAGAAGTATACTTCAGATGCCTGGACTCCAAACCACAATTATAGCAATTCATTCGTTCAAAGATGTCCATTCCAAAGAGAGTGTGTGCTATGCAAGAAGGGCTGGAACAATCCCAAGACCCCAAGCAATTGCTCTCTACTGACTCACTGTCAGAACCACCTCGACTTGAAATAAATGATCGATGCAGGCATTCAAATATTACAGCCAGCACTTCGGAAGCATCATTCATTTGGCCCTGTTAGTTGCAGGAAATTAAATCAGCCACAAAGTAACTCCTCATTAACATAAAGAAGCAATAACAGTTTTACAATAACCAAATGGTTACATTTACCTCCTGAAAGAAATTACTTTCTGGACATAGATTACTCAGAGCGATCCTCAAAGTAGTAGGAGCCACTGTTTCGCTTTTTGCATCTTCAGATGCCATACTTAAGGCCGTTAAGATATCAAACAATGCACAAACAACACAAGGATCTCCAACATGAACATGCTCAGATGGAGATCTCAAAAACTCTTCCCGAAATCGTCTTAGATTCCACAAGGACTATCAATCAAATGGCACTGGAAAAAATCAGGCCAAAATTGCTGCAGGCAGTATGAAGTGAAATGAAAGCTAAGCAAGGTTACAGACCTGAATGATCACATTTAAGAAGCAATTGTATTCACCGATTTCATTTTGCAGTCCTGGACCAAATGAATTCGTTTCATTCACATTTATGCCATACACTTCACCAGAGAGACCCGCATTCTGCAAGCTTTGTTGTACTTCCCTAGAATTTCGAATTAAAGGCAGTTTCTGACGGGCTTGAAATGTATCTGGCACAAAAATATTGGAAGAGTTAAACTACTAAGGGTCCTCATTTTGTTGAATGCTTGAGGCCATGAGGATAGCATCAACAACTACGAGGTTCACAATCAAGAGAATTCAAAATTCAAGGCTTCAAGTAATATGCTGCAAAATCAATAACCACTTGTCCACTTTGCCCCACAGGCAACTTGGCTTGTCACCATTCAAACTTAATGATTTGATGTCTACCCATATATATCAAATAGGGTAAATTCTGCCTTCTGATCAACCCAACTTTTATAAGGTCATAAGGATACAGAGTTCGTACATATTATAAATTCCATGAAACTAAATACTCCCTCCATCCCAGATTTAATGACAGACTTACTATATATATTGTTGTTCCGGATAAAATGACACACTTCCTTCTATGGTATGGACTCACTAATTTTTTATTAATATTCTCTTCCCACTACCAAAAAAGGTCCCACACTCTTTCTCACTAGAGTAGAATAATAACCCATTAACTCCTATCACATCTACCTTCTAATAAAATAACATAATGAAATCTCTATTACTTATCGTCTAAAACTCTGAATATTTGAAGACATTACTCTCTCGGTCCCAGATTGAGGTGTGTCATTTAATCTGGGGCGGAGGGGGTAATATCTTCAGATCTTCACTAGATGATACACCCCAATGTGTAAGCTAATATTTATGACAATTGACATGGAAGCACAATGATGAACATAACAAAAACAGTTAGTCATCTACGCTAGGATGGGATACAAATGTATGTTTGATAATAAAGACCTTGGATCTGCTGCCAAGAAGAAACAACTTGGCCCAAAAAATTCTAAATGCATCATATTTATTAGTAAAAAAATGAATATTCTTCACTCAAGCATAACACAACAATCAATTTCCCCCATTTTTCATTTGATGCAGCATGTTTTCAAGTGAAGAACGAGTTTCCTTCACACAAGTACAAGGGTAAGTTTTTTGGTACATTTGCTGGGTTTATAAATATTGATGGAAGAAAGAGTCTTGGCAAAAGTCTTAGCAAAAGTCTTAACTTGGGTCATTGCAAAAATACTCCTTAAGAGTTTGCAATACATGGGACTCCAACTTTCACCTAATCAAATTCCTCCACATGAAAGTTACATCATTTACTTATTTTATAATGTTGTATGCATTGAATAAAATAATGTAACATACCTATTTTGATCGTCTAAAGTGGATTTGACAGTATAAGCGTTATATCTGAATGAGTTTGAGTTTGAAATTAATCTAAGCAAAAAAAAATGGTTAGATGAAGTGGAAAGTTGATAATCTTACCCTAAATGCATAATATATTTAAGATAAAATGAGTTTCCTTCACTAAAACATAACACTCTAATGAATTCCCTATGGTTTTCATTAGATGCAGCATTTCAATTTTACATTATTCACATGCTTTGATAATTTATACTAAAGGTTTAAAATATTCATGTGTGATCTTGTAAGAATTGTATCAATGTATCAAACTATCAAAATCAAATTTTATAATTTTACTTGACAATAACTAAAGATACTAGTGATGGAAGACAAGCATTGTTAAGCGTAAACATAGAAATGTTGCATCTAATGTATAACGCACCAACTCAAAGAGAAAAGAATCAAGCATCTACTCACTTTGCTTTATTTTTAGATAAGGAATAATATGGCTCCAACACATAACAAACCAATATCTTATAAGATAATCACCAACATAAATTAAGGATATTACTAGATCAACCCACAGATCAATACATTCACAACCCATATTTGAAAACTAGGCATCTCTAATCCCTTAAATGCCCTCAAAATGAAAAAAAATATAAAAAGGGTAAAAAAAAAACTTTAACACAAATAAAAGGCACAAACAAAACAAAGACATCGGATTAAAAATAAATGGTTTTTACCTAAACTTTGCTGTACAGCTTTCTCAAAGTCTGCTTGAAACCTTTCCTCTTCATCTTCTTCAGCTTGTAATTGGCGAAGTGATTTTGACCCAACATTGCCAACTAATTCACAAGCAATCAAACGCGTATTTGGATTCATTCCCCATGAAGCATATTATAAACTAGGACTGTTAAAATAAAGCTTCAACAAAAACGAACAAAAATGGGCAATGATGAGGAAAGGAATATGTCGTAAATGATAGGGCTATTGCTTTCCCACCCACCAATGATATCTGTTTATCAGATCAAATCATAAAGCAAAACTTCCATCGTTATTGGGCAACCACAGTTGCAACATCTTTAATTAAAAAAGGGGGGAATACAAGATAGAAAAACATGGACTCTCCCCTCCCTTGACTTAATATCACTATATCACAACAAAGATAGGCACCATCCTTCCTAATGTCAAGAAACACATACATGTTTTCCCACCAGGAAAACCCCCGTCAAGTCTGCTATCATGCAATATTATGCACTCAAGTGACGCAACAAACAGTCACCAGCATCTTGCAGAAATCACATATATTGATGAATACAGCATCCTTAGACAAGAAAAATTAGTAAGTGAAAAGTTAAAAACTACAGTAACCAATCAGTTACTAATGTACGTGAGAGCAAAGCCATAAGGCAGAACGTAGTGATGTCAAAGGGGGAATACTTACAAGAATAGAGTCCCTTTTATATTCTCTGAAGCTTCATAAACCTAAAAGGCTAAAACTCCAACTTCAGCAACATCAACTATAATGTTGTGAACATCGTTCGTAATTGAGTCTTTTTTTGTACATTTAAATAGATTAGTCATTCGTTGTTTATGTCCCATAATTTCAGTGTGTGTGCACCAATTATTCCTCATAAAAAAATCACGCGAAGGGACCAAGTTGTATGAAAGCTAACACCCATGTTTCCATTAACAACTAATAAGTTATCAGTGCAGCAGTCTAATAATAATTCATTTTCCTCTCTTGTCTTTTTTTGGTTACTCTTATTCTCCTGTATCCTTATACCAACCCTTCGTCCTCAAAGTTTAACAATACCTTTTAAACTCCTCTGCATCCTCAACCAATTCCATAAAGGCATGATCAGATCCCCACCACTACCATAACCACCATCCTAGCCCACCCTCACCGTCAAGGACTTAAAAAAACAAAAAGAGTTCAGTCTCGGAAGAACTAATCGGGAAAAACTTTTTTTGTCCTTTTACTTTGAGCACCACCAACGCTAACATGAGGTGACGCAAGGATAATTTAAATCAGATCTGGTTCCGATCAATTTCGTGTGGTCATGTTCGGATGATGTTTTTGTAGGTCTAAATCAGGTTGATCATATCCATGTCCACTGACACTAGTTTAATATAAAAGAAGTTGATCAATTTAAAACACATTAATTTAAGATACAGGTCGAGCTACATCATTATCAATTATGATCTAATCATATCATTCACTTTCAGGCCCTAGGAATGGTACACTGAGCCTTTCCCACAGGTCCTCAACAAACATCACCCCCAACTCAAAAACTAAAAACATCACCTGTCATCATAAACCCCGCCATAAGACTTAAACCAGCACTACCTTAACAACTGACAGCTCCACTATGAACATAGTGACACCACAACATTTTATGGACTAAAATGATTAAATTCATTAAAGCAAATGTAACCAAGAAAGGCATGATATCTGTATCATTATCAACTAAACTACTTATGTTCGTGTGACAACATCCAAAGAATTAAAGAACACTCATTAAATCAGAGGAAGGAGAGAAATCAATAAGAATCCTACAAAAACTGTCTCAAATAAATTTAATGCTTGCTGAATAAGAGTTTATATAAATATGTGAGAGTATTTATTTTCAACTGTGACAAGTCAAACAAGAAAAATATGAAAGGGCAATGAACAATATACTAGTTAAGAGCAGACCCAGAAATCTTACCAATGCGGCTGAGATTTTCATCCTGTTTCCAGACTTGGTCATTTTGCTTAACAGCGACTGAATTGTCAGCTTCTCCATTTTCCTTCCCATAAGAAGCATCTTGGAACATTCCTTCTGGTAGCTTCATAGAACTCCTACGCTTACCTTTCCTTCCAGTACATCGTTCAGAAGGCAAAACTCCATGTAGAATTTCTCCATCTGATGAACCTTTACAATAGGAAAGCGCACATTATCATTTGTTCTGGTTCAAAAGAAAACTTCTACATGAATCCTCTTTCTAAATCATTCATATGGTCCAACTACACAAGTCTCCAAGCAATCTCAAGCCAAGATACTTCCAAAAAACGAAATCTATGATGTTACATACCTTGTTTAAGAAAACTTGTATCTCTTATATCACACTCATCATTAGCAATACCAGCATAATCATTGCCATCCCTCAAGTTTCCATCCAAATCATCAATATTTTTCACACAAGCATTCTTCAAAACCAATTGGTCCTGCATTAGGGTGATAGGAGTGTTAGTGCCACTAGGATTCTTTTATAATACTAGGATATGGGGAAAAAAATTGAAAGTAACAAATAAGTGTTACGTTCTAAAATTACAAGACCAGAAAAACAACCAGAAGGTAAAGGATCATACTTGCTTACAGCGTACAGCATCTGAGAAGCCAGGTTCCAAAGGAACATCACCAATGTACAGCTCAACGTTCTGAGAGGCTTCAACAGTAGTTTTTCTACGTTGCTCAGCAAGAAGCTTTTGCTTCGCCTCATTCTCCAGCTGTCTCTGGTACTCCAAAGTTTCTTCAAGCTTTCGCTCTTCTGCCTCAAGCTCAACCTTTCTTCGATACTCTTCCTCCTGCATTTTAAGGTTATCACCACTTCCTGAAGGCACTAAGTCTGTATCCACATGTTCACCGTTGGAGGAAACTCCAAGAGAACTGCAGCAGAAATATACACATTATAGTAGCCCGAAAAATCACTTATGTATCAATAGAAGATTTTTGGAATAAGGAAGAAGAAAATGAAAAAATAAAAATAAGGCAAGAAAGCCTCTACCGCGTGACCAGATAAAGAGAGGGGAAGATGATAACAAGGCATAGACATACAGTTGTTCAGAAGGTTCAAACTGTTCGATAAAGCTGCAAACCTGCAGAAACTTTAGGGTATCAGAAAAGTACGAAGATGCTGCTACACTATCAGGATTAGAATACAAACTGCAGTATAAGAAACACCGAAACTTTAAGAATATGGTATAGTTAGAAGCATACTTTTGAATCCTTGCTTCTCCTGACATCTTTATTTTTTTTCTTGTCCTTCATCTTATCTTGCATTTGTTTTGAATTATCGACTCCACTTCCATTGCCCTTTTTACAATCAAGAGCCAATTCTGCCAAGAGTGCTTCTCTTGCTGCATCAGATTTCTCTGTGGCATCTTTCTCTACAAGCTCTTCTAAGTGTGCCTTTTGAAATTTATACAACAGTTTGTAAGTTTGAAAACAGGAATAAAAGAATAGAAAACAATGTTTAGAAGGTCTCTGCACAAACCTGCATGAATGACTTCAAAAGCGGCAATAACACAGAACGATAATCAAAAGAAGAAACAAGTTCAAGCTTAGTCTCCAGTTGACGCATGCTGGCCACATTCCGCATTATTCTTGCATCAATTTTGCACAGCTGCATGGCTAAAAGGTAAGATTACAGTTCCTAAAGGAGAACTCTAGATTTTGGTTTGAGAGGAAACTACAAGCAACAAAGACCAACCTCAATAGTCAATTGTTCCTTTTGTCTTTGAAGAGCAATTTCAATGCAAGTGTCCACCTGGTGAAGATAGTCCTTAGATCTCCAGTCAACTTCACCAGCTTCCAAGTCACATAAATGAGAAGTTACTCCACCATAGGTGTCCTCATATCCAAACTGAGTAATACTTATCGCTTCCGCATCCTTCAAGAGATTCGAGATGGCATCCAGCTCCAACCTAATGCAAGGAAACATAATATTGATTTCACCTTCAATAAGCTCATCTCTGCGCTTCCTAAGGAGTGATTCATAGCTACGATGAGAAAATTCAGTGATTTGCTCCCTCTTCTTGCTTTCTTCCAGACAAAGCTCATGTATCCCCTGCAAAGCTGCTTCATAACCCAAATGCTCATATTTCCTATCGCTTAAGCTCTGAAGATGGCCAAATTCCTTCTCAAGCATCTGCAGCACTTCCATGGCTTGCTGTGATCTTTCTCCTCTAAGCCTGGACCATGTTGCACGCTGTTCCCCACTAGAAGAACCAGCATATATCCAGGACAAAAAAGAATCAGAACCAGACTGAATACCCTTCTCAGAGACACCAATATGATCTCTCATACCCATATCATTTCTTGTACCATCAAAAATCAGTAAGCTCTCATCTAACAGGAGGGATGATGCATCGTCGTTAAGCATGATTCTTTCCTCACACTCAAAGACATGGGAGTAGATACTGACATCATCAGGAGTGACTTTCTCAGGATACCTACCCACACCACAAGCATGAGACACCTCCTGCAAAAACTTAATTATCTTCTTAAGCGAGCTACATCCCAAAAAGCATATGCATAGAGGGGTTTGATCCACACCAGAACTTAGAATCTGAGAGCCAGGAAATAGGCTTTGTAACTCCTCCATGGTAAATT
This sequence comes from Dysphania ambrosioides, assembly GCA_026401315.1. Taxonomy (NCBI): domain Eukaryota; kingdom Viridiplantae; phylum Streptophyta; class Magnoliopsida; order Caryophyllales; family Amaranthaceae; genus Dysphania; species Dysphania ambrosioides. Next base: position 26,152,480 of record CM048663.1, on the reverse strand, counting down.
CTATCACACGATGCAGATGACTCATCGCAAGACATTTGTGCCTCACCAGCATTTCAAATAACGAGGTGATTTTCTCGAGCAAATTCACCCGCTCAATATCATCAGATAAGGGCCAGCTATTTGGGAGACTGCACAGCTTAGAACCTTCTTCTGTGTCACATGTTTTGCACTCCATGCTTGAATCACCATCATTTTCTTTAATATCCCAGAAACCGCCATTGCAATCATAAGTCAAGTTTTTCTTCTTCTGGAAAGAGTCCCACCCTTCCTCAGAGAAGATACTGTCACTCCAGCAGGAGTCTATTCGTTCCTTATGACTTTCCCTGCCAGTAAACTCAGAATCCTCAAATTTTGACTGATCTTCAAGCATCCTCACAGAGGCAGTCAAATCCAAGGGTTTCCAGGAACAACTAAGAAGCATTTCTGCCCACTCATTACTAACATTCCGCGGAATAGCAGTCTGCACCTTAGGCAATGGGATCCCAATATGCTCCTGAACCACATGCTGTATGTAAGCATCCGCCTGTGGAAACTTCTCCTCACAACGACTACACACCCAAATCTTCCAAGTCTTATTAATTTTTCCAAACTCAAGAGCCTCTGACAAAAGCTCACACGCTTGCCCCCCATCCTTGTTAGACAATCCACTCACATGAGCCCTAAGATCACTAATACTAACCCTCAACAATCCCCTCTTTGAATCAGAACTCATCGAGTTCCAAAATGACCTCACCTGCAATGAATGCATTTTCGACAATTCAATCTCATAATACACCAAATGCCTACTTTACCATACCAATGCAATTGTAATTTTTATCATAAAATAAATCAAACAACACGTATATTTTTCACAAGGAGAATATGCATCACAACCAGAAAAACTACAAAACCGAAAATGAATATACCTGATCTTTCCTCTCGGAAAAGGTGGAATTCTTTTTAGAACTCCCATGTCTTCTCCTATCACCAACCTTACTCCCCAAAACCACCAAACTACTCGACTGCAAATCAGCGCCATTCTTCCCCTCCACAGCAATCTCCACTTGCTCAGACTTCTGCTGCAACAACCTAGCAGCAGCAACCCTAACCTCAATCTCCTTCCTCCTCTCCTCGGGCGTCTTAGTCGCCTTCTTAATCTCATTCGGCTTCTTCGCAGTCGAATTACTCGTTGAAAAATACCTAGAATCAAGAGGATCATCCGCTAACCTCCTAAGCGGAATCAACCTAAACTTCTCCTCCCCAGGCGGCCCTCCCAGCGTCTTCATCCACGAAGAAATCGACGCGATATTCGACTTCTGGATAAGACTCCGGAGGTCTCCTTGCACCTGCGCAATTCTGGCCTCGGGCGTCAAATCCGCCAACGCCTTATCCTCCACCTGCGGATTACTGTTATTCAAATTATCGTTCATAGGATCAATCGGATTCTCGATCGACAACGCTCTCTCACACTCCGCCACCACCTCCTCGTAGTTCTTCCCGTCGCTCGCGGTGTCGAACAACAAATTCGCGTAGAAATACGCGAACTCGATTGAATTCGGCGACAATGCCGCCGCCTTCCTGGCAGATTCGACGGCGTTCTTCAAATGGCGCTGCTTCGTGTTCGGATCGTCGATTACTCCAGCCACCTTAACCGCAATTGTGCCGTGAACGCGGTGGAAGAGCGCGGAGGTCTCGTATTTATGGCTGATTTCCTTCATCAAACGCAGCGCTTTGTTGTGGTTGCCGCGGCGGATGGCGTTTAGGGCTTTCTCACACTCCTGCTTAATCGCCGTCGACTCCGCCAACTCCGTCTCCGGGGAATCGGTCACCTTGACAAGCACTGATGAAAGCGGCGGAGGCGGAGGAGTAGGCAAGGGCTTTTTAGTTGTGGTGGTGGCGCCGCGCTTCTTGTGAGGGCCCATGGTTTAGGGCAGGCAGTGTGGAGAAGTGTGCGAGTGTGGGCCCAACTCAGTTCAGTCGATGCATATGGAAAACGAGAGAAAACACACACAAAAAAAAACAAAGAAAAAGAAGACTTTGGGGGTGGTGAGGTGTAAGGTTCAGAGAGAATGAAGGTGAACGAAACGAGGGGTAATACAGTTTATATATGTGCCTATTTTTTTACTAGTATATTTTTTAATGGTTCCACCAAATATACAATCTCACCTACCTACAATGCAAACACCGCCAGTGAGTGTCGGACTCGGAGTGAGAACTGAGAAATATATAGGCTCACTTGTCTATATATTTGGTTCTGAATTCTGATAGAGTGGTAACGCATTTGTCTTACAATGTTCCATGTATTTGATTTTAAACTTCTTCTTTATTTTTAAGTTGTGCATCATGTATACGGTTTACTTTTATTTATGTGTAGCAATCCTCTTTTTCAAGCTATTAATAAATAATCTTAATCCTCTATAAAATACAACTAATTCCAATTATACATCGTTAATCTAAACTTATGATTATAAAACTCTAATTATACTCAATACCCCAAAATACAATAAACCTATTACTCCTCTTAAATAATTTAAACAAAACTCTAATTGTACACAATAGAAAAATCAAATACATCAATAAATGATTAAACCAAAACTCATAACTTAAGTGAGGAAAAATTAGAAAATACATTACATCAGCTTCTCTACCTATATAGGATGGTCTTTTCTGAAAAACCACTAGAGAGAGAGAGAGAGAGAGAGAGAGAGAGAGAGTAAATGGTAATAATCTCAATGAACTTTGATTTTGGTTGAATCTGATACATTTTCCACCCACGTACGCATATAATATCAAAAAAGTATATAACACATAGGGGTGTCAAATTAGGATAATGGAATGAGTTTGGTTCAATACTTATAGGGTTGATACTAATAAGGTCTTATTTTGAAATTGGATGGACTTTGGGTTGAATCGATTCGGGTCATTTGGGGTTAATGTGGTTTGCATTTTGGCGGGTTAAGACAAATTATTTCGTGTTATATGATTTTTGTGTCATTTAATTAAAACAAGTCATCTTAATTTCAATTAAAATGCAGGTTGGGTGTCAAGTATAAATTATATTGTAAATTGTGTATTATTTAAAATATATTTTTATTTTGACTTTTATGTGGTTGTGTCAATCTCACATCATAATAAGTCATAATTTGTTATGATATAATCGTTATTAATTCTTAGTCAACAACGATGTATTATTGTATTTGCGTCGATAAGTAATTAAAAAAATTGATAAAGTGATGACTGTCGAGTAATATTATATCAAACAAATATGTGATGTATATTATTTTATGTGTCACTATATAATAGTACCAATATCTATGTATTGCATGAAGGTTTAAACTTTTAATTTATTGTATCAAATGTTATTGCAATGCCCATCATATTGTCTAATATATATGACTAGCAGAATTGTTACAACATTTTATGATTAATATAATATATTATATTTTCAAACTTAAAACATGATAACACAAGAACTATCTTAGTGTTTGAGAATTTGTATCATACTAATTATAAATGATGTGGGTGAAATCAACTTTTGAGTTGCTAACAGGATAGTCTTAATATATGTTACTTGAAATGGAGTTCATTATCAATAAAGGACTTATCGGCTAGTTAACAAGATTAATCGTTTTTGGGTTATCATTACGAGTCAAGTTAATTATGGATCAATTTGTTTATGGGTCGAATCGAATCAATTTTTATCGGGTTGTATTCAGATTAATAGCAGGCCGGGTTTGGTTTCACAAATTTCGAGTTAAATCAGTTTTCAGGGTGGCTTTAGGTCGGATTACGGGTTTTACCTTTTAGCTTGTAGAGCAGTTTGTGTGTTTCTCGGTACGGGTTGATATTGTCTAAGTTAACAACTCACGATGAAAATTGACAGCATTATTAAAATACACTCAGAAGCATCAAGAAGTAGGTGCACCTAAAATTATATTTTGCAAATATACCCATAAATGTTGGTGTACATGGGTGCATGCTTTAAATTATAATTGCTTATAAGGATACTATTATGAGTATTATATAATCACCTTGTAAGGTTAAAATTAAACGAATATCCATAATTATGTGGACAATATCATTCATCACAACTCTTACTACTATCTCATAATTTTGCTTGTTGTCACACTTACTTTTTGCATTGTTTTCAATATACACATTTAAGATTTAATATATACTCATGTATTTTTTAAAAATGTACAATAAAACAATATATATTCAAATGAATTTAACAAAAATTTATCAAACATATTTTAACTCATAAACACCAATAACAAAATCATACTCAAATTACTTTTATTTTTTATAAAACAAATAAAAGAAAATAACATTAGTATATCATACGTAATCTAATAGGCCAAACAATTGCAGCATAACAAAAAGGGGCATGAGTCTATACCCAACCATTATAAAAGATAATAATGTATACCCTGTGTGAATTTAGGAGGATGCGGTGCCGACCCATCGCGGTCGTAGCAACTACCATACGAAGATGAAATTGAATAAAATCAAGTTTTCGAGAAGCAACTATTCTTACTATTGAAGTATTAAAAGCCGATGTTTTGAATCCCAATTTCAGAATTTATAGCTTAAAATTCTATGCTTTTTACCATATAGTTTGATTTAAATTGTTAAAGCCATAAGCAGTTTTAATATGAATTTAGTGGGTTCAAAAGAATTCATATTAAAACAAAAACACCTTAGTATAATTTTACAACAAATTTGATACGTAGCAAACTTAATACGTAGCAAACTTAATACGTAGCAAACTTAATACGTAGCTAAGTCGTAAGGCATAATTGCGGCTTTCTCACTTTCTCATAGACCCAAGTTTGATTCTTCTGCTGACCCCTCTTCTATTTCCCCCCCCCCCCTATTTTCTCTTCAACATCAATACTTCAATTGCCCTAAAGCCCAACCCCAACTGCCGTCTGTCGGACTGCCCTACACGGCGGCACTCCCGCTGTCCCGCACGCTCTCTTCGGACTCATTGTCTCCGCCTCTGCGGCTCTGCTCAAGACTGAAGTACGTGCTCGCCTACTCGGACGCTCGGTGCTCCACTGCTCCTCACTCTCTTGGTACTGCACCCACCGACTGCCGACCGACCCCAGCCTCACTCTATTGGTACTACTTCACTACTTTAATAAATATTGTTGATTTGAGAGTTATGTGAATTCATGAATTGGGAATTATGATTTGAATTGAGATTTGAGAATTATGTGAATTTATGAATTGGGAATTATGATTTGAATTGAGATTTGGGAATTATGTGAATATATGAATTGGGAATTATGTGAATTATGATTTGAATTGTCATTTTGAAATGTTGATTTACTTCAATAATTGTTGTTGATTTACTTGATTAATTGTTTTTGATATTCAAATAGAGACATAAGTGTTAGTATATTAATTGTTGTTCACTTGTTTGGTTTGAACTTTGAAATGTTGATTAATTGTTGTTATTTTTCAAATATTCATGTTAGGCACTTAGGGTATTGTTGTTGTTGAAGGGATTAGAATGTTAGTTATTTAGTTTATTGTTAATTAGTTAATTAGTTTATTGCTATGTTACTTAATTAGCTTATTGTTGAAGAATGTTGATTACTTCATTAAGCCTATGTTGTCCTCAAATTTACCGTTTGAATATGAAGATATTAGAATATTGCTTCATTCGTTAGATTCCGAACCCTTAATGCAAAAATTCTGGCACTACCGCCACTGGTTGAAGCTTGTGTCGATTAATTTTGTTCATGCTTACTTTGATTAATTATGTGAACGAAACAAACCAATAAATTGTTATTTATTTTGGATGATATTGGAAAGTTAGGACTATGAAATATGAATGTATTCATTGGATGGATTGATATTAACAGCTAGCAAGTAGTAGAGAGATGTTTGTGTGGTTGAACCTCCTTTTTGTATTGTTTGTTATTCTATTAAATACTGTTTACTTAACTCTTTTGATAATTCTTGTTATGATCCCCCATAATTTTTATTGATTGTCTGTTATTCTTGTTTTGATAATTTATTGGGTGGTTTGGCTCAAAGTTTGCATTTGAGTTGAATTGGATGTTGGATCATAGTCCAAGATTGGGCTTATATGTAAATATCATTATAATTTATTGAAGTTGTCTTGATGCCCAGCTTTAAGGTGATATAATTAATATTGAAGGATTTGGGTTTAATTTATTACTAGGTTGTGGGCCTTAAATGGGTAGATACTTGTTTTATAACTGTACTTTATAATGGGCAGAGTGACTATTGTAGGTTATTATTATATATAAGCAGTTATGGTCCCTTGATTATATGTATTGTGCTTTCTCCCTGCTATCCCATTATCTGAGAGATTTTAGAGTGAGAACATTAAGGGATCACTCATACAGAATACAAAGGTCTAACCGCTCTCTCACCGAAATTTCTCTTCTAATTGTTCTTCTAATTCAACATAAAATATCCTGTTATAAGAAATGGTTTTCACCATTAATTTGCTCTATCATTGGATTGAGTAGTAGTATGAAAATTTACTCAATTATAAGGCAGAAACTTTTCATTGTGTGTGTATTAGTTGGTGGGGTTATGTGTTGAATTTAGAGTTTTATTTGAAGTAATTTGATGTTTAAATTAATTTTCTTTTTCTTTTCCTGTTTGCGACATACTTATTGAGTTGTTGGAGCTTTTGGTTGGCCTAGAAGGGGGGTAAAAAAAATGGGGAAAAGTGTAGAAGAAGATAAATATAATGGGAAAAAGGTAATTATGAAGATGAAAAACGAATAGAGGGCCTGTTAGTTTCTAGATTAGTGACTACATATTGTCCTCTACTGGAAGTACCATAGTTTATGCTCTGATTTGGTGCCCTTGGTGGAGTGCTAACCAGGTGTATGCTTTTTTTTGTTTTTGATGTTCCAGGTGTGTCCATCTTGTCTTCTAAATAGTCTTTTAAGTATGGAATTTTGTCCCACTTGTGCGAATTTGCTGCAATATGAAATGGCTAATCCTGCCAGATTCTTTTGTCGATCTTGCCCATATGTGTCTCATATAGAAAGAAAGGTATTACTCTAAGATTGAGTTGTTCCAAAATGTTTTTTCTGTTCTTTCAAATATGCTTCACAACTCACAAGAATGAACACCAACTTTCCACTTGTTTCAGGTGAAAATTAAGAGAGGGGTACTACTAGACAATAAAGAGGCAACACCAATTGCCGTAGGAGCCAAGAATGTTGGGCCTACTACTGATGGTATGTGAATCCTATAATATTCATTTAAGTGGCATATATGTGTCTCCTACTTCCTTAGCACCTTATTGTACAAAGAACATACAGGTAATTCCCTGTAAGTTTGTGTATTTAACGAACTCAAATCATGTAAGAAGTAATTCATTAGATTGTTTGTAGAACATATAGGCAGATTGGATTTTTATGATGCTCAGTTTTCCGGCATTTGGGAAACTTGAGTTGCGGCACTTGTATATGAAACTTGATGTTAAGATGCATCAATAACTCAATATCTGATCTCATGTCTGTACACAAGTTCTTAGAGAACATGAGATTGCAATGCTACTTGGTTTTTATTTTTAGAAGATTGCTCCTTCAGAAATAGTCTAGTACAACTGATTGAAACCTTTGAAGAAATCTAGCCATGGAATGCTTTCTAATGATTCTGCTGATTGTTTGCCTAATTTCAACGCTTATAAATGATACTGCTTGCATGTGCTTATTTATGGTACAGTAGGTTGACCACTGCTTATAGTTGGTCCTTGGTTGCTTCAGCCTTTGATTAATCAACATCTAGTCTGCTTTAGTTGGGTTCATTTGGCCTAGCCTTCTGTAAGAATTGAAGGTAATTGGCTTAGCAACATTAGTTTGCTACAGTTGGATCACATCTTCTGCAATAAAAGAAAAAGAAACAAAGATGAATGCGTACTGATGCAAGTATGCTGTATATTATGCTGAGCAATGTCCAAAGTATTTTTTTGTGTTTTTAGCAAAAATATACAACGGATGTTTAACTGTGAAGCATCGTTTTGACTTCTTGTAGTCTTGTAGAGTAGCAGTTATGACTAGTTGACTAGTTCCATTGTTGGTCATGTTATGGCCATCATAGTCCTATTATTTGCTTGTCGTGCATGCCAAATATTAATTTGGCTAGCTATGTTGGAACTGAATCAACTGATCACATGTTTATCCTCAGCACCATGTCCAAAATGTGGTCATGGCAAAGCAGCATTTGAACAGAGACAGATCAGATCGGCTGATGAACCAATGACAATATTTTACAAATGCTTGAACGAAAGTTGTGGACATAATTGGCGAGAGGATTAATTATATTCCATCATCAGTTGTCATCCGTTCTTGCTTTTTCTTCACTCACATAACTTCTGCTTCTGGAGTTAGCTCTGTGTTTTTCTTATCCTCCTAGTTCTTTATGGAAGACACATGTTAAGGACTATACAGTTTGGAATTTGTGGATGCCTCTTGGCAAGTCTTTTTAGACCCCAATAGGATGAGTGATTATTTACTTTCTAATGTGCAGTTTGATGCAGGAAGCATTTTGTGATTGTTGATCTCTTACTGAAAGATGAAGGATTTGTTTGGGTTGGAAAGAAAAACATACTGACCTGAATTTTATTTTCTATAAAATATCGAATTTCATTTTCTGGAGGGGATGGAACGGAGGAGGGAGGTAAGGATGGAGAACTTAAGGTTGGATTCCCTCTTTAAGATAAACACATTATTTCAATCTTGAAAACTCTATGCCAACTCCAGAAAGTTTTTAACACCCTTATGATGTGCCAAATATAGGAATATGGGAAAACTTGTTTTAAAAGGAAATAATTTTTCAATCAGAAAAACACCAAATAATGCTTATGATTGTTGCTATATGTCTCGTAGAATTTTAATTATAAAATAAAAATAAATGGCTTCAAATTTCTAAGAAAAGAAGTTCTTCTATGGATGCTAAGTCTGAAGACTAGTTTGGCGTGAATTTGTTTTGTATTGCTTGCTTACTCCCTTTGTTGGAGCTTGGAGGTTACTGGTCGATTCAGCCCTTTATTTATGCACAGCGTCTAAGGCTACTATGCATAGAATAATTTCTGCTCGGTATACTTTCATAATCCCGACTATCGGCACTTCATCGGTATACTAAGGTACTCCGTAATATAGTACGCTATAGTTGTTTCCTTCAACTAGAAATTTTCACTTGCCATTCGTGACTCACTGACTCGTGAAAAGGTATAGTGTCTAGCCAGGTTTTTACCCTAAGGGCTCGTGCTTAGTTGAGCTTTTTAATTTTGTTTTCGATGTTTAGCCTTTTCCTTATTTAATATTGTTTGTTTATCTTAATGCTCATTTCGAGCTTAAACAAGTTCTGAAAAACCCATAACTCTGATATTAAGTTATTAACCATCAATTTAGGGTCAATCACATAAAGAATGGACATTAATTCCATAGAAAATATTATAATTTTTTTTCAAACTTTTGAACAAGTTTCAAGCTTGTAAGAGTTATAAATAAGGCTATAAATTAGCGTATAATCAAATTATTAATAAGTTATTTGTCAACATTAACTAATCGAACAAGATGGTGTTCTAACTTAGTTCGTTTACCTAACAAACCTAGTATTTTTGTTCAAGCTTGTCCACTACTTCCTAATAATTATACAAGCTTTGATTGAACCAATTCTCGAGCATGATTTGTACCTTCATGACTATTGAACTCGTAATGAAAGAAAAAATATGTTCAATGTCCACATTCATGGTTGATTAGGTTTCACTAGAAGATTTTATCAAATTTTGTATCCTTACATACATGGACAGAAAAATGTTGAGTTGTTGGCCATGCTATTATATAATATATAATGCCGAGTTCTCTTCTATGGATAAGGCGTCTAGCTAAGACTCTATGACACTTTTAATAAAATTTAAAGTACATAATTTCATATTTAATAATATAATAATTATAATTAATGAATATATAATTAGAGAAAATAATAATTATAAACAAAATTATTTAGTGTTAGTATTGTTAGTTTGTGCATAATGTTATGATTTAATGATAATTCTCAATGCATAGTACGTGGTTAATTTGTGTGTCATTATTAGTGTTAATGTTAAAATGTAGTTTGTAATTTGTATGGATTTAATGTATAAAACAAAGTAGTACAAGAGGGTCATATGAGAATCGTCTTGCTACGCGAAATCGCAATTAAAGAGATATTATGGTCAAAACGAGCAATGGAATAGTTCTCATAAGAAAATAGGGACATCACGACTTCACGAGGGCTAAGAATTTACAATAAATTTTTCTTAAACCTCCTTACATCTTAGGATACTAAACAACGATGTTTTTTTAATTTTTTTTAAATTGTGTATTTTTTTAAAGACCTCTGAAGAGTCTTATTAATTTTTTTTATCAATATCATTATTAATTTTTTAATATATATTTAATAATTAATTTAAATTATTATTATATATCAAAATTACATAATTTAATTTTTTTTATATATAAAAAGTGTGGAACCATCTTAGTCATGCAGCCGGGCTCGGGTAGATGCGTCCGGCGGAATAATAACAATCAATAGGCTGTAAAGGGAGAAAAAAGCGACAAGAAAACTTTTTACTTGCCATCCCCATTATTATGATCATCAACCATAATTATGCACTCACGTTTGTTACAACCTTATTGCTTCAATTCCCCTTAAAATTTGCCACTATCGCCAGGTATAAAGTTTCCATATCATGCCCATACACAATTCCATGTAGCTTCTTTAGCAACCACCCTTGCATGGCCAATTTTTTAGAACTTCTTTAACATGTTTCATCAGGAGTTCAGGACTTCAATTTACTTGAGACAATTTTTAAAAACAAAGTTTATAAAGGTAATTAATTTTACAAATTAAGCTGAAAACAGAGTGTTAATTAACATCTTAATTACAATTTACAATACGAAAATTTATAATTTCAAAAAAAATAAAATATTAGTTTTGGTTTCGTAGTCTGCGGTAACCAATTTATAGATCCCCCTCCCTCTCTCCATCTATGTCTTCCTTTCATCTTAAAAAAAAAAGGTATAATATGGATCTTGTTTTAATGTGAAATTGAAGAAAACACAATGCACGTACATTTTATGATTGACACAAGCGGATAACGAAGAGTTTATTGTTTATGTCTTTGTAGTTATATTTTCATACACAAAGACAAACCTTAAAAAATGTACGAGAATCATTACAATTTACTCCATATTACATATTCTATTTTTATGCGCACCTTATAGGAAGATTGTTCACTGATATGACACTAAAGGCTATAAAAACAGTAAACTTATCTGTTGATGCGTGAATCGAAAATAATAGCCGTATCGTGGCGAACCAATGACCTAAAAGACGATTCCGCGCTACCTCCCGGTGCAGTAGACAACAAGCGGTCGCCCTTTAGGATAAGCACGACGCCAGAGTTTATGTGCATTCACAAACCCGACTGGAATTCAGAATACTTGCCCAGGAAAATTAAAAGTGTTTAGTATTTTAGATAAGAGGAAGAGGTACGAATTTCTGTGTGTTGCTTAAGAGAGACTGAGAGCATTATATAGGCAGCAAGGTAAACCAACCAGCAACGGTTAGCAACAATTGAGGAAGAAGTGGTCAAGCCACGTTCAAGCAATAAGGCCACGTTTCAACAAGAAGGCCACGATTAAGCAAAATCAGTTGGCATCACGGTGCAAAAGACTGAGTAAAAAAAAAAACGGTTGGAATTCTCTCAAATAAAATTCCTCCCAAAAGATAAAAGGACCCACGCCCGCGCATTCTCCAAGATCCCAAGGCCCGAGCCCGACCTGACCTGACCCGACTCGGCACGCGCGCGTGTGTGTGGCATAACGCCCACCTCCAAGGAACTCAACTAGGTAGTACTAACATACTACAATATATAAGCAAGGAAAAATCATTTCCCTCCATCAATGTGGGACTCTCACTCATATATTAACACTCCTTTTTTATATCAAAAACTTCCAACAATCCCCCACCGGGTTTGAAGATACGAAAAAGAAAGAAAAGAAAAATAATTCTGGGCAAAACAAAACAAAACAATTGCATAAGTGTCAATGTCTTGCGACTTGAATTAACACATAGCGGGCATCAAGCTATGATCCCTCACCTACCAAGTGACCTTCGTCTTGAACTCAATAGGGAGTTAGGGACCCGTCACGTTGAGCCACACAATTGAACATATATAATATTCTAAAATTCCGCGAATAAAGGTGCGCATTATACTTGCCATACGTCCAAGCCTGGATGCTCATAGGTGCTCTAGAGTATAAGCCCACGAAATACTCATAGGAAGCGGCCACACTTCCACACCTAAGTAGGTGAATCCCATTAAGTGTGAGCTACAACACACCACCAAAAATATGGATATGGGTTCATTAAGAGCCATATGCTCAACCTCTTTCTCATTTGTAGCTAAGCACAAAACAAACATCTAGAGATGAACAATCAAGAAAAAAAATGTGCTTCCGAATTATTATTATAATGTTCCCCTTTGAACTCATGGTGAGTAGGAGTTCACTATTTCACAATTCATACAACAGGCTTTAGCCCCATCTCTTCTGATGTTTCCAAAACTAGTTTTCTACATAGGCCTTTAGTTAACGGATCCGCAATATTCCTTTCGAACTTAACATAGTCCAGTGATATCACCTCTTCTGACAACAAATTTCAAACAGCCTTATGCCTTAGACGAATGTGTCTCTTCTTTCCATTATAGGCATGGTTGTGAGCAACAGCAATCGCACCTTGCGAATCACAATGAAGTGCAATTGAAGGAGCTGGCTTCCCCCACAGTGGAATATCAGAAAGCATGTTCCTCAACCATTCTGCCTCATGACCTGCCAATTCAAGAGCAATAAACTCAGATTCCATAGTAACATAGCAGTAAAGATTGCTTACAAGATTTCCAGGATACGACTCCACCCCCATGGGTGAAAACATAGCCACTGATGGAGTTAACTTCATCATTATCGGATACCCAGTTGGCATCACAAAAACCCTCCAAGACTCCTGGAAATTTGGAGTAATGCAAAACTCAATCCATAGTACCCTTAAGGTACCTAAGTAACCTCCTCAGAGCTAGAGCTACCCAATGGTCACTGCTTGGGTTATGAGTGTACTTGCTCAACCTACTAACAGAATAAGCAATGTCAGGTCTAGTGTAGTTTATAAGAAACACAACACTACCAATAATTCTAGCATACTCAAACTGATCAACTGGATCACTATTATTTTTCTTCAAGTGGAAGTTAGGATCATATTGAGTCTTAACTGGATCGACATTAAATGAGTCAAACTTGTTAAGAAGTTTTTCAACATAGTGTGACTGGTTAAGACAAATGCCATTTGGAGTCCTTTGGATTTTTACTCCTAAAATCACATCTGCCTCACCCATGTCTTTCATTTCAAAATTTGAACTCAAAAACTGTTTTGTCTCGTTTACTCGATCCAAGTTAGTCCCAAAAATTAACATATCATCCCCATAAAAGACAAATAATCACACAACCAAAACTATCATGTTTAGAATAAACACAAGAATCACCTTCATTAACATGAAAACCATTACCAGTCATAATCCTATCGAATTTGTCATGCCATTGCTTTGGAGCTTGCTTAAGCCCATACAATGATTTGACTAACTTACAAACCTTGTTCTCTTGTTCACTGATATGACACTAAAGGCTATAAAAAACAGTAAACTTATCTGTTGATGCGTGAACCGAAAATAGTAGCCGCGTCGTGGCGAACCACTGACCTAAAAGACGATTCCGCGCTACCTCCCGGTGCAGTAGACAACAAGCGGTCGCCCTCCAAGATAAGCACGGCGCAGGAGTTTATGTGGACTCACAAACCCGACTGGAATTCAGAATACTTGCCCAGGAAAAATAAAAGTGTTTAGTATTTTAGAGAAGAGGAAAATGTACGAATTTCTGTGTGTTGCTGAAGAGAGACTGAGAGCATTATATAGGCAGCAAGGTAAACCAACCAGCAACGGTTAGCAACAATTGAGGAAAAAGTGGTCAAGCCACGTTCAAGCAATAAGGCCACGTTTCAACAAGAAGGCCACGATTAAGCAAAATCAGTTGGCATAACGGTGCAAAAGACTGAGTAAAAAAAAACGGTTGGAATTTTCTCAAATAAAATTCCTCCAAAAAGATAAAAGGACCCACGCTCATGCATCGCATTCCCGAGCCCCTAGCCCAACCCAACTCAGCGCGAGCGCAAGTGTGTGGCACAACACCCACCTCCAAGAAATTCAACTAGGTATTACTAACATACTACAATATATAAGCAAGGAAAAATCATTTCCCTCCACCAATGTGGGACTCTCACTCATATATTAACCCTCCTTTTTTATATCAAAAACTTCCAATAGATGAGATAAATATTTCACTCGTAATACCATAATTGAGATATCTAAATAGTTTTTATAAGCGCAAAGTGACCCCTGATACATAAACTCTTCAAAAAAAAAAAAGCTTAATATGTCAATATAGATTAATTTAGTATGCATTCGTTATAATGGCATAGATTCGAGAAAAAGAATTCAACAATGGTCCTGTTGCCAACTAGCACAGTTTTCGACTTGATGTATTGAGTGGCTTTGTTTCTTTGATCTGATTTTCCACAGTAAGCGGATAACTGGGTTGCGGAGAAATTGGGTACGTGCGGGCTCATATGGTGAATTTCGGAAACTTGGAAGATATATGGTATAATAACTGAGAACTGATCTTTCATAAATAAAATAAAATAAAAAAATAAAAAAATCTATTTCAAAGAAGATGGGTTCGTTGGATATAAAGTGTATTGCACATAATTATCAATGGTCGGAGACACATGATAGATGCCAAAAAAAACGTTTTAATCACCAACGTAATCAAATTTGATTAATCGGGTGAAACCTTATCCCTTTATTAGCTAGGTAGCTTAGCAAACAATATTTACTTTTACTTTTGCTAAAGCTTTCTTGATTACCATTATACTCTCTTCACTTTTTTTTTTTTTTTTGTCTCTTCCTTAGCTTTTCTAAATAGAATTGTATCTCATATCTGTTGTTAATTGTACTACTCCATATAAAAAGATCGAGACAATATTATAATCATAAAAATGCTACTGTGGTTATGGTATGCATCGACGAATGATGAAAAGATTAATAATTAGAGAGGGGGAAAATCACATGATGTAGAATAGACCCTTTAATATAAGAAATCTGACTTTAATGTATTACAATTTACAAATATATATATGTACAATTTAGCTTATTTAATTAGAAGTTTGAGAGTGATACTGGGATTAAATCACATCCACATTATTTAATTTAATGCATACTCCGTACGATTCTCTTTACACCAAAAAAGTATTTATACTACGTATACCATTTTTTTTTTATTACTGGTTTATATTGTAACCTTTTCTTCATCATTTTCAAAAGAACCATATATATATATATATATATATATATATATATATATATATATATATATATATATATATATATATATATATATATATATATAAAGTAATGACATGGATCAATAATAACACATGATGGGAGTGGAGTGGCACATAGCCACATACTAATGGTAAAACAGATTTGGAATCTAGTATAACACATGGTTTCAGTCAAAACTGGAAAGAAAATATATATGCTTATACTCCATAAACATTGTCTCCTTTATCTTCATTGTATAATGCATTTATTAAATTGATCAAACAACAACTAATCTATGTATACTCCTAGATCAAGAAGTAAAACATACGTGTAATTCAAAATTAATCCAACCACTGCATTAAAAGATATATAGATTCAGGTCGAATCCCTCAATACATAGTGATTTGGTGGTAAAGACCCAAAACAAAGCACTGATTGTAAACTTGCTAAATAAATTATAATTTTTGAAATATCTGAAAGAAAAATCCTGAGCTATCTTAGAGATGTGAAATAAATTTATTATCGACTGAAAAATTGGTATAGGTCAGCGGTCAAATAATGGCGCACCCTTCATGAAAATACTACTCTATAGGTAAACAACTTCAACCAACTCGTTTTTGGCTTAGTCGTTGGTATTTCTGGAAGATGTTTGACATTTGGTTACACGAAACTTCCATGCGAACAAATTCAAAGAGATCGCAAGAACATTTTGACTTCTACGGAACCTTCTTTGATTAGTACATGTAATAAGTGTGTGACTACACTCCATTGAATTGCATTATCCGTCAATCGACTTTAGTTTTTGTTACATTTTTTTTTTCATAGATTGTGTATAATTTGACATAAGCTACTAAAAAGCTTCGTAAAAGGTGAATACATCAGATAAAAAATTTCAAAATGATTAAAATATACAACGTTTATAAATAACAACATTATCAATGACATTATTGACATACGGAATATCGCACTTATAAAATAATGATAAGTTGATAAGAATAGACCATAAAATTAAATATCGCTGAAAATAAAATAACCCCTAACTAAACTTTTATGTTGTGATTTGTGAACCCTCCCCTTCGAATAATGTGACCAAACTTTTGGTATGAAGTCGTGAACCCACAATATACATTTTCACACTAGTTAGCAAGTCTTCTATCTCGATCACTTGCAAAGTTTCCGTGTTAGTGAGACATCTCATCCAAAATGGAATAACGCTTCTAACTTTGGGTAGCTATCATAATAATAACGTGATCAATCTGCCCAAATTAGCAGAGATAATCAACCAAACTATCAATTAATTACTAGCTAGACTTTGATTTTATGTTTTAGGGGAAAATTAAGAGGGTCCCACTTCTTTTGACCAATTCTAGCTACTCCACCCATACGCCCATACCATAAACACCACCACCAAAACCTTCAACTTCGAACAAATTAATATTCCTTCCGATCGCCTAATTATGCAAATTAGTACTCCACTTCCCACTTTTAAATTTTGATAAGGCTATGCTTCTATTTTTATTTGTTTGACTCGCATCAATTTTGAATTAGAAAAAAATGGGTAAATGGAGAGAATTTTTAACATTACTATACTTCGTATTCTAATTTATAATTTTTTGTATTTTTTATTTTCCTTATTTAAAATATTTTATTTTAAAAGTAAAAAATTTAAATATGATTTTTCGTTGATATATATAAGTTAAAGTATATCAACGTGTAATCTTGTTAAAGTATATATAATTTTTTTTATATATATTTTTTTATAATCATATTTGTAAATGATATAGCTATAATATGTGTTTAAAAAACAAATGTGACAAAGACCCCTTTTTTTATAATTATTTTAAATAATGTACTTGTAATTTATTTTGGATCAATTTATCCCACAATTTTGTACGAAGTAGACCGATCGTTAAAATTCATAACTATTTTGTCTTATCTTTTTTTTTATATATATATAAAAAAATCAACATTTGTTATCAACTTTGCATATGAGAAAATCAATCATTGTCAAAATTTTACAATCACATAATCAAGATTTAATCATAAAATCATATAAAGAACATCCTTTAAGGAAAAAGTAAAGCCCCCTAAACATTTTTCTCCACGTCAAAGTTTACAAACTTTCATTTTTACTAAATTTCTAAGAACGAGTTAATGAAAATAGTGATACTGTTCATATAATATCCAATATACTGAAATCAACATTCTACAATCATAAAAAATGTCCTAGCATCTATAAAAAAAAATTGTAGGTCAATAGTTGTGCTACTCAATAGTTTACACCCTAATTAAGACCACTATTCTACTAATCTAACTTTCCAAATATTTGTATACAAAATATAAATTTCACCAACTTTCCATTGTTCTCAACTGACCCCGCTTCTTCCTTGTCCATCACTTTTCCTTTCCTCTCTACTCTTCTCAAAATCCACAAAATTTCTACGTGATCATCAAATTGAATGGGCAATTGCAACGCATGTATCAGACCGGAGGAACTCACGAAACAAACGCCTCAAACCAAGAAGAAAAACAACCGGCCCAACCCATATGCCATAAACCAACCCCAACCGGCTCCGGTACGAGTCTTGAAAGACGTCATCCCCGCGGTCGGACCTCGAATTAGTGACAAATATGTGATAGGCCGGGAGCTGGGCCGGGGTGAATTCGGGGTTACTTATTTATGTACGGACCGGGAGACGAAAGACCGGCTCGCGGTAAAATCAATTTCAAAAAGGAAACTTCGAACCGCTATTGACGTAGAGGATGTAAGGAGAGAGGTGGCAATCATGTCTACACTTCCGGTTCACCCGAATATAGTCCGGTTAAAGGCGGTATACGAGGATAATGAGGCGGTTCATTTGGTGATGGAGCTGTGTGAGGGAGGTGAGCTGTTTGATAGGATAGTGGCGCGTGGGCATTACTCAGAACGAGCGGCGGCTACGGTTGCGAAGACGGTGGCTGAAGTGGTGAAGATGTGCCATGACAATGGTGTGATGCACAGAGATTTGAAACCGGAGAACTTCTTGTTTGCTAACAAGAAGGAGAATTCTCCTCTAAAAGCTATCGACTTTGGCCTCTCTGTTTTCTTCCGACCTGGTAAGTATCATCTTGCAGTAGTTTTCATTGTTTGTATAGGCCTCTGTGTCTATGCGAATCGTGTACTTCCATTTTTAAGTACTACTTATAAGAGGAAGGGTGGGTGTTGATACAAATTTCAAGAATTCAATTATATTGGTATTACCATATGATCACCATCCTTAGGATTTCAATTTTCAAGGCCTAGCAGACTGTTTAAAACGTCTGGTCTGATCTGTATTTTGTGAAACTTTATGATCGATAAAACCACCTAGGGTAACTTGTATGGAATGCTGGAGTATGATACTATATGATATCCACGTTATTTTTTATTGTAACATTTGCACTGCTACATTTTCACAAGCTAGTCAAATTTTCAGACTTCTTAGATGATTTAGCCTTATCCAAGCAGATTATTTTAATCTTAGCTCAATATCTATTTTCAATAGTGGAATTTTTCAAATGAAATGTGATTGATTCTTGATTTTGATCCACTTATGTTGATTGAAATTTGGGGAATAATAAAAATAAAAATAAAAACAGGAGAAAGGTTCACAGAAATAGTGGGGAGCCCATATTATATGGCACCAGAAGTGTTGAGGAGAAATTATGGGCCAGAGGTGGATGTGTGGAGTGCTGGAGTTATTCTCTACATTCTCCTTTGCGGAGTTCCTCCTTTTTGGGCAGGTATTATGTTTATTGCTTTCCACCTATTTCAATCATGTTCACTGCTCATTTACTCTTTCGTACATCAACTTTTGCCTGGAAACTATATACTATACGAACTAGTCCCTAATTGTGCAACTTTTTTTTTTTTTAAGAGTAATGGATTTTAAATAAAGAACTTTGCTCTGTTACTCGGTTAGTGTTAGTGTAACACTTCATATTGGTTGAGATGTGGGTCACAATTTCTTAAATATAACATGTTGAGTGTGAGAATCTAAGCTAGGGTAACTTGTTGGAGGTTTGGGTCAGTTTTTGCCACCCCGACCTGAACCCAACCCGTTTATAAAGGGGTTAGGTTCAACCCAACCTAATCCGATTAATAAACAGGTTGGGTCAGATTGAAATTTTCAACTCGACCCGACATATTTATTATTGGGTTTGATTTTTATAAATGGGTCAGGTAACTAATGCAAGTCATGAACTCAAGTCATAATTACCTCCAGCCAACCTTAATTTCTACTTTCTATTTGCATTATGTCGCTCTGTCTTTTTCACTCTTAGTCTTCAAATATTATTTTTACATGGATTAAGTGCATATTAACAAATCTAGTCACAAATAATTACTATGTTTGGAAAGGCAACCTGAATTGTTAGCTAGGCATCCTGAATTTGTTCTATGCAATGTCTATCAGTTTTGGACACACGGATTAGTATAATAGTGTAGGACTTCAACCTTAAAAGTTAAGTTGTATGACCTTAATTTTCTTTGGATTGCAGAAACTGAGCAAGGTGTTGCTTTGGCAATTTTGCGAGGAGTGCTTGATTTTAAGAGGGAACCTTGGCCTCAAATATCTGAAAGTGCTAAGAGTCTTGTTAAACAGATGTTGGATCCAGACCCTAAAAAGAGGTTAACTGCTCAGCAAGTTCTAGGTGAGTCTTTATTTTTTGGACTACTTTTTCATTTTTATGTTGTTAGAATTTTGTAGTCTCAATTTTTTATATACAACCTACCCAACCTGTTGTAAGATACACTTTGTTGAGGAGACATATAATATAATGCTCCCCTTCTTATCTATTTGTAGAACACCCTTGGATACAAAATGCAAAGAAAGCTTCAAATGTTCCATTAGGAGATATTGTTAGGACAAGACTCAAGCAGTTTGCTGGGATGAATAGATTCAAGAAGAAGGCTCTAAGGGTACAGATATTGTTATCCATTTTTCCATTTGAGGCATTCTAGATTGTATTCAAGTTGAATTTTATTGCTATTGGATGTTCTGTAGGTCATAGCTGAACATTTGACGGTTGAAGAGGTAGAAATTATCAGAGATATGTTCATGTTGATGGATACTGACCGTGACGGAAAAGTAACATATGAAGAATTGAAGGCAGGCCTTCGCAAGGTCGGTTCTCAACTTGGCGAGCCTGAGATAAAGCTCCTCATGGAAGTGGTAAGCATTCATGGACCAGTAGATATGTTTTAGCCCCTATGTCATGGTTACCATGCATTTCTTGATATGCTTATAATACTAAGGATTTGTTTTAGGTTTTTTTATCTTTCGACAGCATCATAATGAAATGTTTCCATGTGTTTTCAAGCCTTTACAACCCAAATCTTTAGTGAAATCTACTTATGTTGAATTTTCCCTTTTGCTCTTTTGAGGACAGTGTAATAATTGATCTAAACCAAAATGACAAAAACTTAAGTTTTCTGAAAGAACTTTGCAATTTGCAGTCTTGCTTAAGCACAAATTATAGTCTAGTCCATTGCAGGGAGCCCAAGCTGCTGTACTTAGGCTACAGCATGAGGAATACCTACACTTAATTCACTTGAATTTAAATCCTGTTAGACTCTAGTATTGGTGTCATACATTGCTAAATTAGTATAGGTGCAAGTCTGAGAAGCAAATGAACATTCAGTTGGCAAATTTTGGTACAAAAATGAAGTGTCTTGTGTCCAAAATCTCCTAATAAAAGTGCTAAGAATTCAACATGAGTACTTCAGCGTACCATAGTTTAAACACAAAAGATTTTTTCTTCCTTATGTTTGGTTTCTGAAGTTTTACAAAACTTTTCTGCTTAGGCTGATGCTGATGGGAATGGTTACTTGGACTACGGGGAGTTTGTGGCAGTGACTATACACTTGCAGAAAATGGAGAACGACGAGCACTTCCACCGAGCATTCATGTACTTTGACAAAGATGGAAGTGGTTACATTGAGCTAGATGAACTTCGAGATGCATTGGCTGACGAATCAGCAGAAACTGATGCTGATGTTCTAAGTGAGATCATGCGTGAAGTTGATACCGACAAGGTTTCTTTCTCTCCTTTACACTTTCCTCTCTGCTTGTTTTCGTTAATATCGAAATTGTTACACATTTCACTTCATTAGTCCTTATTCTGACATATTATTTGTGAATTTTTAGGATGGTAGAATCAGTTACGAAGAGTTTGTGGCAATGATGAAAACCGGAACTGATTGGAGGAAAGCTTCTAGACAGTACTCAAGAGAGAGATTCAAGAGCTTGAGTCTAAATTTGATGAAAGATGGTTCACTACAGCTTCATGATGGGTTGACTGGCCAAGCTGTTGTGGTTTAACATATAAGAAAAAGGTTTTTGGGTTGCTTTTTTTTTTTTTTTTTTTCAATGCACTTCTCCTTAACCTCAACTGATCTCTTAAGGCACCAAATCGTAACGAAGGAGTTGTTTGATTTCATTTATGGATCTTTGAATCATAAGGTGGACGAAAATTAGTCTCGGTATTTATGGCTTGAAGTGTGTTTACAATCATCTTAGTTTAAGAGACTGTTGTGTTGGTTTCGGGATATAGTGTTGACCTTGAAGTTTTCTTTAGTAATATGTCGTGATTAAGGGTTTGTAATTTGTAAATGTGTTAATTATTTTTCTTTTCCTATGGTATCCAATTGGTATTCCATAGTTATTTTTTAGTATAGAGATTCAAGATCTTATTCATCATGATGTAAACACCTATGATGTTTTTCATGTATATTGACTACATACAAGAGCATTGAGAATTTTATGTACTACATATTACTTAGTGTCACCTAGGAGTTGGGGATTTTGACGAAGTATGGGATTTAGTCATTCTAGACCATAAAAAAGTTCCTAGGGGTTGAACCACAAAAACCAAGCATCTAAAAGTTTTTGAAAGTCAATTGAGACATTTTAAATCATCCAAAAATCAATGATCGGGATATATGACTATGGAAACTAAACAATAATGACGAGTAAACTAGGGGTGTTGGATCCCCAATAATGAACATATAGCAATTATCATAGATGTACTCTAGTCAAACAGAAACAAGTGTGATAACTCAACTCACTTCCACCCATGGAATAGTGGTCCAATCCAAGAATCAATGTTATGTCTCGTATCCAATCTAGTCCTAACTTCCCATTAGATACTAGCTAGGGTACAAAACATGGTCACTCTGAGATGGAAAAACAACAATTCACACTAATCCTAACTTCTCATTAGACACTATAGTACAAAATATAACGAAGTGTGTTGTGAAGCGTGTGATTCAGGTATTACGATTATTTATGAAGATCGGGACCTTATTTCTTTTTGTTTAATTTGTCATGTTGCTTTACTAAATGTTACACTGCTGATATTGACCAATGGATCATCTTTGCTACTGCAAATTTAATAAGGATTTTTTTTGAAATACCAACACCATTTTCAATCTTTGCTCAATCACTTTCTTTTATAATTTCATGGTATGACTCATATGTTTTATTCCTTGATAGTTTGAACACTCTTTAGCAACTCCTTTATTTTTATAAGATTCCTTTGGTGTTTATCCTTCATACACTTAACCGTGCCAAGATCATTGGCAAACATCTTCTCATATCTATCCTATATGTCTCCATTTTCCCTTCCTTATAATTTTAATTTATCGTAAATATACTTATACACCTTGTCCCTAGCCTCCCTAATTGCGTCTCTTGCCTTAACTTTAGTTTCTCTATATTTAGCAATAGTTTCATCATCTCGTAATTTTCTCATGTCCAAGTAAGTTATCTTCTTCTTGATCACTAATTTAACGTCCTCATTCCACCATATTGTGTCCTTGTGCACTAGTGGTTTCCCTCTCGACTCTCCGATTACTTCTTTTTCTACTCTACAAATACATTGATTTGTCTTTAGCCAAATATAGTTAGGGTCCTCCTCCAAACCAATTGGCTTTTAAAACCAATTTCTCTACCGCAACCCATATGTTGGTGCCCTTTAGACTCCACCCTCTAATCCTCATCTCCCTTGGTCATCTATTCCCCTTAAAGGTTGATTTGATACAATATCCAAAATTTGTAGTCTATGTTGATTAAATATACTCTCCCTCATAATCACCTTAAATCCAAGCAACTATTCTTATCTAACCTCCTTGACAACACATAGTCTATTTGGGTTACATTTGCTCCACTCCAAAAAATCACCAAATGAAAATGTTGCCTCTTGAACCAAGTTTTAGTAAAAACAAAAAAAATTAGGAGATTGCGCAAAGTCTAGAATGGGTTCCCTTCATTTCTTATTCCATAGACAAACCTCCATGCACCATTTTCATATCCATAACGACTTATCTCCCCACGGCCGTTCAAGTTTCCTCTGATGAAAAGCTTCACTAGTATTTGGGGAATACCTTGTACCATTTTATATAGGTCCTTCCAAAACTGATGTTTACTCGCTTCCCTCAGCATCTTGGGGTGGGTATGCACTCACGATATTCACAATCTCTCTTCCACAAATGATCTTCACCTTGAAAATCTTATTGCCTTTTTTCTATACATATTATGTTTTGAGGTCAATATTAGTCCATTTTTCTTTTCAAATAGATTTTTATGGGAACATTGATTATTATCTACGTTTTAATAGAGATAGAAACATTCCCCATTTATTTAGAGTGTAGGTTACATTGATTTTAAGTAGGTTAATAAATCAATTATTGTCCTTAGCTTCCATTTGTGTGCTAAGAGATTTTATTTTTAATCGTAAAACCTAAAGAGTTGTATTGTCATATGATTGTCATTAAAGTAATATGAAAAGTCTTCAGCAACCTAATGCATTTTTCTTTACTTTGAAAAATTTACGGTTTTGAGATAGTTGCCAAATTGAAAATCTTTTTTTGAACTCGGTGGAGAGCGTTACCTATCAGAAGACCATGTTGATTTGATAGATGTCCTCATGCCAATTTGAAGAATGTTACATGGTCTCATTTTTAGTAGAGTACACTAATTAATATCTATTGAAACTTTGGAAGCCGCTTTCATGTTAGAAATGGAGCTTGTTAAGTCTTGTCTGAAGTATATTGGCCCTAATACAGGTTTTCATTGGGACTCCACAAAATTCTTTTCTCTTGAGAAGAGAGCATAAACTTATTCATGGAATCATTGGATGGGCAATCCTCATCAACCAATGTGGAAATGGTATAAAATATCCATTACTTAGCTCACTCTAATCCAGTGTTCATATTAACAAAAATGTTAGTTTGAAGTTTTTTTTAACCAAGTCTTTAAGTTTGCTGGCTTAAATTCTACTTACTAAATCTTTAAGTACTAGTGTTCAAAATTCTTATATCCGGGGATTTTATGAGAACCCATATTGTTAATGTTTTTTTGAGCAACAATGTTGTAAATGTAAGTTTTAATAAAATAATAATTGAAATGCTAATAAGTTTATAAATAATTGTCATATGAAAAGTCAAATTTTGTCAAAAATAACAATAAAACGTAACTATTATTGGTCATAGAGTAATAATGTACTATA
Source organism: Dysphania ambrosioides (assembly GCA_026401315.1). Classification (NCBI taxonomy): domain Eukaryota; kingdom Viridiplantae; phylum Streptophyta; class Magnoliopsida; order Caryophyllales; family Amaranthaceae; genus Dysphania; species Dysphania ambrosioides. The sequence continues at coordinate 26,127,501 of CM048663.1, read as the reverse complement.
GAAGTATTGATAAAGACTATCACCATAAGGGTAACTTCCACTCAAAATTGATTACAATTTCCTTAAAGTCTTTAACCTCATTATAATTTGGGTAACTTCCACTCAAAATTGATTACAATTTCATTTAAGTCTTTAACCTCATTATAATTTTTTGAAGGTAATTTAGTCATAGTTTAAGTGAAGCATGTAATGAAATGGAAGTTTGCGCAAAAAAAATGTAATGAAATGGAAGTTCTCCAAAACCAAAAATAAAGCACACAGAGTAGAAAGGTTTCCACATAATAGAATTCTCTCATTATCCGAAGTAGGCCCCATTTCCATTTTCCACACGTTGTGTCATCTTCATTCTTAATTTTTTACTTATATTTCTTCCCATTATTATCAATCCACCATTAACGAGAGAACCAACAGACACAGCTCCACGTCTTCCCTTCTTCCTTCCGCCTCTCAACGGTAACATCACCCACACCCCATTTCAAATTCAAACCCCCGATTTTACCGATCAATCTAATCATATCAAACCCTGGTTTCTGATGATTCAACCCTAACTCCATCTATCAAAAACATTTTGACCAATTCCAAATATGGGGGTGGATTACTACAACATTCTCAAGGTGAATCGGAATGCGAGCGAGGATGATCTCCGGAAAGCGTATCGCCGATTAGCGATGACGTGGCACCCTGATAAGAACCCGAACAACAAGCGTGAAGCTGAAGCTAAATTCAAGCAGATTTCCGAAGCGTACGACGTTTTAAGCGACCCACAGAAGCGTCAGATCTATGATAATTACGGAGAAGAGGTTCTCAAGTCGGGCCAGTTTCCTCCTCCGCCGTCCGCCACTCACGGAGGCGCGTCGGCCTCGCACCACCGGCATCGGCACCACCATCATACTAACAATGGGAACCCTAACCCGAATTTCTCGTCGTTCCGGTTTAATCCGAGGGATGCGGATGATATATACGCGGAGTTGTTCGAGGAGGCGGGTTCAAACTCGGGCGGGAGAGCTACCAGTCGTGGAAGAGGGTATTTTCGGACGGCGACTGGCAATGCTGGCGGGGGAGGTGGTAGTGGCGGAGAAGGGGTGGGTCCACAGGCGCAGAGGAAGGGCCCACCTGTTGAGAATAATCTGCCTTGTAGTTTAGAGGATTTGTATAAGGGTGCTAAGAAGAAGATGAAGATTTCTAGGACTGTTGCTGATGCCACTGGGTATGTTCTTGTTGTTCCTTCTCTTTTACGTTTTATCTGCAAACATTCCGCTTTTTTATATTTTTTTATTATGATTATGTGGGGGTATTAGGAGTTTAGGACTGAGGAGTAATTACTTGATCTGTGTGTTAGAGTTATTAGTTGAATCCATTTTGATACTTAAACATAGGCGAAGAGTGTTGTGAGAGCCGTGATGGCTCATTGACGCGTTGTATCGGTGGTTGTTAGCTCACTTAATTAATGTTCGGTTAGAGTTGTAAAGTTGGGAAACTAAAGTAAGTTTGGTCGGTGCTTGATATGATTGATTTGGAAATCAGCCAAATTCCGAAATGCAAGGGTTAAGCCAAATAATGACCAAAGGATTGTGATTGTCAATAAGTTTGTAGTATATTAAGTGAAAGTTGAGCAAGATAATCAAGATGTTTTGTACTGATATAAGATTGTATAGCTTGTTGTTAATCGTCTAAGGATTTATTATGATCGTTGTGATGGTTGAAGTTGAAATTACGTGGAATGTTTGGGATATATGGTGGAATATGGGACATATTAAAGTTTTAGCTGTGGTAGATAATGGATTATTAAAGTCTGGAACTTTAAGAGCATGCTTGAATTGGGGGTAATATATTAAGAAAGTAATAAAAGTTAAACTAATGAAAAACAAGGTTAGTGAAAGTGGTTTATATTGTTAGTAGTGTGATACAAGGAGAACTAATATTCTTATTTGAGGGGTAATATATACTCTCCACACCCCTAAAGTAGTTATTAGTTTATTACCACCATAATGAGGGCAATTATCAATTTTTCAATCCCATCAAATATGTTCTTACCTCATACCAACACTATAATATCTTCTTTTTCTTCATACCACCACTATAATATCTTCTTTTTCACCTCATCTCCTTGTCACCACCTCTATTCACCTTCATTTTTCATAAGTTTGATTTTTATCACCCCTTTAGTTCATCTCCCTCAATCCAAGCATGTCTTAAGTTTTTAGTTTTTCACTACAGGTGGTTAACTATAATGGAGTTTCTAAAATGGATTTGTAATTTATATTAGAAAGATTAAGCATTGGATGAAATTGGTTATCAATCATCTAACTTAGAAAGAGTATGGACTTTACCATTACAACCTCAAAAAAATTTATAATTGTATGATATGCAAAAGATTGTGGTGGCTCATGATGATTTAATTGTTTATATGATTATAGTATTGTGTTTTGTCAATGAAGAATACATTGGTTGAATGATAGCTTGTGTTGTGTTGATATAAAATATTGGGGGAAAAAATTGTTGCTTAGTATGTGTTGGCAAATGACTTGAATAGTTATGTTATGAATTTGAGATGTACTTAGTTGGGAATGGCTGAAATAAGTGGTGCATGGAATTAGTTAATGAATCTTTTGGTTTCAAGTCTTAATCCCAAATATATGAGATCGGTTACATGAACAAAAAATCTATCTCACGTGATTATCTAGAAAAATGCTTCTCCGCCATTCTCTCCTATTTTTAGAGCCACATTTTCTTCCAAATCCATTTTCTAGATATCTTTCTTAACTCCCTCTTTCTAAGTCATCCTTGGTTTTTCCTGATCACATTGAGGTCTCTTTTACCCCAACTCTCTACTTTCTTCACTAGAACATCTATTGTTCAATCTTTCGGTTTTTGTTAGTTGTTTTCAAATGATTAGAAATTACATTTGAAACTTGGTGGCTTGGATGATGGACGACATCAATATTTTTGAAAGGTATCAACCTTTTCTTATATATCTTGCAGATTTTAATTTCTATCCATCATGGTAAGTAGACCTGTGCATTGGGTCGGGTCAGAGCAGGGATGGGTCATAAGAAAAAAGGGTCGAGTCGGGCCGGGTCAAAGAAGATGTAAAACGGGTCGGGCCAAAAGAGATATATAACGGGTCGGGCCGTCTAAAAAAAGTATAGTTTTTATCTATATAGGAGGATAATTTATGTGTATCACCTCCAATCTTTGGTAGTGGATCATCAGCAAGTAAGTGAAAATAATTCGTTACCTTATAGTGTTTAAAAGTCTTGGAAACTATTGGCCCATTAATGACCCGGCTTGACCCATTAAAAACCCAATAAAACATGACCCTTTAAGAGACCGACCCATTAAGCCTATTATTGATTAAGCCCTTTTACAAACGGGTCGGTCAAGGGCTCTTAACGGGCCCCCACCATTTGAACAGGTCTAATGGTAAGTATTCAAATGATAGAAGAAATTCGGTATTTTCCTAGGTATACTTTAATCTTGGAGGTATCATGATGATAGATGCCCATCTAGATGTAACCACGAAAAATATTCGTTATGCTGATAAAAAAAGTCAAATATGATATTTTGACTCATGTATTTCTTTTTTCTAATAAAACAGCTCGATTTCCTCAGCACTGTTTGTCATTATGTATCGGGGATTAAGTCATTGTTAGATCTTTTGAATAAACATGTTACCCACATTATTGTGTTTGTGGAGAAGCTAACTTGGTCAATATGAAGTACCAATAGGTAATAGGTGCTGAAAGTTGAACATAGTTTGAAACTTAAGGTATTGATATTGGGGATTTGAAGAATGTCAATCACATGAACATTTTCATCTCAAAATAATGAATTTTTTAGGCTTATCAAGTTTAAATAGGATAATTCTTGAAATAAATCATTTAAGATCAAGTTAGTTTAGGTAAGGTCTTGTGAATTCTAATAAATTCAGAGAGGAACTATTGTGTTCAGTAATTGCTAAAATAAGTTTAGATATAGCTTGTGTACAAAGAAGATCAATATGTTAAGATGAAGCAAGGTATTTCAGGTGAAAAGTACATAGGTTAATAATGGAATAGTTAAGTTTGTTGGTTGGAAGTACCTCCAAGGAAACAGTTTAGAAACTTGAGATATGTCCAAAGTTGGGAAGGTTAAAAACAGAGGTGCCCGAAATGGACGATTTCAAACCCCATACACCATTCTGGATATCTTCGATTTCTGAGCTCAAACATGTGAGACATTCACGTACTGGAGTTGTAATTATTTTGACAGGTTTGGGGAATCTGAATTTGAGTATGTAATTGAGAGGCTATGTTTGGTTGTGCTCTATATTTATAAGTGACTAGTTATTTTGTTCTCTGGTCCAATCAAGTTAGAAATATATGGAGGATGGTGTGGCTAAATGGAAACCTCAAGTATTGTGAATGATTTTGTTTAGCAATTTGGTGATATTTGTGGAAGTAAAAGGATTTGTGGATTTTTTTGTTGGTAAAGTTTTGTTGCATCTGGATCTTTACTTCTTTTGTGTTGCTGGACCGGTTGTATATGTGCTAAGTGCTGCATTATGAATAGTAATTTTTATTTCTTGATTAAAAACAAGATGATGGCATGGTTCATTTCCTTAAGGGTCTCTAGTTCATTTATCTGTGGTTAATTCTAGTAGCTTGAGGTATGGTTGTCTCTCTTCCTGAATTTTCTTTTCATTAGTAAAATGTAGAAATTGAGATTTTGTTCGGAGAGAGTTTTACTTGTGCTAGACTGCAAGTGTTTTTTTTTATTTTATACGATCTGATGCTCCTTGGGGACTGTTTTCTCTCTTTGACAACTGTGTATAAATTAATAGCTGGTTGTGGCATGAAAGTTAAGTTAATTAAACATCCATTTTTCATTTTTGTGATTTTTTACCTTCCCAAAATTATATTCCAAATGGCTTAGGATGCAGAAACAGGTGGTCCTAATTATATTTATACATCACAGTTTGGTGAAACAGGTACTGTTTGATGACCTTACAACATTTGTATTACCGTTTTGCTGCGTCTTTGATCCTATCCCTTGATTTTTCTTTAACCCATGTGCTATCAATGCCTTATCTTCTTCACAACTCTTCAATGTGTTGTCTTTCTCAATCATCTCACTCTCATACATCACTTACTCCGCTTTGTTTAAACATGCTTTTATATAGCTCTCTCGGGCCATTTTCTTTAACACCATTGTGCTGTTTACCATTTCTTTCACAACTTATGAGCATTGTATTCTTGCCGCTACTTCACACTAGCACACTCCTTTGCCCCTCTTTGCTCTGTCAATGGAGACAACCATTGGAATTTTTTTCGTCATCCTTGTTTACATCTCGCATGTCGTCTTGTCATTAAGTTGACAACTTGTTTCTCCATTCTCACTTGTAGATTTGTTCTTTTTTCTCTTCTATTGACCCCTTTCTGAATAAGATATCTGTTCTGTCTGTGCCCCCTTCTTTGTTAACAAATTCTTATACAGAATAAAAAAATGATGAAGGATGCAGGATGCTGGATACTGGCAGTTGATTATATTAGGACAGTGTCATGTGAACTTCTATAATCTGCTTATTTCAAGTATTGTCTTTCTATTATGCCAATTTTTGGGCTCTCATGATGATGACATTTGGTTATGCAAATTGTTTCTTGGTTCAATCAATTTTGATGAAACTGTTTGTGAACTTTCTGATGGTTGATTTCAAGTTGCGGCAATTTATTGGATGTGAGTGATGGAGAATCAGGCAATACTGATTATGATTGTAGGATTTTTAATCTTTGGCTTTTGGCATTTTAACTTCAGAGGATTTCTTGTAGTGGGTTGCTAACTAGTTGTAAACAGAGACCTCTTGCCCTACAGAAAGATGAATCCTGCCCACCTTCTCTGTAAAGAGAAAACAAGACCATCCTGTTCACCTGATTACCACTTATATTTAAGGGTGAAGATGTAATCGTTGTTTGATGATATGAATCCGTGCTTCTTACTCAATCCATAGTCTGCCTTTTACTTTTGGATCAAGGATCTGATGGAACTTCTGTTTCGTCAATCAGTGGTAAGGCTATTTACACGTTACAAACTCTATCTTGACCCACCCTTCTTTTTAGAGGCAGTGTTGGGGTGGTGCCATTATGTGAATGTAATTGAAATAGTGATGATGAAATATTGGTAGTAATTGTGGATATGTGGCTAATATATCTATAATTTTCAGTCTATTTTGGGTAATGTTGGTTGATTTGGTGAGACCAATAGCAGCTGTAGGAGTTCTAGTGCTTTGTTAGAGATTAAAAGTTGAGAGTATAAGATTCTACTTCCAAATCTTCTCAGTATACTATTAACACCCATTCCCTTTAGAAGCTTAGACCACCCCCGGGCCAGAAAAAGGTTGAAGATGTTAGCCTTCTGAAGCAAAAGGCTTAACTTGCTTAATCTCCCTTTATCTTCTAAGCTGTTAATTATGGAATATTCTCTGTATCTTCACCTGCTTTTGCTAATTTACTTTCTCCATTCTAGAAGTTTTATGCTTGTATTGCAGGGGTAAGGATACTTACATGTCTTGTGTTTGTTACATATTTTGTTGTATGAAGTTTTACTTTATATTCCTCCATAAAAATGGAAAATAGTGTTTTGCCCAATTTTTCATATGCTCGATATGCCCTTCTGCTGAAAATAATATTTAGTTTAAAGTTGCTGGTTTGTTTTGTTGCAGAAGGGTTCGTACTGTGGAAGAGATACTGACCATTGACATAAAACCGGGTTGGAAGAAAGGCACTAAGATCACATTCCCTGAGAAAGGAAATCAGGGCCCCGGTGTCATTCCATCAGACCTTATTTTTGTGATAGATGAGAAACCCCATCCTGTCTATAAGAGGGATGGTAATGATTTAGTGGTTGATCAGGAGATAACTCTTCTGGAGGCCCTCACTGGAAAGAACCTTGAACTGACATCCCTAGATGGAATGTCTATCACTATCCCTCTAAATGATATCATTAAACCTGGCGATGAGGTGGTTGTTCCTAATCAGGGGATGCCAATCTCAAAAGAACCAAATAAGAAAGGCAATTTGAGAGTTAATTTCAATACAAAGTATCCACCCAGGCTCACCGAAGAACAGAAGGCAGATCTACGAAGAGTTTTGGGTGGAAGCTTTTGAGGGATTCCCGAGCATTTACTTAGCTGTTATGCGTAAATACAGAATAGATGCAAATTGTGAATACTAGCATGAAAGTATTGAAGGTTGTAAGTTCTGCCCAGGAGAATAGGTTAGGTAGCAGTATCATGAACAGAATTTCAGTATTTATATCGGTTGCATTTCTCCTCTTAAAGAAGAATTGGTAGTCTAACTGGAACGTTCAGGATTTTTTGACCCCTGATTTTTGTGCATTGCGGTTTGCAATATTGGTTGTTTTGGTATTCTCTTCAAGCCTGAAGTAATAATTCTCTCTATTACCAAATACTTTGTAGAACGCTAGAAACATTCAATGGTGCTTGTATCTGATTGTCATTGTATATGATTAACACTTTTTTGGTTGCGTGCAATACCCACCTCGATGTTTCTCCCTATAACTTTGTTACATGAATGTCGCCTCTACGAATATGCAAATTGCTTTTGGTTGAATACTTTCACAATCACTGGGTTTGTTTTGTCTTATATTAGGCTGGTTGCCCTTTTTCTTTTTCTTTTTTTTTTTTACAGCCTTCAAATTAGGCCCTTTTTCTTAACAAATTGCCACCCTTAGGTCTTTAATTACTAAAGATGTATTAGCCTTTAGTACTCAACATTTCCACACGAATTAAGTAAGGATATGGCTGACTTTTTATTTTAGAAAAAGTCACGCCAATGTCCCTATTTGTTATTTTACAAGTTCAAATAATAAAACACCTACAAATTTTAAAATATATCAGTAATGAATGTTTTGGGAAGCATGAATTGGTAGTGTGTTTAAATCAATGAAGATAACTTCATTTTAAAGATAAAATAATTGTTATTTGTTTGTTATAAAATATGCAAATGTCTATATTTGAAATTTTTACATACTCAAGTAATAAGACAACTATATGTTACCAATTTATTTTATCAAATACTTTTATACTAACTCTTATTACCACCCATTTGTCAAACCCGTTATTATAACCCACTAGTTAAATCTGCCAATACGACCCACTCTTACTAGTCACAACCCTCTAATTGCCAATTAGGGCCAAAATATGATACTTCAAACCTCTTATATCAAAATACTAGTACATTAAATGTTTATGACTATTTTCAAGTACCATAAAACTAATGGCTCATCACTTCATATTAGGCATGTTTAAATACCACCTATTCATTACAAATTGAGAATAAAATAAAACGGGGGTCTTCATACAGAGGTAAATATTGGTCTGTTTAAACCTCTTATATCAGAATTTTTAGCTCTGTGGTTAAGTATAATGTGTACCATTATCTAAAAATGCACATAGTAGTTTTTTCTTTATTTGATATAAAGAAAGTTACAAATAGAAAATGATATATATAGACGAGATTTCATTTTATATGATGAATATCAATATCACTCTCAAAATATTTACCAATTAAACAAACTAATTACATCTATATTTCAAGATAGAGTCAATACCTGGCTCAGAATTCTGAGCTTCATGGTAATATTAATATAGAAAATTGAAATTACCTTTGATACCCTAATTTTTGTGCTCAAATTAACCACAGAGCTATCATAAAAGTGGCTTACATCCACATAAAAGATTAATTACCTGCGACCAACTTTGCATGGTTGTTCTGAGTGTGATCCAACAACCATATTGGTGGTGAGCGAATATAAGTTACTAGTTTGTGCTAATTTACACTTGATTTTATCCAAAGCACAATAAAGACTTTTGTGTTAGTATTATTAGAGCCTTAATATGTTCTAATATTGAAAATTGAAATAACTTAAGATAGTTTAATGACAAATAAGTTCAATAAGTTAAAGAAGAATGCATCCTTGAGTGATTTTTTACTAAAAGACTCAAATATCTCCAAAACTTGTTGCTTGTAATTGCTAACTCAATATGCTCGAGTGTTTCGAAATTTTTTTTTTTTTTTTTTTTTTTTTGACATTTGGTTTTGAAATAATTTTGCATCACAAGTTCCAGAAACTAATTGCAATATTTTGTGCCACCCCTTTTAAAATAATTACATTATTTTTCCTTCGTACACTTTGTATACATCTTTTTATAAATGTAAAGTATTAAAGTATTATTATATTTCATTGCGTATTTTTAAAATTTTTACTAATAGATAATCAAATATATTAAGGGCTAAATAAATGCATTAGCAAAACATAAAAGTTAAAGGGGTATAATCATATTGAAACGAAGGTTAGTAATTACATAAATTCTTGATTAACATACCATTCGCTCTCTTTTATAAAACAACAAAATATACATATAATTTATTCAACTTTTAATATAATTAATGTACGTGACAATATATTGTAGCAGAGTATGCGTCACGGGTAAACCAAGTATTTGGTTCAACGCTTACTGAGAAAACCAATTCGCAATGATTCCAAAAGATGGAGGAGAGCTAAGAGGTTACGGCAACTGCGCCTAATAAAGCCATAGTCAAAATACTATCCGATCTGAGTGCGACGTGCTAAGCACATTTATAATCTTTTTTAACATACGAACAATCAATCTCGAGTTAAAATCTTCACAACCCCCAAGTCATCATACTTTGAGACTTTGAGTAATAGATTTATTATTATGCATAAAAACATATGAAAAGGATAAAAGAGCTTACTTTTACATGGTTAACGACGCATACTTTTCTGCCTTACATTAGCGGACCCAATGATTCTACTAATAAAATGCTATTCAAAAGGACTTAATTTATATGATTTTTTTCAAGAAAAAAAAATATATTTAGATGATTATTATGGGTGTTATTTGTTACTTTCTCTAGAAACAAGGACGCATGCATGCATGTAGACAAACACAAGTGGGATATATTGATAGACCCGTTCACTTGGGTGGGCCCGTTAAGGGCCTTTAACCGACCCGTTTATAAAAGAGCATAATTAATAATGAGTCTAATGGGTCGGTCTCTTAAAGTGTCGGGTTTTACTGGGTTTGTAATGGGTCAAGTTGTGTTAATAATGAACTCATAGTTTTCAAGACTTTTAAACACTATAAGGTAATGAATTATTTCTACTTACTTGCCGATTGTCCACTATCAAAAATTGGAGTTGATACATGTAAACTATCATCCTCTATAGATAAAAACTATACTCTCTTTGGACGGCCCGACCTGACTCGGCCCGTTATATATTTCCTTTGGCCCGACTCGTTTTAGATCTTCTTTAACCCGACCCATTTTGCTTGTGACCCATCCCGGCCCTGACCCGACCAAATGTATAGGTCTATATGTTGGGATGGGGTGGTGGTTTAATTTGATAATACATGATGACGTTTCTACTCATTGACAAGATTATAGATGCATTATGCTAACTTGGAGTCTTTAGATAAAGACCATGAAATATTGTATTAGCTAATGAAGAATGAAGATATGTAATAACTACAAAGTACATGAAAATATTAATGTACGTTCTAAATTTTTAAAAATTGTATATTATTTGTAGCCATACCAATTTCAAATTATTGGTCTACTATGCTCTATGTATAGTATATACTCCTTTTGTCTTTTAATATTTGTTCTATTTGACTATTTTTTGTGAGAATTTTTTGGTTAAAATAGAATAAATATTAAGAGACAAAAATAGTAGTATCTACTGTAAAGCAAACTATAGTAATTGATAGAACGAGGTAATTATGTTTTATGTCATCATTTTTCTATGTATAATATTTGAGGAATGCATTGCCTCAATAATATGTGATGATTGTACATATTGTGGCATCGCTATACGCACAGACGTGCGCAACGATTAGGAAGATTTTTCTGCCGAAGCATAATGTGACATGATCATCGTACCTATATACAATAGGCAACCCTTTACCAAAGGCCTGCCATGCGCTTGGGTTGCTATTGGATGTTTTCACTGATTTTTTATCACTCTAAGTGGTATTGTTGTGTTTTGCCAACAGTAGTGCTAAACGATTTTATCAAGTTAAAATTTGCCTCATTATCTTTTTATTTTTGCCTCATTTCTATTTATGGAGTTAAAATTTAAAAAATTTGATCATAAATTCTTATCACGTTATATAAATTAATATATTCAAGCCGATTTTTATTAGATTTATTTCAATATAAATTCTTTAAATATAAAATTTTTATATCCTTTTATAGATTTAAAGATAAAAATATAATAAATCGTGTCGTGAAAAATTAAATAGTGGAAAAAATATTCCAAGACTAAGCTGGTAACAACGCCGAATAGGATATTGCATAGATATGCGGATTCATAAATTTTAGCGCTGGTAGGCAATCAGGCAATGAAGACGGAGCGAACACTGTCGCACATTTGAGTGCTACTCCTAGCAAGCAATAGGCTTTTCGATAATTAGAATAATGAACTTTGTAGATATGGAAGCTCTCGTCTAATTACCACAATGAACGTAATAAATTACATTTACAGTCAGATCATCATCCGAGCAGGTAATTAGAATAAAGCCAAGTTATTTACTATGGAGTATTATTCTTTTAAAGTTACAAGTTTTATTGTGACGTTCACGTATTCACGTAAACGAGACACGGATTACATAGTAATGCTACAAAATAACAAAATAATGATTTAGATTATGAGTTTGAGTTTCTTCTAGAATACAAACGCCAACTCCATCCATTCAAGCAATTGGGATGTATTAGAAAAATCAAGTATGCTTTCTCCAAAAAGAAAGTATCAAGTTTGCAGTACACAAGTTGTCTGAATACGAAAGCCATTTTAAATCAATGTCAACAAGTTGTCCGAATTTGATAATATATTGAAATTTACGGGTATTCAGGAAAACCGACTCAACTATCCGCAGGGTAATTGTCGGGTATTTTTAGAAAAAAATACCTTACCCCCTAAGAAGGAGTGAAAAGGGGTCGGAAAATGGGTCGTCATATATTTTAAGCTGGGTACCCGAATATCAAGTAAAATTTTATTCCAATTTACTAAACTAACTCATTAGCACCCCATTTTTGTCGATCAATATGTAAAGACGAATGACATCACCCTACTTTTACAATGAATTAATGTACCTATAAATCAATCAAGAATAGCTCAAAATCATGATAGCACTATAAATGGATTGACAGAAAAGTAACACAAATGTGCATAACTTAAATTTATACCAACCGCAAAATTAATGGCTTTTAAATTCAAAAGCAATTAGGATCTAAGCTTTTGTAGTGCAGTCTGAGTCAAGATGACCTCCTACTCCTCAATTGTAGTATTTGCCTTCCACAATAGAGGAGTAGAGAGCTCCGGCTTTGGTTAGGTGGTGGCAAAGGGCCATGGTTGAGGGATTTTGAGAGAAATGGGGGTTGGATTGAGGTCTAGACAGAAGTCTATGACAATGTATTAAAGGAGTAGGCAGACAAGCTTTTGAGTTCTTTTTGTGTATGCAAATTTATTTAAAAAAAATGTGGATACCATCACCCCGAGGAAAAGTGGTTACCCACTATTGAACATCTATTTGAGAAACATATAAAGACATTCTTTATTGGAAATTATCGTTGAATTTATAATGTTTAGGTGCTTTACCATGTAATCTCGTAAGCGTTGAATTCCTATTGTTGTGATTGTTTGAAACCCAATTGCTAGCTCCAATTTTTTGGAGCCATAGAAATTCTTTTTGGGGATCTAATCATGATTTTTTGATGGCTAAAGTTATATGTAAGATACCATACAAAAACACAAAAAATGTATGCAGGATGAATATTAGTTAAACCTAAATTATGAAGTAATATGATTGCATAATGCCAAAGTCACTTTGTGGAAACTAATTACATACTTAAAATGTAAGTATCCTTTCATACCTTATTTTAGGGACTTTTTGTATTTGAGTAGAGTATGGATGTAGGTTTTATCATGTCAAAGTTGGTCATGTGTTCCCATTACATAGAAAAGAAAGATATATAGGTGATTGAATATTAAAAATTATTGATGATAGGATCAATCCTAGATTTTATTGCATCCTAGTAGACTCTACATGTATAAAACATACAAGCAATACTTTTAGTATTTGAAACCCTATGAGTTGGACCCACAAGGGTATAAATACATAAAAAGAAATAAAATTACTTATATAATTTTTGGTATTGTAAGGCCCTATTTGGACCCAATCCATTTTATTTCATTTTCTCCTCCTACAAACATAGACTAATTAAAGAAAGACAAGAAAATGGTGCTGCATAAACCCTATTGTTCACCAATTTCATTGAATAATGTTACCTCTAGCATAGATGGTGCTTCGCTAAATGATAAATCGAGTCAATGTGTGCCTGTTTTTTTCGATGCACTTATTATCTTTCCTTATATATTAGAAACGTAAAGGGAATATATTTTCCTATTCGATACTTACGGAAAGACATACTAGCATCTCTACGCATGACCTACTCAAACTTTCTCTTTGATTACATTTCTACTAGATTATGATATATTTTATGTCATAAATTTTATATATTCATCCACATTTATTATCACTCTATAAATATTTCAAAAACAAATTACTTAAGATCTAACTAAAATTTTTTTTAAAAAAATATCACTACGTTTTTTATTCAAATTAGGTAATGACATTAATTTATTGTTGACATATTAATAAATTGAGAAACCAAAATTACGTGGTCTATATCATATAATGTACATAAAATCCTAAAACCCTTTTACCATTCCCTTTTAGGTTTTTGTGCCGTTCCTTGGCTCTCGTTCTCTACGACGGCGTTGAGAGCTTTCCTCTGCTTCCCAGATCAACCCCAGATCCCTCCTCCATCTATTCCAGGTATTTTTTTCACTCTCTTCATCTCCTCCCTTTCCCGTTTATTATGCCTATGTTTTTGCTAATTTTATGCACTCTCGAAATCTGGGGTTGTCATTGGTCCATGATTATGAGTTTATCATCACTTCAGGCGTAATTTTGTTCTATAGATACAATCTTGGATCTTATTTCTTGTTGTTTGGGGATTTTTGGATGGAAGTTTGTATCTTTTGGGTTTGACTGTGTGATTTGAGCTAGGTAGATGATGAATTGAGTGTTACTTGATTGTAATCATGTAATTCATGTTGCGATTGATGTGGATTTGGTTTGAGAATTCTAGGTGTTGCTCTGATTTGATTTATGAATTGAATTGTACCTTTTGAGGGGAATTTGTGGGTTGAAGGATTTTACCCTTTGTTTTCTTGTTTTTTGGCTGAGATACGGTATGATTGATTTTGTTTTTACTGAGAATGAATGAGCCAGTAAATGTGTACATGTGGATTGTTAGGGAGATTACCAGGATTGAGAGTGGGGTTGGGAAAAGTGGTAAGAGAGATATTTGGGTAGCATTGACTCGGATCTGTGTTCTTACTTGACTTGTTGAAGAGGTGGAAAGGCTAATTAATTGGGCTTTGAGCTTACTCGGGATGATAAGTCGTGGCATGTAAATCTATATCAGGGTTTATGGTTTTATTTGTGCTTTATGTGCAAATTAGGATAGTTATACCATTTTGTTGAGGAGGTGGTATCTGGTAAGGGAAATTAATTGTATTTTTCGCTCTACACGGATATGAATCGTGACGTATAAATCTTCATTGGGTTTACAGTTCATTTGTGCTTTTGATGCAGATTAAGATAGTTAAGATTATACTAAGGATTCTCTGGGTTCCCAATTATATTTAGTATTGTTGTTATTTTGTGTGATTTGGAGCTGTCTACAGTTTCAAAGAGAACCTGATTTGACTAAAATACAGATACTGATTGTTAGTAGTGGCCTTTAGAGGAGTATTGAATATACAATTGACGATGTGACATTCACTTTTCTATAATGAATTGGCTGGAGTGCAGCAATGAATTATAATATAGACAATATACACGACCATCCATCAGTTGTGAGCCAAAAGTTATTGCTAAGGCACTCAGAGCTAGTAATTATATATGAGGAGTGAGGAGTGACTGCAATCCAAATCTTAAAAGGTTCTTGTTGCCTGGACTATTTTTGCTTCAAAGGGGGTCTATGATTCTGCAAATCGTAGGACCAAGCCTAAACGA
Source organism: Dysphania ambrosioides (assembly GCA_026401315.1). NCBI lineage: Eukaryota > Viridiplantae > Streptophyta > Magnoliopsida > Caryophyllales > Amaranthaceae > Dysphania > Dysphania ambrosioides. The sequence goes on along the minus strand of CM048663.1, from coordinate 26,112,335 downwards.
TCTACATTGGACAGCTTCCTCAGCTCCAAAATAACAAAAAATCACATAGACAACTCAAACATATTTTTATTTAGATCCAGTCTAGTTGATCCCTCATTTATTCCCCCTCAGGATCAGTAAAAGAAGAACCAGAAACAAGACTAGCAAAAGGAACAAAATAAGAAGCACATCAGAGGATACCATCGCAACTACATTATTTCTAATAATTTTATTCCTGCTTAGATGGGATTTGTAAACATGAATCCTTCCTAGACATCATTCATCACAGAGTAAAAGCATCCTCTTTACATCAATTATTTTTGGGTGGAGGCAATCAAGTTAATTTTCAATGTTATTTGGCTTTGTAAATTTACTAATCAGGTTTTGTATTCTGCTCAATTCATCAGGATACTGCCTTTTAAGTGAAGTTCGGGTTGCTTTGAAGTCTAGCTGCACTTCTCATTTCACAATTCCTGTATATCTGGTACTGCTTTAATGGCGTCAAGGCGTAATGTGAAGTACTCTAGCCTTTCCACTGATGAGGATGGAAGGGACAGCTACAGTGGTGCTGATCTTAGTAAGGGAAGACAGTATGATCCTCGGTTTGACTACACACCGAAATGTCTTGACAAAGTTCCATGGAAATCCATACTTCTTGCACTGTTCCTTCTCTTCCTTGGTTCACTTCTTCTCTTTCTTTCTTTTTTCATTCTCTCTGGTCATATGGGAGGGGAACGGTCTCAAGCATATGGTCTCCTTGCACTTGGAATTCTTACCTTCCTTCCGGGTAACAAGAGCTCCCCCCCCCCCCCCCCCCCCCCCCCCCCCCCCCCCCTCTCTTTCTGTCTATCTCTTCTGTGTGTGTGTGTGCAGTTTGTGGTTTACAATGTCAGTCATTTAAGGCTTTTGCAAAGCTGTAGTGTTTTTTAAGTCATTGATTGATTGATGAATGCTGTGTGCCTTTAGCTAAATGATAACACTTGTCATTTCAATCACGAGTCTGGAAAGTGTAATCTAGTATATTTCTTTCCTCCCCCTTCCTGAATGGTATGCGTTTTGGTAGGCTGAGTGTCAGTTGGACTCGTTTGTTATTTGATTTAAGTTAAGACAGGGGGTAGGAAGGTGAAAAAGGTACAATTGGGTTCTCAATGTTACCAGAGTCATAAGCTGTTGGAACTTTTGGTAAATAATCCCACACTCTAGAAGTGTTATACTGTTAGAAGGTTTAATAGTTGGCAACTGGTGAGCTTTAAGGTCACTGAGGGTATATAGTGCAAAAAGAAAGTTGTTGATTGTTCCAAGACAAACCAAACTGGGTGTCTTTGATGATTATAGTAACGGGCTTAATCTGTTTGACATGATTCTGCACTGAATACTCTATTTTTGACAGGCTCTGTGTTCTTTTTTTAGAGGCAAACAAAGCTAGCCTTTGTAAGTGATGAGAACAAGACATGTCTTCTTTATTAAGCTATGAGTCACAAAAAATGATTAATTAGAATGTGCATTGTAAATGTCAAGGCTTGAACAATAACTGTTTAACTTCTTCTTGGGTATTCTCCACCTTGGGAACAATTTGGTCTGTGATTAACGAGAGACTATATGCTTTGGGATGTATTTCACCTAAAGAACCTTCAAACTGGAGTTGCCCTTAATAAGTTTCACATATATAGCAATTAAAGTTCCTTAAAACAAGATAATAACCCTTGTTCTTTCATTATATATTAATATTTTGGTTTGCATGGTTGCATGAGTATTCAATTTAGAGTCAATGGACTCCACATGAGATTCTTAATATTCCTAGGAATTTAGAAATTTAAGAAAATTTAAGTAAACATAAAATACTTTGTATTTTATAAGGTCCTAGCTTGTAGCAGTAGAAACATAGTAGCCAATGGCTGCTGCATACTTTTCTCAGTTTCTTTCTTAAGTTGCTCTCCAAATAGGCCCTCTGAGATTGCTTGCTAGTGGCCATAATCATTGCACCAAATAATCCTGGGACAAAAATTTAGCTGCAAAATAGTTGAACCGGAAACTACTTATTTGTTTCCGCAGGGTAAAGCTGTGTATAATTGAACCCACCATTACCCTGCTAAGAGCTGGAGCTTTGTTGGAAGCATTGGGGTTATGATGATGTTGTGGCTCTTTTAGTTGAGCTCCAATTTTAGCTTAGCTTAATTTTGGTGTGAACATTTATTTATACTTTATTTGGCTGATTCTTAGTTAAATCCTTGGATCAATCCCCTTCATAATGTTTCTCTGAACCTTGCTTCTCTATGACTTGGACCTTTTATCTTAGAAACTTAGTGATTAAATTCCACTAAGCAAGATTACTTGTGTTGGATGCTTCGTTCATGCAAGTTTTTCCTAGCTCTTGGATGGTTTATTGAACTTTTTCAGTGAATTTGCCACCGGATTTGCCAGACTTGTATAATGACTTCTAAGGTTGATTTATTTTTACTTCATCTTTGGGGCACAAGAAGAATATTTTTTTTGTGAACCACATGTTCTGTGAATTCCTGTTCTAAAACCCTTAAAACTAGTCCTGCCCATGTGGATCAAACTCATTACATTTGAATAGTAATCCAAACCCTTTTGAACTACATAATGTAATTAATCTCTTCAAAATATCTGCCCTTCTCTTTTTCCCCATTCTAAGTGGACAGGTTTAGTTGCCTTTAACTATTCATAGTTTCTCTACTGTGCATCTACTGATGAGAAGCGAACAGCAGTGTTCCTTTCTATTCAATGCTTCTGCTTTTGGTTCCCCAGGAAAAATCTTCCCCTTTTGGTTTTACTGGTTAGTGGGGAAGCTTATTTTCCTTGGTAGAGGTAGTTGTAGCCTATCTCTTCAAAATGCTTGCTTTCTGCTCACTGTAAACAGATACACACAGCAGGAGGGATAAGAAAAATGTATAGGCTTTTCCTTTTGCCAACATTTGCTTCTTTCTGACATATGTACTTCAGAGTCTAGAATTTAAAGTGTACATTCATTCTTAGTTTGAACAAAGAGATACCATTCCATATTAAATCCACATGCAAAAGCTTGTTTTCTAAGACGGCCTTTTCCTTTCAATTTGTTTTCAGCTGTCTTTTAGCAGCTAATTTTTAAGGAAATTACAATCAGCCCCATAATACTTTGGAGATTTTGCCTGGATGATCTCTTGGTGTTAAAAATCTAGGCAACTAACTAGCACTTAAGTAGGCTAGCGGTATATTCTGAAGGTCCTTTGCTATATAAAATATAAAATACCCTTAGTGGTTTAAGGAAGTTATGATGAGTGGCCCCTTGAGCTTTTGCATGGAAGCCTTGTACAAATTCCACCTGTATTATGTGTATATTTCAAATATTGATGTAAAGAGGATGCTTTTACTCTGTGATGAATGATGTCTAGGAAGGATTCATGTTTACAAATCCCATATAAGCAGGATTAAAATTACCCGAAATAATGTAGCTGCGATGGTTTCCTCTGATGTGTTTCTTATTTTGTTCCTTTTGCTAGTCTTGTTTCTGGTTCTGCTATTCTTCTTTTACTGATCCTGAGGGGAATAAATGAGGGATCAACTAGCCTGGATCTAAATCAAAATATGTTTGAGTTGTCTATGTGATTTTTTGTTATTTTGGAGCTGGGGAAGCTGTCCAATGTAGATCGTTTAGGCTTGGTCCTACTATTTGCAGAATCATAGACCACCCTTCGAAGCAAAAATAGTCCAGGCAACAAGAACCTTTTAAGATTTGGATTGCAGTCACTCACTCCTCATATTTAATTACTAGATCTGAGTGCCTTAGCAATAACTTTTGGCTCACAACTGATGGATGGTCGTGTATATTGTCTATATTATAATTTTTAAGCATATGCTTAAGTATCTCGGATCGACAGCATCAGTAAGAGATTGTATCTAATTCTTTGTATTGCATGTTTTGTGTGATATGCAGAAGCATGTGCACTGTTCTTTTATGATTTTAACCCTATTTATATCCCATCCGTTCATCTTTATGGTTGAGTATGTTGGGACTGACAATTGAACCTCTAATTTCTCTCTCGTGGCTCTGTTTTATGTAATATTGACCTGTTATGAACTGTTGTTGCAGGCTTCTATGAAACTCGGATAGCATATTATTCATGGAGAGGTGCTGCCGGCTACCGTTTTGCAGCCATCCCTGACTACTGAATCTTATCCTTCAAAGATATGCATCACGGGTCCATGTGTCTATTTATAATGTACAACACTAGCTCTCTGGAGTATTGTAAAAATCTCTGAATGACAAAAGATTACGTTAGAACTGTAAACTTCCATCTCTAGCTTAAATATTATATTTAATCTTTTATTTTTATGATTTAGAATTATTTTTATTTATTTTTTCATATCTCGTCCTTTTTGTTTTGGCAATGTTCGTACATTATTCTTCCTTATTGAACCATTCTTGCAATTTGAAACTACTTCAACTTAACTATCTTAACGCTCAGTACCTGAACATGATAATTGTTGTTTAAAGTATCAAAGACGTTAAGCTCTGTAGATTTTAGGATAAGGGCGTAATCATCACCGTAATCAAGATTTATCGGCTCAGGTTATCTTCAGTTAGGATCATGGCTAGTCTTATGGTTCTTTAATGAAAGTTTAGATCTAAATTGAGGATTAGAACCAATTAGAGTTTGTTAGTCTCATAGAAACCAAGGGAAGGCCGCGTTGTGAAGCCTCCGAAAGTAATTGTTAATGCAGTGGTGCTGAGTTAGTGCAAGCAATTTGGGCAGTTGATATTGTTAAAATTTGAGAATGTGTAGGAATCGTTGAACGACAACATCAACATTCAACAGTCTTCCAAACAATAAAAGGGAAAAATAACATGAAGACCTGCTACAAAATTTGTATGATTGCAGATGCATGTATGTTATACTCCAAGCAAATATTTATCTTGAATGGTTGGGGGGCATTAGGCAAATAACTTTAGTGCGTTTCAAGGACATAACATGCATAATTGGTTTTTGAATTTTGGACTTAAGCATTTGATTTCAGGTGTGTTATGGATCTTATTGTCAATCGAAGAATAAGGCACACATGCTTTTAAGCAGGTGATTTGTCCAAAAATTCAAGATTATGCCACATTATCCAGTCATGAAAAAGTAATCCTAGGTTAGTGAGTCACTTGATATGTCCAAATAATAAGAAGAATACAATGACATTTGGAATTAGTTCCATTACAAGCTCCGACTTTAGAATTATCCTAGTCAAATTTCGTTGTTTGAAAGGAGGAAAGAAGATTATTTTTTTTTTAAAAAAAAAAACAAGGATCAAACCAACACTCTGCCAGCAAAAAAGAGATTTTTGTGTTTCTTCCTCATCTACCAGCAAAATATTTTTCGCTATTTATTACGTACCAAAAACCGTACTGTGAACGAATGCACAAAATGAATGTTCATCTGAGAGTAGACATGGAAACCAATCCAATTAGAAAATAGCTCCAAGCAGATTTCATTAAAAAAAAAAAAAAAAACCTTCATAAAGAGAATGAAATTCACGTCAAAAGCTTGAAAGATTGCATTCTTCTGCCACAACCAAGCTTCTAAATAATGTATAGATGTATCAAATTTTGGACTAACATAACTCATAAAACTGCTTCATTGCCTCAATCTGCTAAGCTCAGAAGGAACGACAGGATCTCAAACAAAAGAAGAAAAACACGATAGCTTTAAAGATCTCATTCAATGCAATCATATTGCCAAAAAAAAAAAAAAGACCTCATTCAATGCAATCTACGATTTTAACCATCAATATGATTCATCCAACAGCTCAATCAAAATAATTTTGATGTTCAACCTCAACAATGGTATATTCTCTGGACACAAGAATTCTGAAGGAACTTTGATAAAGGTATTACACACAACGATTCATGAAATATGTTGTAATTGATTAATTAAACCTTAAATTGGAACTCTGAAAATCCCCAGAGAAGTTTTTTCTAAGAGCAACCTGAGCAGCAACATATGTGAGAGATGAACTTATGCACTACTTACGTTTGGCTGATGCTCAAGTTGTTGGGCATGGAAATCTGATGAATGATTGATCAATCCGATTCATAAGTTTCACCATCATCAGAAAGCTCATCAAAGGATCTCATATCGAGTTGGTAACGGAGAATTCCTCCAATGCCACCAAAACCCCTGCAAAATTGCGATCCTTCTTGCGATTTGTTAGTGACAAATTCAAGGGAGCAACCGAAGTTCTTGTACTCGTTAGCAAACCATTCCAACAATGAAATCTTTTCCTGTACCTCCAATTCAGCATTAGTTTCTGAGTCTCGGAAATTACTCTGGTCAGCTTCTTGCTCCTTGTTCAAATGTTTTATAACAATTTCACTAGTTGAGGCATTTTTCAGTGAATATCTATTGATATCAAGATTTTCCCAGACTATGAGTATCTCAACAGCCCCCATTTCCAAAGCCTTGAGTGTATCTTCCACGCCAAAGACATACTTCCCTGTATCTTGACTTATCTCCTCAAAGTATTTTCCTATAAGCTTCTTCTCCTGAATAAACTTAACATTGGCAAGATTTTCAGCAGACAATTCTATTGCTTGGTTAAAACCATTCTCACCGCCGTAAGAAACATCAACCACATTCAATATCTTTGCCTGAAGGCGAGGATCGAACATGTCAGATTGACTGAGCTCAGTTTTAAAGTCAGCAGATCCAGCAAGTATAAGCCCTGAAACATTGGGCTGGCTAGTAGCTGGATTGATGAAAAACTGAGTGGCGAGTTCTGCAGTCTTCCTCACATAGTTATGCCTCTTTTCCATTCGAAGACGAGCAAAACGCAATGCAGATTGCCCTCCTCTACCATGTTTCTTTGGAAGATCGACAGTGAATTTGTGAAGCACCTCCCTGGTGTTTCCACTTAGAGTCCCAAATAGGGTCCCATTACCATCCATAACTATAAATCCGAACTTATCATCAGACTCAAGCAGTTCATTCAGTGCCTCTGTATGAAACTTGTTGTCACACAGATACAAGGAAGCATTGATTGGCCTGAATGGCTCAAAATCAATTGTTACTTTCTTTTCTTTGCCATCATCAGTTACGATGGTTCCAGTGTACAGTACTAGACCATTAGGAGGGACCTTGTTGTACAGCTTCAACCTTTGCTGGGCAGATGTAATAGCTGCTAGCACAGATTGACGATTCACCCTACTCTTGATGTTTGAAGCAGTTCCGTATTCATCACCCAACATCTTAGTAACCCGGGCAACTTGATCACGAGGAGGCATGATGAGAGAAATCATGCTTGTTCCATTTCCCCTGGCTGCTTCCAGAGCTTTTATCAACTTCTTGATCTTCCATATTTCAATGTTCTTGTCAGTCTCGTGGCCGTCTGACATCTTGAACCAGAAATTTGAATATACTCACCAGCAATAAGTCTCCCCTGAGCACTAAAGTGAAAAATTTGGCACCAAATACCAAGCTATTAGTTAGAAGAAAAAAAACCCAAAAAAGATAACCTCTACAATTAAACAAAGAGCATGAACTTGGTAATGATACACAATAAAGCGAAGTTCATAGGTTTCCTTACCTTTCAGTCTCCCACAAATAGTAATCAGACTATACTCATGATAGGAAAAAAGGATTCACAGTACTTTATCTTGCCAATAGGCCATGTCACCATAACAGGAACTAAATATGACTTCTCAACACAGGTATCCGGAAACCCCTTTTCTGATGTATTTTCTATTTCCAAGTCCCTTACTCTAAACCATTATGTATTACCAAACAAAACTCCTAAACAATCTAAATTCTGATAATATCTTAAAATTAATATATACGAGCCAAAACCTAAAAGTGAAACTACGCATTGTCAACTTATCTTCATTATGACAACAGAATCTCAGGAACAGCATTTAAACCATCTTTAAAGTAATGCAGGTACAAAATTAAATAAAAAAAAGCAAGCCAGAATCATAAACAATTGGTGACTTCAATTAAACAGCGAATAAGAACAAAATCCAACCAATTCAGTATAGAAAAGTGAATGTCACATCGTCAATTGTATATTCAATACTCCTCTAAAGGTCACTACTAACAATCAGTATCTGTATTTTGGTCAAACCAGGTTCTCTTTGAAACTGCAGACAGCTCCAAATCACACAAAATAACAATACTAAACATAATGGTGAACCCAGAGAATCCTTAGTATAATCTTAACTATCTTAATCTGCATCAAAAGCACAAATGAACTGTAAACCCAATGAAGATTTATACGTCACGATTCATAACCGTGTAGAGCGAAAAATACAATTAATTTCCCTTACCAGATACCACCTCCTCAACAAAATGGTATAACTATCCTAATTTGCACAAAAAGCACAAATAAAACCATAAACCCTGATATAGATTTACATGCCACGACTTATCACCCCGAGTAAGCTCAAAGCCCAATTAATTAGCCTTTCCACCTCATCAACAAGTCAAGTACATTGATCCAAGTCAATGCTACGGTGCTACCCTAATATCTCTCTTACCACTTTTCCCAACCCCACTCTCAATCCTGGTAATCTCCCTAACAATCCACATGTCCACATTCACTCGCCCATTCATTCTCAGTAAAAACAAAATCAAACAAACTGTATCTCAGCCAGAAAACAAGAAAACAAAGGGTAAAATCCTTCAACCCACAAATTCCACTCAAAAGGAACAATTCAGTTCATAAATCAAATCAGAGCAACACCTAGAATTCTCAAACCAAATCCACATCAATCGCAACATAAATTACATGATTACAAGGTAACACTCAATTCATCATCTACTTAGTCAAATCACAGTCACACCCAAAATATACAAGCTTTCATCCAAAAATCCCCAAAAAACAAGAAAAAAGATCCAAGATTGCAACTTTCTACAAAATCATACGACTGAAGTTATGATAAACTCATAATCATGAACCAATGACAACCCCCAGATTTCTAGAGTGCATGAAATTAGCAAAAACATAGGCAAATAAAAGGGAAAGGGAGGAGATGAAGAGAGTGAAAAAAATACCTGGAATAGATGGAGGAGGGATCTGGGGTGGATCTGGGAAGCAGAGGAACGCTCTCAACGCCGTCGTAGAGTACGAGAGCTGAGGAACGGCTAAAAGGGGATGGTATAAGGGTTTTAGGGTTCTAATATTATGCACATTATATGATGTAGACCACAGATATTTTGGTTTCTCAATTAATAATAAGTCAACAATAAATTATTGTCATTACTTAATTTGTATCAAAAATTGTTGTAATAATTCTTTTTAAAAAAATTGATTGTTGGTTAGATCTTAAGTAATTTGTTTTTGAAATATTTTATAGAGTGATAATAAATGCGGGTAAATGTATAAATTTTATGACAAAAAAGATATCATAATCTAGTAGAAATGTAATCAAAGAACAAGTTTGAGTAGGTCATGAGTGGAGATGCTAGTGGAATAACTAGTCAAATAGAAGTTAGGGTGCTTTCTTCCCCACCATGTCTTTCCTTATGTATCAAATAGGGGAATATATTCCCTTTACGTTTTCAACATATAAGCAAATATAATTAGTGTATCGAAAAAGAACAATTAGACATTGACTCGATTTATCATTTAGCGAAGCACCATATATACGTAACATTATTCAATGAAATTGGTAAACAATGGGGGTTGTCAAATGGAAGTTCATTAGTGGGTAACCACTTTTTCCTCGGGGTGACGGGTATCCGCATTTTATTTAAATAAATTTGCATACACATAAAAGAACTTAAAGCCTTGCCTGCCTACTTGCCCTTTAATTTATTGTCATGGACTTTTTTTTAGACCTCAATCCAACCCCTATTTCTCTCAAAATCCCTCAACCCTGCCCCTTCGCCACCATCTAACCAAAGCCAAAGCTCTCTAGTCTCTACTCCTCTACTATTGAAGGCAAATACTACAACTGAGGAGTAGGAAGGCCTCTTGCCTCATATTGCGCTACAAACGTTTAGATCCTAGTTGCTTTTGAATTTTGAAAGCCATTAATTTTACGGTTGGTATAAATTTAAGTTATGCATATATGTGTTACTTTTCTGTCAATCCCATTTATAGTGGTATCATGATTCCGAGCTATTATTGATTGATTTCTAGGTACATTGATTCATTGTAAAAGTAAGGTGTTGTCATTCGTCTTTACATATTGATCGACATGGATTATCCATAATTTCAATATATTATCAAGTTCGGGCAGCTTGACATGGATTTAAACAGGCTATTGTATTCCGGCAGCTTGTGTACTGCAAACTTGATACTTTCTTTTTAGAGGAAGCATACTAGATACTTCTAATACATCCCAATTGCTTGATATGCTAGTACTTGTTCCATGCAGTTAGGCTGTTTATAACCTTTTAGAGGCCTAGGGCAAACTAAGGAATTTGAATCTTATAATTTAATAGTACACTATGTATAATTTTATTAACTTGTTTTATAAAATAAATAAACTATTAAACATTTTATTAAATATAATACTATGAATTATAATCATATAAATCATTAATAATGTCTTTAAATAAATAAAAAATTTAATTTAAATAATGTAATAAGTAATCCATTTCACAAAAGTTTTCATTTACCAAGTTATCGTATTATCTTGATTGTTTCTCTTTACAATATTATGAATAAATTTATTTTACAAAGTTATAAGTGTAGTCAAAATATAAAACATAAGTCCATATTCTAAATACAACAAATCAATAAGGTGTCATTGTATAACAAAATTAAAAATAATGATAATTTTGCCCAACTAATATACAAAATAATTAGTTAAATTTGCTGACATATATTTCTCATTATTGGAATGTTTAGTGAAGTACCTATTTTAACTAAGGGTTAATAATTAGACAACTATATGAAATATGTATTCAGATTGTTATGAATTCAACATGTACAAAATTGTCTCAAAGGAAAGGAATAGCCATTGTTTGGGAAAAAATTAATAATTATGGAGGTAAATTTGAGAATCGGATCCCATGCCAAATTGAACTTAAAATTTTATTCAAAGTAAAGTCCTTTACCATTAATCCATTTCGATTAATATGATAAATTTTATATATATTACCTTATATATTTTTTTCATGTGCCTTGCGATTATCCGCTTGCCCCATCCTAAGGACGGCCCAGAAAGTGTTATACCTAGCTCCAGCTGTAATTACTTTTTGATGATATATTCTCATACTGTGCCAACTCCATAGCTTAAACCTATCTTTCATCATTATTATTAGTATATTATTGTAGCAAGATTGCTTCTCTTTTTCTATTTTATAGCCCAAGTTTGAATTTAGTTCGTGATCGAACACTACTTTACATGGATCAGCCTAACGTGACAACTAGACATCTTGTCTCTCTCTGCCTTGCTTTATGTCTCTTGATGTTAGGATCATAGGATGATACGATATATTACTATTCGATTATGTTGCTTGTTACTTTAGAGTATGCTACTGCTAGAGTGCTAGTATCCATTTATACCTATTTACCAGACTATCATCGCTTTATGATCAAATTTCATTTAATATTAGAAAATGATATGGCTACTTCTAAATATTTCACAAGGACTTCTTTCATCTAAAAAATTGTCCCTTTTTGACTTTTTTCATTTTTCAAGACACGACTTGAAAAGTTTTTATATCCAAATTTATAAGCCAAAAAATTATGAAAATTTGATATTCTAAAAATTTACATTGATATGCATCCAACAAAATCTCACTTGAATATATTATTTCGTATAATATGATGAGAATTTATGGTTAAATTTTTTGAACTTTAACTCTATAAATAAAAATATAGCAATCTTTAAGGGACGTAGAGAGTATATATAGGCTATATTAAGAATGTAAGACAGGTCTCCGAAATTATGACGGCACAAAATTTTAGAGCCAATATTTTATTTTTTTTGGTCTTTCTAGACTTTATTAATTATGACTTTCGTCTCTCAATCTCTACCTCATTGGAGTGAAAATGTAAGTTTCTTTTTTCTGTTTTTTTTTTTTTCTTCTCTCTATTAGCATCCTTCCTACCTCCCATTAAATCACTCATTTAATCTTGCAATTCCCATAAAATTTTTCAACTATCCATCTTCGCAATTCCATTTCTTATTTTTCCATCCAAAACGTATTCCCCATTCAATCAATAACAATAACATCTCTTAATATACTTTTTATCCAGTCTCAAAATTATCAGTCTATTTCATATAAGAGATACGATTTCACTTAAAACTATGCCTTATACAATGAGATAGTGTAGATGGTTTCAGTTTATTGTCATCCAAAATCATTGTCAACCACTCGCTGGGAGAGTTGTATACGTGGTTAATTACTGTTAAAGCTAGAAGATGTAAGTCGATAAAGTTCATAATGATAAGCAGTTTTAGAGTTGTAACGGGATAATTAATAATCTTGATACTCATACATAATTATAACTTTTGAGAAAGCAATAAAGAACCTACCAAATGATTTCTTCAACTGCCATACATTAGATGAACTCGGACAAGAAATCATATGAAGTCAGAAAATCAGGACATTTCGGATCGGATCTTGTTGTCAAAGGAATTTGTGGTGGTATACTTGATGCAGCAAAAATCATTTTGTGACCTTTTCACACTTAAGTCAAGTAGGCAATCAAATTCCAATTTTTGATAGCTGTGACAAAGGAATTAACAGTAAGGGAATAGTACGTAGTGGAGTACGACATTGGCTAAGAACTGGAAGCATATGCAAAATAGTTTCCAGTTGCAGCAACGGACTAGTAGTACGGATTGGTACCTTCAAGTCATGTTTGGACGAGACAAATTTCATGTGGTGAAGATTAATGTGATAGCCTGGCATTTGCATAATTTGGATGGTTTTCTAGTGGAGGCAAATCTTTCCTTGTTTACATGCAGCCAAACAGATATTATGTCTCCCAAAAAGACATGAGCCACATGACCATTAATGTTCCCCTTAATTATTTGGTCACTCCCACAACTATAATTCCATGGTTTTCTACTACACATGATTCGATCTTTAGGTATTAGCGTAGTTGAAATGGATTTCAGAGATTCTATGTAACTGTGTTGTCGTTGTAATCACTTCTGGCAAAATGGCCAGCTTTTATATTAATCAGTAAAGCTAACATATTGAATGGGATCATATATATAGAGGTTTGGTTCGTGTCATTGTATAAACAGGTCAATCATCAATCTTGTTAAATTGATGATGAAACTAAACAAAACCCAGTCTCGAAGAATACAAATTTAGAGAAGACCCAAATTTGTCTTTAGCACCATAGATAAATTTCTTCTCCGTACGTAGGTGTAGGACAATGGCAAACATCAAGCTTAGGTGTTATGCCTATTCTAATTGGGTGATTGAAGGCACTTACCGTCTAAATTTTGAGTTCAACCCATATTGGGGTATTGCCGTACTGGTTTGAACATCCATCTTCAAGATTGCATAAATGTAGCTGATATAATATAGTGTGGTTACCATTGTTCAAACTAAATTGACAATTAAGAAAACTAGGGTTCTTTTAATTTAATTATCTGAGAAATAAGAAAGGAAGGAACTTTTTTATTTCGTTGAAGGAGAAAATAAAAATCCATTCTCACAAGATTATTTAACCTAGACAAATTAAAGGAAAACCTAGTATCCATTATCTGCGATAATACACTTTTTTAATATAATACGCCATTTATAATTAATTTTTTAACTTATTATAATAATCGACATACGAAATTACCTATGGAGTAAGAAATTTTGATCGATGTAGTTTTATAAAGTTGAGGGTGACCCTATGTAGCTTAAAGCAACCCCCGTATGGTCTCCACAATATTGACAACCAAGCTTCTTGACTTATTGTATGTATGTGTTTTAGACCGGAGAGATAGAGGACTAGGGGACTATGGGAGCGCCGCAATTTGCAAGCAGTGATTAGGCGGGGAAATTACTTTAGCAACATCGCAGCCCGCCTACAACTTTTCTCCTTGATTTTATGTTGTAGATTATTGGATTTTATTGGATTTTGACATCAGTTTGACATCATTACACCTATAAACAAGTACCTCGGTTAGCATTACACAAAATCAATAAAATTTAACGAACTAATGAGCAATAAATTAAGTTAGGTTACACAAAATTAACAAATTAAGCAATTAATTTAGGGTTGCTTAAAATCAACTAAGTTAGCAAATACTATTTTCAATGTTGTTCATTGACTCGAATATCACAAAATTGAGCACAATCTATAATGAAATTAAATACGAAAAGATAAATTATAGAGCGATGAAGAAAAATCTTACTCGCTATTTTTGATATTTTTCCCATACGTAACAATAAAAGGACAAATGTTGTGAAAGAGGAGAGAAAAATAAAACAGTTGGTGAAAATTACGAAATAAATAATGTATACACTTTTATAACGAGAAATAAACTTATAATTACGAAATTGTCATTACTCACATACTTAATTATGTCCATTTGATCAAACAAGATCCAAAGGTAAGGAAATGGTTATTGCCTAATTTTGTAAGAAAATAGTGAGATTTCATTTGGTGCAACATGAAACATAGTACTGTAAGCTGTAACAACTACCAACAACCAGATGTAGTGATGTAGAAGCATCGCATAAATATAATCGCATAAATCCACGGCTAATACTTAATTAGGTGATGAACGTTGAGCTAATGACTGTAATGAGTGCCGTTTTGTACGGAAATATATACCCCAGGTCATTTTGACAGAAGTCACAGTGCACACAACGTCAATATTTTATTAGGATTTGGTAAAACATACCAACAATTTTCCTCGGCCGCTCCAAAAAAAGGCCAATTTTAACAAACCCTTTCTTCTTTAAAATCAGCAAATCCCCCTATTTTCTTGCAGAATTAAGTAAATATTGCATCAATTTTTTGTTCAAAACTATAATTCATAGATAATTATATTTTAATAAAAAGAAAGGAAATAATTGAATTGATGATTTGGAACCAATCAATGGGGTCATTTACTGAATAAGGCTGGAAGCACATGGCTTTTGGTAGGTTATATAACTTTTATTTGACAATTTACTACAATTATTTCCTTACTGGCCTTTTCGCATGTATTTTACTTAATTAATATAATTTTTTGAGTAGTACACAAACTAAGAACTATTAATTTGTAGATATTTTTAAGGAAATTATATAAGAGGGAGAGAGAAAGTAAGTGACCCATTTGATGTTATCAAACTGCTTGATTTCCACTTGTTTGGAGCTTGGTATTGTTTGGGTTATCTGGGTATGCTTCCATCTTCCTTCCAAATCTTACCTGATCCTTGAAAATATCATCTTTTTTCTGGGTTTCTTATAAAGTTTCAGTCTTTACTAAATTTAGTAAACAATAGGATATATCATATATTCATATATACATCATTTCTGCTCACCTACTATTTTTCTGCTTTCTTACAGTTTTTTTTTTCATAATCTTTTTGTTTGCAGCGCTTTTCATGGTTATGATCTGTGGACTGTGTTTTTAGAAAAACCAAAAGAGGTTGAAGTTTTGAGAAAAAATGGGTGAAAAGTCTGAAGTTTTGGAAGCAGTGCTGAAAGAAGCTGTTGATTTGGTAATGGATCTGTTGGATTTTTTGTTTACTTTTTTCGTTGTATATTTTTGGTTTTGCTTTGAATATATATATATATATTTTTTTAATTTTTTGAGAAATTTGTGGGTGCAGGAGAATATACCGCTTGAAGAGGTTTTTGAGAATCTAAAATGTAGCAAAGAGGGTCTTACTACTGAAGCTGCTCAAGAAAGATTGACAATTTTTGGTCCCAATAAGCTTGAGGAGAAAAAGGTAAGATTCTTGTCTTTTTTTTTTTTTTGCCATTTTTAGTTAATAATTAATTATATATTTCTCACAATCATTTATGATTAGAATTTGCTTAATTACGAGGAATTTATTTATTTTGTGGTGGGTTACATTGCTATTAGTTAACGTCTAATGTTTTGGATGGTCTCTCATAGTTTAAAGTTATGGGTGTTGGTTTAGGAGAGCAAATTTTTGAAGTTCTTGGGTTTTATGTGGAACCCTCTATCATGGGTTATGGAAGCTGCTGCTGTTATGGCAATTGCTCTTGCTAATGGAGGGGTGAGAAAATGTTTTATTTTACTCAGAATGTTGGTTGGAAACTTCTGGTTGATTTTCCGGAATTGTGATGTATTGTACCATCTAATATGTTCAGAATAAGCCTCCTGATTGGCAAGATTTTGTGGGTATCATTACATTGCTCGTGATAAACTCGACAATTAGTTTTATCGAAGAGAACAACGCTGGCAATGCAGCTGCCGCTCTCATGGCTCGTTTAGCACCTAAAGCTAAGGTATTCAGCTATTTGCTTTCGATTATCTTGCTTCATCTTTTGACAAAGTCGTGGACCGTCTTTATTAATGGGGTTTATTGATATTCGTATCAGTAATTATGTTCTAATTCCGGTTGTAACAATTCCTATATTAAGATCTTACGTGATGGAAGGTGGAGTGAGGAAGATGCAGCAGCGTTGGTTCCTGGTGACATTATTAGTATCAAACTAGGGGACATAGTTCCAGCAGATGCTCGTCTATTGGACGGGGATCCTTTGAAGATTGATCAGGTAGGCTTACTAGTTAGATTCTAGAAAGGATAGACCAATATGATATTTTGAGTTTGTTATTTACTGGAAGTTGTATTGTTGCAGTCCTCATTGACGGGAGAGTCCCTTCCAGTTACTAAAGGCCCAGGGGATGGTGTATACTCTGGTTCTACTTGCAAACAAGGAGAAATTGAAGCTATAGTCATTGCAACTGGTGTGCACACATTTTTTGGAAAGGCTGCTCACCTTGTTGACTCCACCAATCAAGTTGGTCATTTCCAAAAGGTAAGGACATCAATTATGAAATCTTTTCTTTTGTTTTATTGTGGATTATTTGTCATATTCAACTAACTCCATTGCAGATTCTGTTATTTTGTTGAGGCTGAAATGTTGTGCTATTCTGTAGGTCTTAACGGCAATAGGAAACTTTTGTATCTGTTCTATCGCTGTTGGGATGCTAGTAGAAATTATTGTCATGTACCCTATCCAACACCGTGCATATCGCCCTGGAATTGACAATTTACTGGTCCTTCTAATTGGAGGAATTCCTATTGCCATGCCCACTGTTTTATCAGTCACGATGGCAATCGGTTCACATCGCCTAGCCCAGCAGGTTGGTTTTCCCTAAGCATGGGATGTTCATATTGAGTGGCTTTGCGGTTTTTTAAAGTTTGACTTATTCTTAAAGTTGTAAATGAACTGCAGGGTGCCATTACAAAGAGAATGACTGCAATAGAAGAAATGGCTGGTATGGATGTTCTTTGCAGTGATAAAACTGGAACTTTGACCTTGAACAAGCTCACAGTAGACAAAAATCTGATTGAGGCAAGCTCCACAGTTTCGGTTGCTTTATTTAAATAGTCATTATGGTACTTGCTACTTTTATTCAAATGAAATCTGTAGCAGGTATTTGCCAAGGGAGTAGATGCAGATACTGTTGTGCTGATGGCTGCTCAAGCCTCTAGGATAGAAAACCAAGATGCAATAGATGCTGCAATAGTTGGCATGCTTGCTGATCCTAAGGAGGTTAATTGAATGATCTCATGATTTGTTTCTTTCACTTTGTTTGCTCCTCCTGCTATTTCTTTGCTGATAACATCAGTGTATAGGCTCGGGCTGGCATTCAAGAGGTTCACTTTCTACCATTCAACCCTACTGACAAAAGAACAGCCTTGACTTACATTGACAGGGATGGAAAAATGCACAGGGTCAGCAAAGGTGCTCCAGAACAGGTATATTGGTTAAGTCTTACTTACAGGTACTCTCTGTAGTTTCGTGACATATATTGTACTTATTGTCTTTTATTATTTTTCAGATTTTGAATTTGGCTCACAATAAGTCCGACATTGAACGGAGAGTTCATGCTGTTATAGACAAGTTTGCTGAACGAGGCTTGCGTTCACTTGCTGTTGCTTACCAGGTAATTTATATCCATAAAGAAAAGGAAATGTTAAAAAGGGAGACCTATAACATTGTTAAAAATGGACAGCTTTCATATTCTATACACGCTCTTTCAGGAAGTTCCAGAGGGAAGGAAAGACAGTCCTGGAGGTCCTTGGCAATTCATTGGCCTCATGCCTCTCTTTGACCCACCAAGACATGACAGTGCAGATACCATAAGGAGGGCTTTAAATCTTGGAGTTAGCGTGAAAATGATCACTGGTATGCATATCTAAATTGTAAGAACATTCTTTTTGGGGTATGTAATTTGTTTACACTAGAAGCTAATGCAATGGTTTTCCTTTGCCACAATGGCTGAAAATTTTGTCAGGTGATCAACTGGCAATAGGAAAAGAAACTGGTCGTCGTTTGGGTATGGGTACCAACATGTACCCTTCATCGTCTTTACTTGGGCAGAGTAAGGATGATTCAATTTCTTCTTTACCAATCGATGACCTGATTGAAAAAGCGGATGGGTTTGCCGGCGTTTTCCCTGGTAATATGCCCACTGTTAGCTTTTCTAAAGTTTTGCCATTAATTGCCATTAATTTAAGTTTCTAGGCAGATTATCTGCCATATTGTTTTTGATCTTGGCTTATGTTTGTGGCTTTGGCATTTGAATTTAATACAGAGCATAAATATGAAATTGTCAAGCGATTGCAAGCTCGGAAACATATTTGTGGAATGACTGGTGATGGAGTGAATGATGCCCCAGCTCTCAAGAAGGCTGATATCGGGATAGCTGTTGCTGATGCAACAGATGCTGCTCGTAGTGCTTCAGATATTGTTCTTACTGAGCCTGGTCTTAGTGTTATCATTAGTGCTGTCTTGACAAGTCGAGCAATCTTCCAGAGGATGAAAAATTACACTGTAAGTATTTTCTTTGGAATCAGAAAACAAATTTGATTATTATTTTTCTCATTTCATGGTCCATTTTCTGGCCATTTTCTTGTTTATAAATTTCATGATATTCCATACCACAACCAAATTGGGCCTTTGATAATGGAGATAGTATTTACTTTAATATCTGTTTTACTTTATTTTTGGCTTTTCCTTATAAGGGTTATTGCTTTTATCCTCTCACAGATTTATGCTGTTTCAATTACTATTCGTATTGTGGTAAGTTACTGTGTCTTTTGAGAAAATTATTGATTATCTCAGTCAAACAGTAGTTGTGAAATGTTTTTATCTGATTATTTCTCTGCTGTTTCCTTGACACTCTTCTTTCTGAATCCCAGCTTGGCTTCATGTTATTGGCTCTTATATGGAAGTTTGATTTTCCACCCTTCATGGTTCTTATCATTGCCATTCTCAATGATGGTATGCTTTTTTGTATTTTCTTATCCCATTCTCTCTCTCTCCTCGGTGTGTTGGGTCAAAGCCATAAGTTCTTAGCCTCGATCCACCTACCTGGTCCCGACTCAATGCCTGACCTGTTTCTGTCTATCCAGCTTCTCTGCTCTCCAATGGTAGAAAGCACTTTTTAATTATCAGCTGACCGTGGAATATACTGTTTTTAGTGCTCTGGGTTTTCTTTTTCTATCGACCAAAGTGTAGATTCTTATAATCCTTTTTTTTTTTTTTTACCTCTGTTCTCTTTGTGCAATTGCTAAATTACACAATTCTAGGTTTTTTGAGTAAATTGGGAAAGCCATCTCCTACCCCTGCCTTTGTTGAAGGGAAACATACCTTTAGTTTTCTCCTTTTCCAGAACCACCATTAACTCTTCTTTTTTTCTTACTAGAGGAAAGGAATGATTACTTTAAATGATTACTTGAAAAATTTGTTCCAAAACTAATATTGAGAACTTAGAAATAGGATCCCTTGGTAAGGACTTTTTTGTTTCTATTTACCCTTACATTTCACCAATATGTTGTCTGAATATTCACCTTTTAATCATTGGTTCATTGATGAGTATTTGTGGTTTACTTTTATCTTATTACTTGAATTATCATTATGGCCAATCAGGTACCATTATGACCATATCAAAGGATAGGGTGAAGCCATCTCCTATGCCAGACAGCTGGAAGCTGGCTGAGATTTTTGCCACTGGAATTGTCATTGGTAGTTACTTGGCTATGATGACTGTGATATTTTTCTGGGCAGCATATGAGACTGATTTCTTCCCGGTATGCATTTGTGCTTTGACTGAACTTAGAGTTGGATGTTTTTGCCCTGAAATATCCTAATGCTAGTTGCTCATCTGTACACTAAGTTCTCACCTTTACTTCCCCAAAGCTATTATAATATCTTGTTTATTGTTGTTCATGTTTCTTTTTTATTTTTTGTGTGGTTGCGTTCACTTTTCTGCCCTGATTCAAATAATTATTTTATTACTCATTTTGTTGGCCAGAGCTCATTTTATTGATCAAGTTCCTTTGTCTTTCCGCAGAAATATTTTGGGGTTTCACACTTGAATAGACAATCAGCTCATACTCACACTGCACGTTTGGTTATCACACATAAACTTGCATCTGCCATTTACCTTCAAGTCAGCACAATCAGTCAGGCTCTTATATTTGTTACTCGATCTCGAAGTTGGTCTTTTGTGGAGCGTCCTGGCCTATTATTAGTTGGTGCTTTCATAATTGCCCAGCTGGTAATCTATTAATTATGTCACATATTCAAGAGTTTTCCAAGTAGATTATTAGACGTTTTCTGTGACTCATAGGTTGAATTCTTATTCAGCTTTTCCGTATTGCAGGTTGCTACTTTGATTGCGGTATATGCAAATTGGGCCTTTGCTGCAATTGAAGGGATTGGTTGGGGTTGGGCTGGTGTCATTTGGCTATACAATCTCATTTTCTATATCCCACTTGATTTTGTGAAATTCTTTATCCGGTATGTTCTGAGTGGAAGAGCTTGGGATCTCGTCATTGAACAAAGGGTAAGCATGTAACAAGTTATCGCTGATAAGAACCTATCCTTTTTTCTTATTCTTTTTTACAAAGACTAATTCCGTTCGCTCTTTGTTTGCAGATTGCCTTCACAAAGAAGAAAGATTTTGGGAAGGAAGAGCGTGAGCTTAAGTGGGCACATGCGCAAAGAACTCTTCATGGACTGCAAGCACCAGAAGCCAAGATGTTCACGGATCGAACAAGTTACCATGAACTCAATCAAATGGCTGAGGAGGCGAAGAGGAGAGCTGAAATGGCTAGGTATCATAAAATTATTTTGCATAATGCTGTTGAATGTCCCCCGCATTTCTTTCTTGCAGAATTGGCTATAGATGGTCTTGTTACGTTACTTGCCTTGTTGGCGTTTTTGCAGGTTGAGAGAACTTCTTACCCTCAAAGGGCATGTGGATTCAGTGGTGAAGCTGAAGGGGCTAGACATTGAGACGATCCAAGGATCATACACTGTCTGAGGTTAAACCAATGGTTATACAATAGCATCAAATATAAAATGCTGAGCGTAAAGATTAGTACAGCATGTAGTTGTGAGTTAGCTCTTTCTTTTTTCTTTTTTTACAAACAACTTCCTTATTTGTGTAACATGCTTTTGCTGTTTTGAAATGAAAGTTCTCATGGGTGGTGATAGCCATCCCATTTCATACATGATATGTTCTGCACCTTACACCGATGCAATATATAACCGGGGCTTATAACATAATTGTGTAAGCTATAACTGTTGGCCGCCTTAAATTTATCGAAGTCCTTGCAGCTCCATGACCATTGGGACATAGTTGTCGGTCACATCTGTTAAACTAGTTAGCAGAGTGGTTTTAATATTCAAAGGGGACTGATTGTTTTTAATATTTTACTGCTTTTACATGGGTTGCAACTGAAATATTTTTTCAGTGCATCAGTTATTTATCTATCTACTCCGTATATGAAAATGTATTAAAGAGTGAATAATGTACAATGTGTTTTGTTGGATTCCTTGAAGATGGTGACTGTTTGAGGGTTTCAGGTGGACTGACAATTTTGAAGTGTAATGATTATCCTGCACAAACCCGAACTACATCTGCAGTCCTGTAATTACTTGATTTTATCTGGCTCAAATCAAATTGAACTCGTCCCAGCTGAAAAAATTGGGTTAATATACTTTGTATTATGATCTTTGGAACTCTTCGTTTGGGTACTTGGATGTTTTAAGAATAGAAGAGATTTTTGTTTGAACTGAACCTTGGAATTAATTTAACTTCGTTAGTTCAACGAATAAATATTACATCTATATATGTAAATATTAATTTACGAGCTATGCTTTCAGAGCATAACACACCCAGTTTCGGACTTTCAGTCTGCTATTACGACGAATTCTTAACTGGATGATATTGATCTACCAAATAAAGCAAATATCCTCAATAAGTGTAATAAATTAAATATAATTCAAACTAATTATGGAGATAATGATATTTGGTTATTTTTGGTGATTATAGTGTTTTGCTAAAAACCAACTATAATCTGTATATTAATTAAATTAATATACCACTAACTTTAACTGAGTTCTATGCGGTCATACATATAAGCAATTGATTGGACAAATCTAATATAATCATGTGAAAGTTGCAAAATGAATTGATTAGGTTAATTAAGTCATTTTTGAGTTACTTAATTAACACAATATCATATATGTAAAAGTTACATATATGTATATAAGTTATGTATGTAAAGCATTATATATGTAAATGTTACATATGTAAAGTATTATATATGTACATGTTATATATGCAAATAATCATATATGTAAATGTTATATGTATGTAAATAATTACATATATAAGTGTATGTATATATATATATATATATATATATATATATATATATATATATATATATATATATATATATATATATATATATATATATATATATATATATATATATATATATATATATATATATATATATATATATATATATGGGGTTGTAAAACTCTAACCTTAATTCAATACTTTCTTTGCCTCCACTCATATAATTAAAAACCATAAAAAGTAATCAAGAACAGTGTTATTCTATATTGATAATTTGTACTATTATATGCATGAGATTCTGTTTTAGATGCTAAGAAATCGTTTCTTACAATTTCGCTAATTACATCTAAATTACTACACCAAACTTGTAGAATGCAGACAAAATTAAGATTCCCCAAATCCACAAGCAAATAAATAGGAGTAATATAGTCGTTCTGTGCTAAGATCCTCTGACATCCAGTTATCTATTTTTCCGTTCTCTGCATGAGTTGTCTGATGAACAACTAACACCATAACGGTGCTCCAGTAGCAGTTCTTGTTCTTGCTCAACTACCGTGAATACTTTGGGTATTCCTGCCTATAACTAACTTGGGAAGATACGGAAGAAATAAGGCCGCATTCTTGTAGGAAGATTCTTATAGTTTGAAGGATCATGATACCGCCTTCCTTTTCTGTAAGCAACGTATGAACTTAATCAGACTGTTTATCATATACTCCCTCCAAAGTAGAAACCGCAGGTACAAAATCTTTCTCATTTCCCAGTACATCTCACCGGCTACTGCAACTATATCACATTTGTAGCTTTAACTTTAGAGTTCATCAAATTGCAGATTAAGACTTGCGTATCCACTGTGAGAATGGTTAAGCAAGACAGGTGAAAAGGTAAGGTGTCAGCTGTACGGTTTGTTTAGTAATTCTTGATTAGTCTCTTTTTTCATCTTCTGACATTGTAAGTGAATTTTACTGGTGAACAGCATTTGCCTCCTCTAGTCTTCTACTAAAATGTCAAGGGGCTTGTTTCAGCACAATTTTACCTGAAGTAGAAGGCTCATTGATGCTTAATTAGACTGCTATAGCTTTCAGTCTTTCTTGCAGGTGTCTTTGGATCTTTGAGAGTAAAACAAAACCTGCTAATTGAGTACGGAGGAACACTAAGGCAGCTAACAAGCCTTATCACAATTTTGTTCTACAACTGGTATTTAGGACATTTTGTCTCCTGTTACTAGTTAGACTATCATACCTTTTCTTATGTAGAAGTTTCTGTATGTTATTAAATGTTAGGACAAAGATTTTATGTAATTTTGTAGCTTCTAAAAGTCACACGGAGTACTACTTTTTAATTCGGTTTGTATCTCGTGATAGGTCTTGTCTACTATCTCCCCTTCCCATATTTTGCCTTCACATAATTAGATTGTAGATTTGTAGCTTGTGGGAGTGTGGAACAGAGCAAGTAACAGAAATAGGAACGTTGGGTATCAAGAATGTAACTTGACTGTACTTGGTATTTTTCTTATCTTGGTGAGTAGGGGGGCAATCGTGCCCTGCCTATCCTGAGAATGGGTCATTTTAATCTATTATGTCCAATATGTTAGGCAATACTAGTCATAAGTTTTGTATGAAAATCTGTAAGGAAGTTCAAGCTATCTTAAAAGTGTCTGAAACAATGCTTTTACATCCCTAAAAGATATTAAGGATGGAAAAGCATTGACATGGAAATGTCGATTTGTTGTAAGACTACTTACCAAATTACAAATAAAATCATCACCATTATCACGATTCTATTGTTGCCTACCAACATGCATGCTGCTATTCCAAGACCTTGTAGGTTTGGTTGGATTCAGTTTGAATTTTTTTTTATTATTAATTACAGTTTTTCTTACACAATCATCAGTAAACCAAGAACTTCTTCAGTATTTTCTGAGACTACGTACCTCACACACTGTGATGGTGAATTATCATACAACTCCCTTCTGAGACTCAGTAAGTTCCACAGAGTCTTTAGGCTCTGTATCTATTTTCTTGGTATTCTCACTACTGCCTTTATACTTATACCATTTAGCACAGACAAGGAAATAAACAAAATTGAAGGTACATAGTGCAGCTATCATGTAATAGAAGTAATCCAATTTCCCTTTGTTAAGATCTTCGGCCAACCAATCACCTGATGTTCCTTTCTTTGTCGTCCGATGAACTATGGAGATTAGAAAACTGCTCAAGTAGCTTGACATTCCAAGACCTAAAAAGAAGATGGATCCGGCAATGCTCCTCATGTTTTCAGGAAACTGTTTGTAGTAGAACTCTACTTGACCTATCGCCATGAATGCTTCAGCAAGTCCTGCTAAACCTAAAGGAAAAACCAGCCAAAAACTTGACATTGAAGATATCTCTCCTTTTCTTGGTTGAATCCCGAGTGTTGGTTTGGTTAGCGCTAGATTCCTGCGATGACTTTCTACTAACCCCGCCACAAGCATGGTGAGAATGGAAAGTAGTAATCCGATTCCCATTCTTTGAAGGATTGTGATTCCACCTTCTTTTCCTTTGATTTTTTCGAGGAATGGGACTAAAATCCTATCATAGATTGGGATCCATGCAGTGAGGCTTATCATCATGAAAACAATGTAGGATGAAGCTGGAACTTGAAATTTTGTGTTTCCAAAGCTTCTATCAGATTGAAGTGCTTGGAATATCACATATGTTTGCATTTGCACAACAGGAACGTGATATATTATGGCTGACGCCCATATGGGCAACACTCTTAGTATGCATTTCACTTCTTCTACCTGCTGCATAGTGCAGAGTTTCCAGGCATCAACTGCTGAACCATCTGGATTGATTTGATCGTCTGGGGTTATGTTTGCTGCTTTTTCAAGGAATCTGAAAAGATTTTAGGGCATTTGTAAGCAGTATGCTATCAGCATTAATCTACCAAAGTATGTATGGAGATCCCTAAGCTAGAAGGGTCTCTACCTGAACTGATTTGTGTGAGGTAATTTTGAGTTCATAGAATCACAAGGCACATATTTGAGCTGAGAATCTGGGTGCTTTACTTTTCTTTTTCTGATTGCAGCAACTAAAACCTGAAACAAACTCAATATAGGACTACCCTGGGGCTTTATCTTCACATATATCTTGGAACCCATGAAAAACAGTAGACAAGAAATCAGCATAAGAGCTGCAGGAATGGCTAGCCCGACGCTCCAGCTCACATTGGATTGCACATAAACTATGAGTGTCAGAGATACTATTTGTGCAAATGTGTAAGTGAAGAAGTACCAATTGAAGAAACTATTGATCCCTCTCTTTCCTGATTCTGTATTGGGGTTAAATTGATCGGCCCCAAAGGCTAAGTTACATGGCCTTATGCCTGCTGCTCCTACTATCAGTAGTCCGAATCCCATCAGCAAAAATGCTAGCTGCCCTTCTGACGGTTCATTGCAGCTTTTCTCTTTATCTCCGCAAGGGGTAGGATGAAGTTTCTTGATTACTGCTGTTAGGTCTATCACCAATAATCCCTGTATGAATCAAAGGAGCATGAGAAAGTTCTCAGACTAAGATCCTCGTAAGGGAAGTCATTTTAATGTACACAGTTTTTCTTTCTTATTTAATATCAGTTCAAGTCTTCTGTTACAGAGTTCAGAATATCTGCTAAAAATTATTTCCTGTTTTAGTATACTTGCTAATTATGATATCCTGCAGCAAAATATGGAAGCAAAGAACAGTTTCTGAAACATCCTATTTTTAATATCTAGAGTAGGTTCAGTATTGAAGTTTGTTTTCAGATTTCCAAAAGTTGTACTTATTATTTTAGTCACCTAATCATACATACTAGTTACGTTAATTTTGAATAATGACTTTGGAAACTGGAGCCAACTTTTTTTAGTTCAACTTGCTTTTAGTTTTCATACTACCTGAGAACTCACTACTCTCGTCTTATTTGCAGTTTAGGACTCATAGGTAAACATCTGACTTTCTCTAGACCTGACTATATTACTGTATTACTGCATTTTTGTTCGTAGAACATGGCAATCTTGACTGATAAGATGTGCTAGGAGCAGATGAATATACCAAAAATGAGGCAATCGTGGCAAATCCCAGGATGGTGTAGCGGCCAAAGTAGGTATCAGAAAGGAAAGCACCAACTAAAGTTGCCAAATTGGTGGTGCCATTGAAGACAGTGATCAAAGTTGTTGCTGTGATTGTCTTCATGTGGAATACTGTTGTCAAGTAGACCAGCAGGTTGGACAAGGTACCTATTGCTCCTAGCTTCTCAAATGTCTCATTTCCTGAAAAAAAAATTTATCACAGTAAGTTCACTTGATAAAAAGTATCAAGTACAGTAAAAACAAATGTTGTTTTCTTAATTACCAATGATGAAAGGCATGGCCTTCAATCCTCTGTAGTTGAAATTTGGCTTTTCATTATCTTCAATACTCTTATTCTCCTCCATTTCTCCGCCGAAGGACTATGCTGCAACTTTTCTTTTCAATATTTCTAGTGCTTTGAGTGAACAATTACAATACGGAAATGTAGGTGACTGCTGACTTGTTTAGTACGGAGTAGCTTAAGGAATGGTCCTTGATATGATGTCTAGCTACCTTTACCTGTTCTGAGAGGGAGAGACTTATGGAAGGAAATTGCTGAACATTACATCATCATAGTCCCAAACCAATCATTTTTTAGTGCATTGTTTTTTATGTCGCATGGGCAGGTAGAATAGTCTTCTAGCTAGGGACAAAGGGAACCCTTTACTTTAAGAACAACTTGACAATATGACTACAAAATTCATAGCGGCGATCGCTCATATGCACGTCATGTTATGGTTGTGTGATGTCAAACCAAATCAAAAGGATCTTAACAAACGATACAAAGTATAATAATGGTCCTAATGATGATTAAAGTTTTAAACTATACTGTTATGGAAATCTAGTTCTTTAGTACTCGATTCTAGCTGTGGATAACTATCACATGAATCAGTTTCTGCAGACTATTCTAATCAACGTAATACGTTGAAAGTGACACCTCAATGATCCCAGCTTTTGGTTTATCATCTCGCGCGGCCTTCTACATATGACTCGGTTGAATGCTCCGTTACGTTTGTAGGGTATTATCCCATTTTCTTTGTCTCGTGTCAGTTGTCAGTCTTGTCACTGATGCTGATTGAGGAGCTTGAATGATCCTCTTTTATTTTATTTCTGCTTTCTTTTCCAAACATTTTAAACGTTACAGCGCAAAATATTCTTAAAAAAACTTTTTAAGAGGTCGATTTAGTCGGCACCCCTTGGTTGAACCCCCGCGTTCTAACCTCTTACCGCTTACCGCTTACCGCTTACATACATTACATCCGTCAACCAAACAAAAGGATGTAAGATTTTTTTGGCAATTATTTTCTATGTTGAAAGTGACACATATACTAAGAGTGCAAAACTAGTTACACTAGGGACATGAGTGCCTTTTTTGCGCGTTTGTTGTTGCTTCTGCGGTTTGAAAAGTCTGAAGAAATATGGTCCCCAAGGTATTCATAGCAGTGTGGGAATGCATTTAATTTAATTCAGTCCGTGTGTACGTTGCCATTTCCAAGGTATTATCTATTGCTTAAGATGACAAGACTCTTCTTAACTTTGGAAGAGAAATCCTAGTTTAATTATACTTCTTCTAATGACTCCACTAGTCCACTATCAGTTAATGATCCCACGTCATGAATTACTAAAGTAGAAAAGGCTCTTAATTTTTCCAAATTTCTTCGGATACACAGTAAAATCCCTTGGTTTTGAATATTTTGAAGCTTTAGAGTAGATAGAAATCTAAAATCTGTATATTTTTTGACTTTTTTCGGAAGGATATTTGACGTTTTTCCCTATATTGTACGAATTCGCGTATGACTTGTCATTCTCTATACCTGTACCCATATTTGTATCCGGATTTATATCGGTGCAACATTTCACTGGTAATAAATAATTTTGCCGTTTTTCATGGGGGTGGGCCGTGGGTTGAGGAGATGTGAGCCAAGTATTGATGTGAGGAATATAGGAAGGGATAGGAGATTGGGAAGCGGAGGTTGACCCAAGGGAGGAAGTGGAGGTGGGCCTAGTGTGAGGATGACCTTCAGAATGTAGAAAATTGGAAATGACAGGAGGCATCTCGTTTCCTTGGAACGAGTAGTCGGTGTCCCGGAACATACTAATATTGGCAAATGGGAAAATGTTTTCGACAAAAGTGACGTGTCGGGATATGATCATTTTATTAGTAAATAAATCATAACACAAATAGCCCAGGTGATTAGGCGAATATCCTAGAAAGAGACAGGGAGTGGATCTGGACGCTAATTTGTGAGCGGCTGTAGATGAGAAATAAGGAAAACAGAGATAACCAAAAATTCGAAGATGATCATAGGTGGGAATTCGACGAAAAAGAATTTCAGTGGGACTTTTATTAGGTATAGAGGTGGAAGGTAGAATGTTGATAACCTGAGAGACAACCGATAGGGCATAAACCCAATATGAGGGCGAAAGAGATGCATGAAATAGAAGAGGGCAAACCTTGTTATTAATGATGCGTATCATGCGCTCGGCTTTGCCGTTTTGGGATGAAGTATTAGGACAAGTGAAACGAAATCGTAAGTCGTGGTTCGCACAAAAGATATGAAAAAGGGAGTTGTCAAATTCCTGGCTATTGTCACTTTGGAAGATCTTGATATTTTTCTTGAATTGAGTAGAGACATGTGTTTGAAATTCAAGAAAAGTATCAGAATTTGAGAGGATAAATCCAAATAAAATGAGAAAAATCATCAAGCAACACTAAATAATATTTGTGGCTCTGTTTACTTGTAATTAGAGAGGTTCATAAGTCTGCATGAATGATATCAAAAGAGGAAAAAGTAACTGAAACAAAGAATTTGAAAGAAAGTCTAATATGTTTTCCTATAGAACAAGAATAGCAAAATTGGGTTTTTGACCCATTATTATAGACTATCAATTTTTCTGTTAACTTAATGCTTAAAAACCGCGGCTTCGGGGTGACCAAGACAATTGTGTCATACTGAAGGAGAAATAACGGCAAGTGAGAAATGATTTTTTGGAGATGTAGCAGAAGAAGTGAACGGATTGTACCTCGCTAAAAGTTTCCCCGTGTGGAGATCCTTCACAGAAAAATCAAAAGGGTCAAATTCAACAGAGACAGAACTTCCAGTAGTGAATTGTCGGACAGAGATCAAGTTTTTAATGATGTTCTTGGGCCAAGGGTTGGCGTTGGTTGAAGAAGAAACCCCACTATTATAATTCTAATATTGGTGCTGCCTAATACCCATGACCACCCCGTAAACCACAACTGCCCCTGCCTTTGCCGGAGGTCCGGCCACCTCGACTTCGTCCACGACCGCTGCCGCTAGAGGATGAGTCAGACAGCGCCGGTAATGGGGAAGCGGCGACAAGAGCAGCGGTAGAAGTCAAATGTTCTTCCTGTTTATTTTTCCGGGTTTTCTCAAGAAGAAATTGGGATCTAGCCTTGTTGAATGAAGGCATTGGGTCAGCTTGCTGAATCATAACAGCTATATTCATCTTTAGGTAAGCCTTTAATTAACTATGGAACCATGGATTTGTCGGAGATGGGTCGATCGACATTGGCCAATTGGTCTGCCAATAACTTAAATTTTTGGCAATATTCAGTCATATTAGCAAAATTTTCAAGACGAGTGTTGGTGAATTTTTCTTCTAGATAGACATCTCATGTATGTTTATTGTCTTGAAAAATTTCTTGCAGACGATTCCAAAGTTCAAGAGTAATTGAACCGGGTTTCATAATTATATGAACCAGATCACGAGAAATTGGGTCGTATATCCATTGTTTGACAATGGCATCGAGACGCTTCCAGGATGCATCATCAATATCTAGAGAGCAAGGAATGGAATCGTCAATGTAGTGTAAGACATTGAAGGCACATGCATGTTTTGAAAAAGCTCAACCCAGGTGGAGTATTGACTGTCGTCGGTGGCCAACGTGACGGGAATCAAAGACTTAATATTGGTCACTGCGTAGGCAGGGTGAAAGGTAAAAGATTTTGTGGGTTGGGAGCCATCACCAGCCATGGGAGAGAAAAGTGGAGAAGAAAGTTATGGCAGAGAAGAGGATCGAAAGAAGGAATTGTGGGAGAAATTCCACCGGGAATCTGATACCATGAAAGTGAACGAAAGTCCTTGACTGCATGTTCTTATTCAATACCATTATATACTGTTTACAACCTAATATGAGGATCTAGGTTTTCCAAAAATATCTCAACTAAATATACAAGATAAGGATACACGGGAGAATATTATTATATTCTCTATCAGTACCCATATCAGTATCCGTATATGAATTCGTATTAGTGCAACGTAGGTTTTTCCCATCTTGTACAAGATTTATTCAGCATAAGGGTTTTGTTCTTATCACTATATATATGAATTTACCTCAACCAAACTGATTTTGTTTTTCTTACTGTGAGCTTCTTATAGTTCGTCGTGGACTGTGTTTCGATAGCCCTGAACTTGTTTTTCTCGAGGGTTTTAAAGTGTAAAATGTGAAGCCTGTACTCCTGGTATTGTAAGGGATCATATCATTCTTTTTTCTAGTATGTGATTACAAACTGTAACATCACAAGAGTAGACTAAGAGAGTTTCACTTACCCATTGGCTATAGCTAAGGGAATTCACCAATATACTAGAAATTGTACATCATACAAAGCCTAAATTTCTAGTCGTATATTCTTCCATTTTCACTTGAAGAAGAGGTATTGTATAATGTCATTTTCATACAAGAGCTATCTCGGATTTCGTTTCTTCAATATCGCTTCCATCAGGAGAGCAAGCAACAGTTTCTCTATACCTATACCACTTTGCACATACTAGAAAGTAGGACAGATTAACCAACTGTAAACCAGCAATGAGATAGTAGAAATAGTCGAGTCTTCCCTTGTTCAAGTCCTCTTTCAACCAATATCCTTTAGTCATCTTATCAACAGCTGTCTGTAGAAAACTGCTCAAGTAACTTGACACTGCCAACCCACAAAACAAGAACGCGCCTCCAATGCTTCGCATGTTCTCAGGGAACTGCTTATAGTAAAACTCAACTAGCCCGATCATAGTAAATGCTTCTGATAGTCCTGATAATGTCAGAGGCAGCACCAACCACATGCCCGAGAGTGATGAGATGGCACCCCTTTGGAGATCCATCCCTATACTTGGCTTTGTCAGAGCAACGATTCTTCTCATATGCTCGACTAACCCAAAAACAATGAGGGTTATAACAA
Source organism: Dysphania ambrosioides (assembly GCA_026401315.1). NCBI lineage: Eukaryota > Viridiplantae > Streptophyta > Magnoliopsida > Caryophyllales > Amaranthaceae > Dysphania > Dysphania ambrosioides. Next base: position 26,080,338 of record CM048663.1, on the reverse strand, counting down.
TGAGAACCATGCCGATCCCCATTTTCTGGAGTACAGTAATTCCGTCCAAATTTCCTGTGATTTTTCTGAGTTTTGGGACTATGATTCTGTCATAGAGAGGTATCCAAATTGTCATTGCTATCATTGGGAATATTGAGTAGGACGCGGCTGGAATCTTAAAGTTACTTCCTCCTAGGCTTCTGTTTGATTGTAAGGCTTGAAAAACTACGTAGTTTCCCAAGGTTACCGAGGACATACCGTGGATGATTCCAGAAAACCAGATCGGAAGTACTCTGATTACACATTTTACTTGTTCTACTTGCTGTATGGAACAAAGTTTCCATGGATTTGATGCTGGTCCTTCTGGGTTGATTTTGTCTTCGTCGGTTATGATAGCTGCTTTGTCAAGGCATCTACAAAGCAAAGAAAAACATTATCAGACAAGTTGGTTTAGGAATGCTGATATATTGTTGTTGAGAGATAAAAAAACTATATGTGAGTTGGACCAATTGTCTCACACTGGTTAAATGAGTGAAAGATTTAACCCTTTATAAGGTTAAGAATCAACGCCTCCTATTGTCATATGATGAAACCCTCTTGGATCTTGTAAGTGGACTCTCTATTGGTGAATTTATATTCTCTTTGTCCAAAATTAGTTTTCATTCTCTTGTAGTTAAGGACTTAAGGGTGTGACATGATCTACAATCCTAACTTCTACTATAATACGAATAGGACAATTATTAATAGTATGTGAGCCTGTCATTTATCAAGACAGAGAATTAACTGTTTCCCCTGTTTGTTGTATGTCCAAATGAATATTAAAGTTCACATAATATTCAAGAACAAAATAAACTAAGATACCGATTTTTTCAAGTACCTGAATTGGTCTGAAAGATATAACTTAGAGTTGATAGACTCATCAGGAACATAATCAAACAAGGTGAGGGAAGGCTTTTCGGGCAACTCCAACCCGCGTTTCTTGACAGCAGCCACTACAACCTGCACCAAACTCACTAGGGGGCTTCCTTGAGGCTCAACCATAACATATATACTAGTCCCCATGAAGAACAATGCACATGAAAGAAACATGAAAAATGCTGGTATTGCAAGGCCTATACCCCAGCTAATATCGGTCTGAATGTACACCACTATTGTCACTGAGACCATGACTGCGAAAGTGAGCGTGAAATAGTACCAGTTGAAGAAGCTGCTGATCCCTCGTTTACCTGATTCAGTTTTCGGGTCAAATTGATCTGCCCCGAATGCCAAATTACACGGCCTGATGCCCCCTGCTCCTATGATTAAAAATACTAATCCTCCTAGCAAAAATGCAAGTTGCCCTGTTGTTGGTCCAATGCAATTTTCGGCTTCAGCTACACAATGTGCAGGGTGCAACGATGGTACTATTGCTGTGAGTGTTAGGAATAGCATTCCCTACAAAAGAAACAACAACAAAAAGACATGTTAACTTGCTAATTATACGTGCGTTTTGACGTATCTACTTGTATGTTTCTGGTGCAACTATCAGTTTACGTATCTTATAGCAACTTGAATCTCTTTAGCCTCAAGAGAATATATGTTCCATAAACTCTAGATTTCCCATAAGAGAGAGTTTTTAGGGCAACTTCGATCCTCTTAAGTTGATCAATCAGAAAGATGAGTACTCCCCAATATTGAAATGACACGTTTATGTGAGTAAGAAAAAAAAAAAAAAAAGCACCGACAATTCAATTCGCATGTGATATCTTAAGCTAAAAATAAAAATAAAATAATGGAGTAATGTTTTACTACGGAATTTTGGAAGACACTTCAATAGGGGAATATAATAGTAGCTCAACTACTCATATGGGTGCTTTATTAAAATAACCATAACTTATTACTTCCTTCGTTGAGTATACAATGTGAGAATGAACATCTTTTATATGACACGATGTGGATCCTTGGTTACTTTTTTTTCCCCGTCTCATAATAACCCACTTTTTTGTTAGAATTGAAATTTTAATGGGTGATATCATTGAAGATTATGAAGTAACACGCTAATATTTTAAAAGAGCTGATCAAGTAAATGTACAGTACCAAGAAAGAGGCGATACTAGCGAAGGCCAAGGTCTTGTAGCGACCAAAGTAGGTGTCGCAAAGGTAAGCACCAAGGAGAGTTGCCAAATTGGCTGATCCATTGAAGATGTTCAGGACATTTGTAGCACTCATCCTCTTCATGTTGAAAACTGTGGTTAGATACACCAACAAATTGTTTGATGTTCCTATTGTCCCTAGCTTTTCAAATGTCTCATTTCCTGCACATATGTACTCCAAGTTATTCATGTATATAGGATCATTCTCTCAGTAGTGACTAGTGAATAATGAACAAAGCCATAAGAACACCACATATTTTTCATCCCTCTTCGTAGGCCTAGCCTAGTGCCCTATCCATTATAGGAAATACCCAGACCAGTCAAATCCGTACTCGATATAGGCAAGGGGGAAAGGTATTCACTTTTCCTAGAGCCCTTAAATTTGTGGGGAGGGATACAAACTTGTGATATTAAGGTGTTGCACAGTTCAATCTGTACCACTAGACCAAGATACGTTCAACAAAAACTAAAGACGTGTTATGGAAGATAGTGACTGTATAAAATGAATACCTATTACGAAAGGCATGGCTTTGACACCGCTATACTTCATGTTCTTGCTATTCACCATGCTTGTTTTCTTGTCAATCTCCATGTTACTTTATTATTGCAATCAAGCAATGCAAAGTAAACAAGTCTCTTCTTTCTTTTTTCTTTTTATCTTTGCAAGAGATGAGAGTGGCATGGATACTGGTCGGTTTAAATAGATGGGAAGAATGAATAATGGGAGTGGCATTATGTATCTTTTGTTTTAATCTTACATTAATATCTGTTGTCAGTTTGCAAGTAGTGGGGTGTATGTATATGTATCTAAGACATGATAGTAGTCGGCAATTGAGACTATAAGAAATATGGCTTAAAATGATTTTATATATATATATATATATATAAAAGCCTAGAAACAATAGGTAAATTAATTTAGCTACTGATTTACATTGTATGCGGATTAGTATGTAAAATGATCGTGGGTAAATTCATTTGTTAATGCTTAATATTTTCTCACTCCGTCTCTTAGAGATTGTCCTATTTTTCATTTTGAGTTGTCTACCAAAGATTGTTATATTCCCTTAAAGGTTTTGTCCCTAAAAAAATTTTCCATTGTATTTTTAAAAAGTTAATTTTCGTACTTAGGACAATCTTTAGGGAATAGATGGAGTAGTAGATAATTTACCTAACACTAAAACAGTAGACAGTTTATAGTTTACCTATTCAAGGAACTGGGTCAAAGATTACATAACATTTAGATTCAGTTTTAAGTTTTAAGACATAAGATTATGGCCTGGTAACATTAATTTAATTTGTTTCCTCAAAAAAATTATATAATTAACTATTTACTATCCATTAATCCACTATTGAGAGTTTGCTTTTATAAAATCGGGAGTGTTTTTCATTCATCAACTTGTGGGACATATTGATCAAAACGAGAAAATTTATTATTTTGTTATTGCTTTTTTCATAGGTAATTAATTTTCCTACCACCTACAAGTAGGTAAATATCAACTAATAAATTTAACAGTATACATAAGTGGTAGGTAAATTTTTACCAGTAAATTTAACTGTAACCAATTTATATTAGCTGTAAGTGATTTTCAACTGTTAAAAATGACAGCAGGTAAATTTTATATTTTATACAGATGACTTGACCGGGTAATATTAATAAGCAAAACCCATAATACTTGTAGTCGGAGGTGGGATTTGATAAGCTAAGCTAGTTCACCCGTGCTGATTGCTGAATGATTGATGTCTAGTATGTGTAGCTAGAAAACTTGAGTTAAAACATCACAGTTGATGCTAGAATTTGGTTTTTGTTCTGTTCTGCATATGATGAGTGATAGGACAATAATGCATGTGATTGTGTAACTCATTTATTAGCGGTACGTAATCGTTTTTTGAAAAAATGCTAAAATATGAGTCACAATTATAATTTATAAGCAATTAAGCATTATAGGTAATAGCTATTACCCGTATTAGGTAATTAGGTTGTTGTAGTCGTCATATTTCGAAAGCTCCAACCACCAAATTGAGAATCTTCCATTTCTTTCTACACCGTGTTTAATAAATCTGATTACTCTTATTCTATTAATTCGGCTATTTATATATATTTTCTCCGTTCTTTTTTTTTTTTTCCTTTTCATTTGAAATCAGGAAAGAATCTAATACAGTAATTAAAAAGGGGAATATTATTTGAAATGCGTTAAATATAAATCAAGTGGGATGGTAGAGATTCCATCAAAAGTAATGATAATGGAATAATTGTATTTATTAATATTTTGGGAATAGAAATGATCATTTATAAAAATAAAAAGAAATTGGGGAGAACTTTTCGAAATTTAAGGAAAAAAACGAAAGGAGTAAATGGTTAACTATCCTTGTTGGTCGCTACAATTACTTTCAGAGTAAGATTTAGGTGAGGCAATATTATACTGTATTAATTACTTATTCATTGTCCTAAGATGCTAGCTAAAGTTCATAAGAAGTGACTTCATTCTCAAACATCATAAGGATTTTGGCTGAACCATTTAAAAGCCAAATTTTCTATTATTGACTTTCGTTCCCTCCGTATTTTCGCAAAGCTGTGGCACATTTACTCCATAATCTACGTGCCTACTCTTAATTTAACTACCTGAACTGCTCTTCTTCCCTTCAATAAATTCTCTTACTCCTCCCAAATTAAAATCCCTGATAGTCACAGTTCAGAGGGTTGGTGGGTGAGAGGAGTGACGGAGCCAATTTTAAAAGAGAAGGAATATAGCGCACACTCGTTGGGAGATCAAATTCCATGAGAAAATTGAGAGTCAAGAAGGCCAAAAAATTGGATAAAATGTGCTATTTTTGAACGGTTTTTTTTCCAAGTCCTCCCAAATTTGTGTGTGTTACTTTATAGAGTGAAATTTAAAGTGGGTACAATTTGACAAATTTTTCATGTTTTACTTCACATTTTCATTAGTAACAAAATGAAAGAATAGAAGAATGTTAGGTTCGATCTCAAAAAAAAAAAAAAAAAAAAAGTGGAAGAATAGAAGAATTAGAATTTAAAACTTTGTTTGGTGTATGAGCAACCTTTTCAATTAACACTTGAATAATGATGAAGATTTAAGAGGTATAGCCGTTGGTAGCTACAAGCCTACAACCTCCTCTGTCCTCTCCCATGCCTGATATGATCATCAAGGTGGGGTTGGAGCCTGGAAGCCTTCGCATTAATGAAATTACCTTATTAAATTAGGGTTTTGCTGTAAATTCGTGTACCATGTCGTGTGTATGTTTACCAAGAAAATAGAGTAGCCACGTTTCTTGGAAATAAAAGATTACTTGATTTTATCTAGTAACTCACTAATGCACCGTTAATCAATGCATGATTCATAATCTTTAGTTTGCTCACGACATTGCACTGACTATACATTTTAACAAATTTGATGAAATTCATAGTCAATAAGAGACAACGCTTCTTCATCAATGACTTAGATAAATCACGATGATTCGGCTTCTCTTTTATAAGGTCCACTAATTATTAATTACTGTATCTACCACGTCTCTAATGGATGGACATATCTTATACGAAGTAGACTGAGCATCATTTCATATACACAGGATATTTTCACGAGTTTGACAATTCAAAATACTACTTTTCAAACTAAATATTATAGATAACTAGATAAGGAATACATGCACTTTAAATAACTCAATTCATAAAACACTTGTTACAATATTACGAATTGATATATAAGGTGTATGAGTTTGTTAATGGGCATGAGTTGAAAATTATGATGGGCCTATTTAAAGACTTATGACCAATAGCCTTAGTGAGTCATTATTGAGCCAAGCCTAATAACAATATGTCATGTTAGTCTAATAAAATGATCGTCATGGAGTCTAGGCATGGAGCCTTGGGAGCACCTTCTATAAAATTGCTCATTTTATCCTTGAGAACGTATGAGCTAGCCCACTCACATGCGACGTGATATGTGTAATCAATAATCTATATATCATAAGCTAGGAAGTTGCCCCATAAGAAAATGTTGAACAAGTTATCCTATTTTTAAAGATTAGGTGGTCAAACAATCACAAGTGTGTAAGATACTCAGAGAAGTAGGTAATTGAAATAAATCATTAACATTATTCATCAAATGAATAACGATAAGAATGTTAATGAACATGTTTTGAAAATTTTGACGAAAGTGATCAATAATTCTCAAGTTGTTTTTTTGCTTCAAGTTGATGCAAATATTATGGGTCCAATACTTGTGGTGCAAAAATACGAGTTTTCTACGTTATTTGTGAATTTTGGTCAACTTAAAATTTGTTTATTATTTTCATGGTTCATTTTATGGGTAATGTGAGTGGCTTATCTACGAAACCTTACGGTGTTGATGAGTTATGAGTTGCAAGTTGTATTGTTGTAACCTCAGAAAGAAAAGGAGGCAAGTCAGGCAACAAGAGACATTAGTGAGACACACTGAATTGAAACAAATAAAAAAAAAAAAAAAAAAAAAGAAGAGAGTTTCCTCTCGGAATTTTCTGGACAGCTACGATCAAGTGTTGTTCGATCGATTCGCTGAAGGTTTGGAAGCTTTTTTTAGCACATATAAGACTGCATTTTCAACAGTTGGATCGGCATTTTTAAGCTGCTGATGGTCTCTGACAAAAATGGATGCTTATAAGACAGGCTTCTATTATTAGTGATGTCAGCTATTTTCATATTTCATATCTTATCTCCTCTATACTGAGCATAATGGGATGGTCATATGGAAGACTCATTTTCACCATCTTCTTTGCCGCAAGGATTCTTATTTCTTAGTAACTCATTAAAGAGAATAATACTACATACTCCGTAATTACTTACGTAGCAAAGAAGGAATCACTCATTCAATCCATGAGGACTCATTTATTTTGTATGACCCTACTCGTATATTTAATTTAATACTCCACTAGTCTCTAAAAGATTAAGTCATTTTCCTAAAATGAATGTCTTATTGGAAATCAGAGCTTTAGTCTCATGTACTAATTGGGTTCCACTAAATTTCTCTCATCGATTAATTTTATCCTACCATAACTTAATAAAGTAATATGTAAGGATGGGATAATTTTTACAAGGAGGCGTCACCATAGCACATTCACTGTCCTCTCCCTTCGTTCTCCTTCTAGGGTTTTGGTTGTCTAAGCCGTTTAAGTCGGAAATAACCTAATTTCTTTGGATATTAGACTATTTCGCACCCTTTCCAATAGTTTTAAGGGTGATTAATTTCAATGGATTCCATCTCTTTGTTTTTTCCATTTATGCAAATTTTTTTGTCTGGTTTATTAATTCTCATATTTTGTACGAGTTTGTTATTAAGCTATTAATATTTAAAAGGTGATTTGGATTCAAGAGGGTTTAAAGTTTTTAATCAATTTTTCGACGGAATAATTATGGCACAGAATCAAGTGACGCGCTTTCGAAGCAAAGTCATTAAAAAATACTTTTCGCGTCAAGGTTAATGCAATGGAGTCCGAGATATGCTTGCAAATGTTAAAAATTAATTATTTTGATTACAAAAGTTTTGTTGAATCTTTAAATTTATATTTAGATATTATTTTTATTATTATAGATGTCGTATAACTTATCATTAATGGTATTTTTCTCCTAATTAATAAGAAAAGAAAATATCAAAATTAAAAATATAGCCTTAAGCTTGTCTTGTTGATTAAAATTCAACCATTACATTATTTTCAAAAAAATACAATCTTTAGGGGTCAATCCTTTTTAAAGAAAAAAGGCATATGACTAGTTACCTATTAACAGGGTGGTATGAGGGCCTCCTCATGGTAAGTATGAACCCCATCATAAATAAGATGCCAAGAAGAACATAATGTTTCAAACGGGTAGAGAGCAAGGAGTGAGCTCTTTCTCAGTACAAAGATGAGTGACGTGCTCACTCAGTTGTAAAATTCCTAGTTCCGAAGGCTAGGGAGCCCCTTATGTCGAGTGACGACGAGACCTATTATTATTTAATTCATGGCTTATCAATAACACTAATTGAAGAATTTGATTAATACTTAACATAACAAAACTTAATACAAGACCTAAGTATTATTTAGTCCATTACAACAACATTTCATAATATACCCTCTACTACTCTATCAAATACTAATTAATTCCAGATGCAACTGGCTTAGCTCATTCTTCAAGTCCAACGCTAAACGTCGTCAACACATTACTCCTTAACGCCATCATTTATATTTACAATTTTGTCGTTTTCACTCATTTCCCTCATTTCTTTCTAAATTCTTTTGTCAATATTCTCGAAAAGCAATCCCGAATATATCCACGCTTTCGATTAACTACGATTAACATGCAATCACAATCATCAGATGCATTTTCACCGTAAATTTTTTTTTACCTTGCTAAAAATATCCAATGATTGTGATTTCATGTTATTCGAAGGAGTTGACATGCTCGGAATTGCTTTCCGAAAGTATTGGCAAAGAATTTAGAGAGAGAAAGTGATAGAGAGAAGAAAGAAATTAAAAAAAGGCAAAACAGTAAATATGTTGTTGGGAGTATTTTGTCACCGAAGAAAAACAACTCCCTTCTTCCATTCTTTACTTTTTTTTCTTCCTCCATATTCTCCGTCTTCAATTGCAATTTCTTGTACTGAAAGTCCTCATTTATTTGTAAATTATTCACTTGTTGACCTTCACCAACGATCCATCTAAAGAATTTGTCTGCATTCCCATAAATTTGTTCATGTGGACGTGTACGGAAGGACAGAAAGCAACAACAGGCAATTCACTTATGTAGCTCCTTGTGCTCTTAAGTCTTAACCCTTTTCTGGCTCCTTCGTATCTGCTTCTCTGATTTCTTACTATATTTACATTTATAATTTCCTCTACAACTGAGTTGTAGTTGGTTTTCAAGGTTTCATTTTCTTGGTTGTGTTCCCCCTTCACTTCCTCCAGAAATGTCCGAGACGATTCGTTCCCCGGTGTACTGATGAACTGCAATGTTTTCATTCCTGAGGCAGGAGTCTCTGATGCTGATTTATGTCAGGTACTTCCTACCAGATTAATATGTTCATTTCTCAAGATATGGATAAACTGATTAAGTTTTACTCAGCTTTCTCTAAGATTATGAAATTTTGTGACCTGGGCCTCAGAAAGCTCTCATGCGATAAACATAAGGTTTGGACCTCTTCTTAACCTTAGATAATTGCTATGGATGTACCTAAGAGAATTTATGGACTATGGTGTTGAATGTTGATTCCAATACAAACAAAAGGACTAGTTACAATTGTTTTTTTTTACTCTGCATAAGAAGAGTTACACCATGAGTTGAGAGTGCCATTGTGGGTAGTTGTCACTTGTTAGAAGCTATAACATCTAGAATTCTAGATATTAAGATTACCTTAAAATCTATTAGGCAGTCAGTTGTCCCTCTTAGCGGTAAAATATGTTCAATGTTTGATAATTCACGTTATTAATTACCTTGGCGGGTTAGAAAATTTGCAACTAAAGTACCTACATTTTGACGAGTGTATAAAAGAAGTTAATCTTGGTGCTGTTAAATGCATTCTTTCACTCCTTTTGCAACTCATCAGCCACTCTATTTTCTCGGACTTTGATTGACAGTGCATCCTTCTAACAGTTTTAAGGAATCCGACTTATTTATGATCCTATATATCAGGTTTGTTATGAATAGATATAATTCATACTCCTATAAAGTAGCATACTTTGGAGTTGGTTATGTTAAACTACCTAAAGGGACAAAAGCTCATAAAGGACATAAGCTTTTCAGCACATGACGATTATCAATACAATGGAATTTTAATAAAGGGTTTTTCGGGTCATAAATGTTTAGTCAAGTTTCAAAAATAGGTTGCCATGGTGTAATTATTAAAGGTTTTTATGTCTTGCACTTCCTAGATTTTTACTTTTTTTTTTTTAATGTAATTTACTGGTTTTTTGAATTGGAATTTGGAAGTATCTGCAGATAAAAACTGTTGCAGATGACCCTGTTAATGTGGGTAGGAGTCAGACCTGCATAACCCTTTCTCAGTTGTGATGTGGGATGCTGTGGGACTGAGTGGTTGTGTCAAGAATGTAGATTATTTAGTCATGGCTGGATAGCATGGATTGCTTGACATTGGAGTAAGAAAACTTGAGAATGCTGATTTTGAATTGCATTCTCCACTGCATGGATGGTATTGTTTCGGCTTAACCTGCAGGTGCATATTATAGTGAGTGTAAGTCAGCAACATATTTGTTACTTGATGCGGACAACCTCCTTCGTTTCTGTTGCAAAGTTTTGGCTGAGAAGTGGTGTGCAGCTGTGCTGCCCACTTGAAGGAGTACGTGATCAAAGTAGGCTGTTTTGTGTGACAAAGTTAGCGGGCTTGGTATGGTTGTGTGGGCAGAATATATGAGGATGTTAATAAATTTCAGTAAGTTTTGGAACTAATTGGGTTGCAACAAAAACTGCTTTGTTTGGTCTGCAAATCAATTCTAAGTGATATTTTGAAAATCCCTGGCTTAAACTTATTTATTTTCTGCTCGAACATATCTATCTTATTAGGTGATGTGATTTCTGAAATTCTTTGTCTTGTCATTTTGGTCGATGTTTGTCAATGGAGTCAGTATGGAGGAAATTAATAGATTAGCTCATTATCCTCCTTTTATTATGATATTCTGTGTGGGTAGATCTTGGCCTATACTAGATGTCCTAGGGCTGTGTATTTGAACTGGTATACTGTAAGTAAATTAATTTTATTTTTGTCAGCTTTTTTTTTTAACCTAATTTATTTTTATTGAGCTTATTTTATTTTTGGTGAATTAAAATTTTTTTTATTAAACATTTTATTTTTCTAAACTTGTCTTTTTTTAATTTAACTTATTTATGCCGAATTTATTTTATTTTTATTGACTTTAACTTATTTTTGTTAAACTATCTTATTTTTAATGAATTTAACCTTTTTTAATCTTATTATAATAGATCGAGGAGAACAAAATCTTAGTTGACCGAGTTAATTTTAAATGAAAATGACAACTTTTTGACACAATGAAATAGACCCAATTGCCTACTTAAAAAACGTCATAATGTTTATGAACAGTTATCTCAACCTCATGAATTGAAGTTCAATTCAAGTCGTAAGCATGATATATTTACCGACGATTCATTAATCCTTTTATGAGTTCGTATAAAATATCTATACTATTACGTAGGACTTCTTTTATTGTTTACCGACAATTCATTAATTCTTTTATGAGTTCAATAGGGTAATACTTCTTTTATTGTTTTGAATTTAAAAGGTTGAACTTCAAACAATATACAGAAATTTCTATTATTTTATTTCAAATTTTCAAGCAAATTATCTTTCCTTCCAACTAAAAGGATAACAATCTTTTCCGGAAACTTTTACTCTCACACCAACAACAAAGAGACAAAATCCAAGATTCAACCACCAAATGACTAAAGGGAAGATCTTTGTTTAGATGGTAACTCCCGGTTTTGTGGTTTCAAATTTTCAAACATAATAACATGACACATGAGAATTAACTATTTGCAAGTGAATCCGAACGCAAATAGTACGTCGTACTATTCCACATAGATTCATATAAAATATAAAATATAAAATGAACGTTAGTGGATATTCTATTCCATTTTAAAAAATCCCGCCATTTGAAGAAAAAAAAAAAAACCAATCGAAAATTGAGACTGTAACCCGTCTTTTTTCCTCTCTGCAATGCACAACTCCCCAAGTGTCTTTACTCGGATTCCACTGATCTATGCTATAGACATTTCACAGGGCCCATTATATTATTCTTTTTAATTATTGGAGCTCTGTGCCCACATTTTTTTACCCCTTATTTTTTGAAAATCTACTGTAATCATAACACTTGCCCACTCGTACTCTAATTCTTTCTTCACAATTATATCATGGCTGTCCATTGCTCAAAACTTTACTAGTCCCCCCCAAAAAACACTTTCTTTTCTTTGCATTTTCTCTCTTTTTTGTGAAATACTGAAATGATTGAAGATACACCAAATTGAAGGCCCAAAATTCAATCTTGAAGTAGTAGTAGTTTCTAATGGGTTTGCTCATTTTGATCTTTAAACTGAGTTTATTGGTTACCCTTTTCAGCATTTGCCCTCTTGCTCTTACCCCAGATGGTACAATTTATTCCAGTAATTTCTTGTTGTTCTGTGATTTCTAGTTTATTTTTTTGGATTGGGATGCTGATTTTTTGTTTCTTTGTGTAATGAGGCATGGTTTTGCTTGAATTGAAGAATGTTCTGAATGATACCAAGAATGCCCTTGGAAATTGGAGTGATACTGATGATACACCTTGTCAATGGACTGGGATTTCCTGTAATTCCGAGGATCAAAGTGTGATTTCTATGTATGTCTATGTTTTCTTTTCACTTTTCATTTTTATTTTACCTTTCTTTCTAGCGTGATTTTTCTAATGCCGTTGGGGTTTTTCAGAAATCTGCCGTACATGCAACTCGGTGGAATTATTTCTCCAAGCATTGGGAAGCTTACTAAGCTTCAAAGACTGTAAGCCCTTGATTCTGTATTTAGTTCTTTATTTTTACTTTATTGTTTAGAAAAGAAACCTGATTCTTGGACTAAAAATTGTAAATCAGAGCACTTCATCAGAACAGCTTGCATGGTTTTATTCCTCATGAGATTGCAAATTGTACTGAGCTCAAAGCACTGTAAGTGACCTCTTCCTCCCCTTTGCTTATTGTGGTCTAAGTTAAGTTGGGGTGTCGAGGGTCTAACACGGGTACTTGAGGTGAAATGAAGAGTCCGACTAACAATATTGATTGTGGATTATGCTGATTTTTATTTACCTATTTTTGTTCCAGGTACTTGAGAGGAAATTATCTGCAGGGTGGCATACCATCTGAGATTGGGAATCTCTCTTTTTTGAACATACTGTAAGACACCAATTTGCTGTTTTAATTGACAGCTTTGAAAAAAAATTCAATTTATTTACCGTTTCTGTCAAGCCTTCCATGCGGTTACATAACTACATTTATCTATTGATGCAGAGATTTGTCTAGCAACTCATTGAAGGGTGCGATACCTTCCTCCTTAGGGCGTCTGACCAGACTCCGATATCTGTGAGTTCAACAGTGATATCTGAAATTTGAGTTTTAGTATTTTATATTATATTTATAATAATCTGTGAACCTTAGTTCGGGAATAATGATAACCAACGTCTTACTATGAATATCTACTTTCCAGGAACTTATCAACAAATTTCTTCTCAGGCGAAATACCAGATTTTGGTGCTCTGAGCGCTTTTGGAAATAAATCGTATGTTTATGTTCGTGATCAATACATGTGCTTTGTGTGAAAGATCGTTGCTTGAATGCTTTGGCCAACTAATTTTTTTTCCTGAGCTCTCTAGTTCTGATCTACTGTTTATATAATTCGTGTTGGTCTGTCTTATGATGTCTGCCATTTTTTAATTTTGACCTGTGAGGTCAGGTAGCCATATTATGTTCATCTATTATTCCACTTGACTGCTTAATTAGTCATACATCATATTTTTCAGAATTATTAGTGGGACATATAGAGATAATTTGCAATAAACAAACGAAGGTCTGATCTGGTATGGTCTGATTTGGTATAATTATAACAATAATAAATGTTTAGATTACAAGGTGTATAGAATGCTGCCTCAATAAGATACAACTACAAAAATTTTGAATTACATCTAATATGGCCTTATCATAAAATTTGATTTCACTTTGAAATTTAGAACCAGAAACTAGGGATCATTTATTTGTTTACACACCCTGGAAAAATATAGGTTTGTCTTCTAGCAAGGACGAACGATTACTGTAACTGCACTCCCAAATTCCAATTACATGTCCAAAACCACCCTACCTTTCTCCATTCCATCATAGCTATGACCTTCATTTCCTCTTAAGAAAGTTCACGTCCATAATTATTGCTGATTCTTCCATCAACAACTTAACTAGCGATTGCTCTCAACTTGAAATTCTAAACTCAAAACAAAACTTCAGCAAGCTATGAAGGTTTGATGAAAACACAAACAACAATGGTGGACAAGAATTTTCTTTGGGCAAGCAAGGGGTGTTAGTTAGTGCCCAAAATTATTAGAGCTAAAATCAAATTAGTGGCATATTATGTTTCTAAATGATAGTAGCTTAATTAAGTTTAAGCATGGGATCATCACTTGCTTTATTAGCTGTTATTTTTATTGTTTATCAACTTCATTTGTAAGCCAATTTATATGGGCTTAGTTGTTTCCTTTTTTATTTGTTATGCGATAAGTGAATGAATGCCTTTCTTTATCTTCTAGTTGTTGTACAATTGCAATAGGAAACAAATAAACCCATATAATTTGGCTTACAAATGAAACTAACAAGCATTAAAATGACAACTTATAAAGTGTGTAAACTCGATCACATGTCTCTTACTCCACTAACTTTAACATACTCAAATAACAACTCCTTTGTAAACTATTACTAATTTTAGGAACACAATCTACCACTAATTTGATTTTAGCTCAACTAATTTTGGGCACTAATTAACACTCATATCTACTTGAAAGGAACGACTTTCCAGTTAACTTTTATTGCAGTCATCTGGGCTATAGGAAATCAAGGTATTAATAGATGGAAATTTTAGTGTTATTGTTAAGTGTCCTTGCCAGTATATTAACCTAATTGTGAATCTGCAAAATATTACTATGTTTGAAATTAAATTTTCAATGGATGGATAGTGTTACGAATATCTGCCAATATAGTTTGTTGAATTGGGGGTAAAAGCTCCACTTTATAGTCACACTGAAGTCCAACTGAATTCTTGAATTACATCTACTTCCGCAAACTAAAAAGAAACACAAATAAGAGAGAATTTTAACTATAAATGAACATTGAAAACTTGTTACTCTATTTAAGTAACACATGTGGCTTTTTCATGAACGTGCAAAAAGCTACATAAATACGAGTTTAGGCCTCACCCGTCACCAAGAAAGAGAGACTATTTACAAGGTCTTAGAGGGTTCCATCCTAAAATCATATGACAATAGGCGAAGTTGCTCCTTAGCCTTATAAAGTGTTTAACTCTTATATATTTAGTCAATGTGAGACAATTAGTCCCAATTTACATGTGGGTTTTTATCTCTTAACATAAGCAACACATGTGGATTTTGCATGGATGTGCAAGAAGCTATATAAGCACGCCACAAGCTTGGATACAAAAGGTGTCATTCTAGAAGCCTTGCATGGCTGTTTTTCAATTGACATGTGCTAGCAGATCTAGCACAGATCTAAGAGGGTTCAATTGACATGGCATTATTTTATCTCCCAAAATAATATAGTAGTGCTAACAATTTGCTCGAGAGATAATCTTGTATGCAATCTAGTGCTAACTATTTGCCTTAAAGTTTTCTTTCTAAAAATTTTGCCAAATATAGTAGTGTAGTCTACATCTGTTTGTGCTTTGGTGAGTCCTGTGAACATTTCAGTACCCACTAATCAACTTTCTGCTGGGAAAATTATCTCAAGATGAACGTTTTCTGAATGTCCTTTAACTCTTATCTCATGAACAGTATGGTTTTCTATAGCTTACAACATTGATAAGCAAATAAACAGGATATTCAATTTCCATTTCGTATGAAATGAACCTTTACTATCTGTTGATGCTCCATTTACGTTGATAGTTTTATGATGTGCCATTTTCTCGACCTACCTTAATTTTGTATCCTAGGACATGTAGACTTTCTCTGAAACTTACTGGGCGATATGATTCGGCAATAGTCCATAGTCTCTTCTAAATCCTTTCTTTGCAATAGATTTATAGGTAATTTGGATCTTTGTGGACGACAAGTGCACAAACCCTGCAAGACATCACTTGGATTCCCTGCTGTCTTACCTCATGCAGAGAGTGATGAAGCTGCAGGTAAGCCACATCTTTAGCTGCTGTTTTTAGCGGATATCTTCTTTTTCCGTCCTTGCAATTCTTCATTAACAGATGTCTGAGTTCAGTTTATCTTCTATCATATGGCAGTTCCTAGTAAGCGGCCATCTCACTATATCAAGGGTTTACTGATTGGAGCAATGTCCATGCTAGGAGTGGCTATTATAGTGGTCCTTGCACTCCTTTGGGTGTGGTCACTATCCAAGAAAGAAAGAGCTGCTAAGAAATACACAGAAGTCAAAAAGCAAGTTGAACCTGAAGCAGGTTGAATTGATATACATTTTTGAAGGATTTTTGGTGTAGTTCTATCCTTTTTTTTGGCCTTTTGTTGAATCCTTTTCTCTTCTGGGGACAGGAACTAAGCTTATAACATTCCATGGTGATCTTCCATATCCATCATTTGAGATCATTGAAAAGCTAGAGGCTCTTGATGACGAAGATGTTGTGGGTTCCGGAGGATTTGGTACTGTATACAGAATGGTCATGAATGACTGTGGCACATTTGCTGTTAAAAAGATAGATCGCAATCGTGAAGGTTCTGATCAAGTATTCGAGCGGGAGTTGGAGATATTAGGCAGCATCAAGCACATTAATTTAGTTAACTTGAGAGGCTACTGTAGGCTACCAACTTCAAAACTTCTCATTTATGATTATTTGGCCATGGGCAGCTTAGATGATTTGTTACATGGTAATGTTTACTTAAGTGATTCCTTTTTGCTTCATAAATTGAATTACCTTGGCTCCAATTGCTGGCATATTGCCTGATATATAAATAGCATGAACATACAGGCAATCAGGCATACTCTAGACTATCCCATAGTTTCTATGATTTGGGTATTAAGCTTCATGGAGTTCTTTTGTGATACATTTTTTTATTTGGATAGCTATGATCTGAGGAAAATTGACTGTGGAAAAGTTTTCTTTGGTGAATATCAGGAAAACAGATAATAGATATCTAGTTAGCAAGTCATGAATTTCTTTCTGATGTATCATATATTCTGATTGAAATTGACAGAACAAGGATATAGTGACGATGTATTAAGCTGGAGTGCTCGTCTGAAGATAGCTCTTGGATCAGCTCGTGGATTAGCCTACCTTCATCATGACTGCTGCCCAAGAGTAGTTCATCGTGACATAAAATCGAGTAATATACTTCTTGACGAAAACATGGAGCCGCGTGTGTCTGATTTTGGCCTGGCCAAGCTTTTAAAAGATGAAGAGGCCCATGTTACAACAGTTGTTGCTGGTACTTTTGGGTACTTGGCACCTGGTATGTGTTCTCGTTTATTGCGTCTTTCACTTTTATTTTTTATTTTTTTCGCAATGATAAACAAAGAGAACACTAAATAGTCTCCTTTCCTAGCTTCTAGGATATGAACCTGTCAAACTTACATTCTAGAATTCTAGGAACTTTACTAAAACAAAAATAAAAAAGGAAAGCAAGTTAGATGATGGATATCTGTTTGTAGTCTTTAACTTTTAGTATTACCCAGTAACAAAATGTGAAGATTTGGAATATTATTCCCAGTAACGTATCAGTAAATCATCATTTAACTAAAATGTTACAGCCGAAAGAAATTGAATGTCAGTTTCTCTAGATACTTGGAATCCAACTTATTTATGAAATAGGGAAGTTGGTGACTTGGAAAGTTGTATTTGTATTGATGAGCGTAATACTCACTTAAAATGCCACTGTAAAATGTACACACTCTGACTTTTGAAGCTTCATTCCTTTCACCTTTCTGAAGTTGTGGTTTACTAAGTATGCTTATAGCTTTAAATGATACTTGATAGAGCTTATCTGAACCTGTGTTTCCTAGAACTAATAGTTTGAGGTCAAAGGAACAGAGCTTAAGAACAGGTTTTCAAGCTATATAATTCTAATATTTTCGTTTTATGAGCAGAGTATCTGCAAAGTGGACGAGCAACAGAAAAGTCAGATGTTTACAGTTTTGGTGTTCTTCTGTTGGAGCTTGTGACTGGAAAAAGACCGACTGATCCATGCTTTGTTCAGAAAGGATTAAATGTTGTTGGTTGGGTGAGTTCTCAACTTCCTGCACTAGAAAATGTCTCTCTTACTCGTTCATAGGTCATAAGAAAAGCCATGGCTCAATATTCTGCAGATGAACACATTATTGAAAGACAACAAATTAGAGGATATAGTGGATAAAAGATGCCGTGATGTGGATCAGGAAGCAGCAGAGGCAATACTCAATATAGTTTCCAGATGCACTGATGCAGATCCAGAGCGAAGGCCATCGATGAACGAAGTTTTGCAGGTTTTAGAACAAGAGGTCATGTCTCCTTGCCCAAGCGACTTCTATGAGTCTCAATCAGATTATTGCTAAAAGGTGATAGACTATAGGATTAAAAGGTCCTTGCAACTTGCATATCCTGCCTCGGGGTTTTGTATATTTTTAAGTAGTTGATTTTGCTGTGCATTATGCACTCCTTAAATATTACTCCATGTTCAATGGATCTTTCACATTAAATCATCCAGCTCTGTCTTGATTTTTTATTTCACAGTATAGGTTTTGGTCTTGTGGTCTAGTAGAAATGGATCTCAGTAGGGAAAATAGCACTCAGTAACTTGCGTTCTGTTACTCCGAACTACAAAGAGAGGACAAAGCAGAAATGCATTGCAGGAAGCAATCTCCTTGAGAATCAAGTTTTTGCTGAACCTTTTCAGGACACCGTGGATTACCAGAGATGTAGATACTAGCCTAGGTTTGTTATATCATGAGTAGAGTTTTAACCATTTTTGGCCAAATCTAATTCAAATCCTGATTGGTCGAAGTTCCAACTTCCAAGGACTCTTCATATTGAGTGTTTTACCAAAAATAAAACAGCTAGCTGAATCACGACGTTCATACGTTATATGTAGGTTATAGTTATGCTCTGCTGCTCTGGTTAGTGGTTACCAAGTGTAGTAACTAGTAAGGAGTTTTGCATATATTACCTAGCGCAGTGGAGATCGATGTACTGGATCCATGTATAATACTATTATGTACAACTTATCGTGACATTGCCCCTGTCTCACTTTCAAAAGTACCTTTCTTAAGGGCAACTGGGGGCAAATTACATGTCCTTTTTACACAATTGTCTTCTCTTTTTAAACAATTTCTGATTGATTTATGGTCAAATTGCATTAAAATTTCATAGTCAGTGATTGATGACGCGCATAATGTAATCACTGTTAAACGTAATGGACATGGAAGAGATCTTGTGTTGAGGACTTGGTTTTATCAATGACACCTGTTGACACAGGTCTTCAAGTTTTAAGGTATGTTACAGCTAAAGCTCACGTTGTGGCTAGTATAAGTCTCTCAATGTGCGTACATGTGATGTACTAGGCAGCCCTTGGCAATTGGTTCTTGCTTGAGTTTGTAAGTC
This sequence comes from Dysphania ambrosioides, assembly GCA_026401315.1. Lineage (NCBI taxonomy): Eukaryota > Viridiplantae > Streptophyta > Magnoliopsida > Caryophyllales > Amaranthaceae > Dysphania > Dysphania ambrosioides. The sequence goes on along the minus strand of CM048663.1, from coordinate 26,060,900 downwards.
ACTTCTTCATTGGCTTCAACTCCTAGTCCAAGTATATAGTTAATTAGTATACCATACTGTTAAAGTTGAATAGTATTTCCAGTATGCACCATGTCAGTCAGTTCAAATATTGGCCATGTAACTTATAAATTCTCTATGGTACATATGATCTCTAAGTGCTGGGAAATACATGTGGTAACTCTCGTGTCTTTTCATTTTGGGATGTAATTTATATGAGATTTTCATTTGTGCATTATCTGTTATGTAAGACTACAATGTTGGTATGATTGTATGACTTTTTTTTTATTATTATTATTATTTAATTTTTGCCATTTCTGCTGGCTATGGATGTTATTTTTTCTGATCGTATGTGGAATGTGTAACTGTTTATCGAAAATGTTTTCTAATTTCATTAGAATTAATTGGTAGGTTAACACTAGATTGGGTATAATTACATGTTCGAATTTTTGAGCTGAGGTTTGCACCCATGTTGTGTTACTTGTGTATTTGAAAATTTCTGAGATTTATTTGATTCATAATATTTCTTGGAATTAGAGTGTATTTTGGATATTCTATTGTTGATTTCCAAGAACCCATTCTTTCTGTCATGTGTTTTCCTCGTCACTTTTTTTGCTTTTACAAGTGTAATTGATACGAGTACTTGATTATATTTTGTCTTGGCGAATACTTGAAACTAATCATTCTTTTTTTTTTTTTTAACTCATTTGATAAATGCTCATTTGTTAAATACGCAAGAAAAAAATGGTGCTCGAGCTCATTTGTAAAATGAGTAAAAATGTTGGTGTTTATTTGTTAAATGAATAAAACATAAATTTTGTGAACGTAATTAGAAATGAATAAAATATATTAGCTCTATTGAGAAAAATTTTACCTATGAGCAAAGATTTATGCCCTTTGATAAATAAGCAATAATTTTTGTGTTAATTTGTTAAATGAGCAATAATTTCTGTTTCATTTGATAAATAAGGAAAAAATATACTTAGTTGTTAAACGAACAATAACTTTGATACTTATTCGTTAAATGAGTAATACTTTTAGTACTCATTTTTAAAATGGACAAATATTTAGGTATTCTTTTGTTAAACGTTGTGCTCATTTGCAAAATAAGAAATTAGTATTTGCTCATTTTACTATATAGTATTTGCTCGTGTGTTCATTTTACTATGTTTGATATATAAGGCTTATTCCATCAAGAAGAAAAGTATTGGGTTTGGCCAAAAATTTTGATGCTCCTATTTTAAATGAGCATAAATTTGGGTGTGTACACTCTTTACTCATTTGAACAAATTAGCAATAATTTGTTGATTTATTAAAGGAGCTAATGTTAGATAAACAATAACTCCTAATAAATGAGCAATAATTTTTCGCAAATTTGTTAAATAAGCAAAAATTTTAACACTTAAATTTTGGTGTTCATGTTTATAAAGCCTATTAGCTCAATTAGTAGAGTTTTGTGTAATTGCACAATGTTATACGTTCGAATCTCACATAGGCTATGTAAAGGTCACTATAATAAAAAAATGGATCACTATGGTTGAAAATGGGTCATCATATGTTAAAAAGATAGGTAAAATATAGTTTATGATAGAAAAAGGGTGACTATATCTTAAAAAGCATAATAATATGTAAATATATAAATTGTGTTTTACAAGAGTGATTATATGAGAAAAGAATCACTGTATAAATTACTTTAACAAGACACAATATGGTTTATGTGAAATTTGAACCTTAATTATCTATACAATGTAATATATAAGTATAAATTGCTCGACCAATTGAGATAACAGACTTATAAGCAACACGATAACAGACTTATAAGCAACACGATAACGTGGAAGAATTGCAAATGTCATAACAAACAACTATTGCTGTAGGTTCTCGTGCTAGCCAAAAATAAGGGTGTTCACTAAGGATCATAAAGTCCAAGAAAATATGAACCAAAATACTCTTTCCACCCAATTTGACTAGTATACTCAATAAAATTATGTTCTCTAATTATATTTGATGATAAATGTAGCGAATATGCTGCACATAGTAAGACCAAAATATGCACAAAAAATAAACACAGAGAATTCGACGGCGTGCCCTTTGAAATATGAATAATTTTCAAATCTATGCACCTGGTGTTCTATCTTAAAAACCATATCAATACTTTTTATCCAACTTTAAATGCCCTAAAATAAGTTTGGAATCCAAATATAGGAGTTTTAAAATCTGTTGAAATATGTGTGAGTCAAAGTTCATGGTTCTAATATTTATTTGGTATCCAATATGATCCTATAAGATTTATGATAAGTATATCATGATGTTCCCTTTCAAAGTTTAAATTGTCCAAAATAATCGAATGTTAAAGGTTATGTTATTGCATACTAATTTTTGACATATTTTCAAAAAAGTTTCTGGAAATTAAAATAATACAGATGCTTCTTTGGTCATATAAAAAAGTTTTTGGAACTTTTTTAAAAAAAAATTCTCAAATTAATTTTTTTTAGGTTTATTTAACTCTAATAAGTATGTTGAAATGAACAAATATTTATCTTAAATATACTTATGAACTTATTTCTCCCAACTAACTTCGTAAAACATTCATATTAGTGTAGTACGGAGTATCACTAATAGAAAACACTTCAATTGTTTCGTCTCAAATGCTGCGATTAAATACATTTCGAAGCACATGATTAGGGAGAACATACTTTTAACCTAAATGATGCGGTTATTTAATTAACCGCAACACTTATAACCACAAGTGCTGCAGTTATTTAAATAACCGCAGCATATCTTACAAATGTTGTGGTTTTTTAATTAACTGTAGCACTTGTGATTATAAGTGCTGCGGTTATTTTTAGAAAACCGCAGCATTTATTCCTGTCATGAAATGGTCTGGCAAAACGGAAGATTGGGAAAATATCATTGAATAAGTGTTGCGATTTTTTAAATAAGCACAACACTTATAACCACAAGTAATGCGGTTATTTAAAAAATCGCAGCATTTATTCAATGATATTTTCCCAGACTTCCCCTTTGTCAGGCCATTAATAAATGCTGCAGTTTTTCAAATAACCGCAACACTTTTTCATTAATATATTACCCCATACTACCCTTTTCCAGGCCATTTCAAATACAAAAACTTTTCCCCATACTCCCAATACATCAGCGCATGAAAAAAAAACCCTAAGTCTACCCTCTTCTTCTCTAGCCCTAACCTTCGTCTTCTCTAGCCTTAACCCCATAAATATTCCCTCTTTTTGTCTCTAGCCCTAACCCCATAACACCCACTACCTAACTTTCTTCCTCACACAATTTGAAACCTACTCCTCTCTCCAACTTGTGCCTCCATGGATATGGCGTAGTGAAGCGTTTTGAAACTTACTCATCTCTCCCATTTTGAAGAAGTCTACATACTCTAAAGTTCAAAATCTAAATGTTTGTATATGCCTTGAACCCTAGTATATATTTTTTTAATTTTTTTCGTAATTTGTTAATATATTAATAAAGATGAAAAACTCTTATATGTTCAGATCTGCATATTATATATCGTGTTTATGAAGGAGTAACCCTTAAAAATCGAATATCATAGATTATATGGCGTTAGAGGCATTTTTTGCAGAAAATAAGTAAAAGCCTCATTCGGAATCCCGTTGCCAATTTTATGGCTTCTCAAAGATTTTTTTTTAATATCTCAAATAAGACTCACCGAAGCTGCTAAAGGGAAACATAGTTGTGTAGTACCTCTAAAAATAGGGGGTTTAAAAAAAAATTATGTCATTCGGACTACCGGGCTAAGAGATATGTCTCTTCGAAATTTATGAAACCTCGGAATAGCACCCAAAATCTATGAAGAATGAATTAATTTTTTTTAGTGTAAAATATTGTAGATCCTAATTTTGTGTGCCACAACGAGTGGTCATAATAGAATTTTGGATTTATATGCTTCACGGTTGATCATTTCTTAACTTTTCTTATCTTTTATGACATATAATTTAACACATTATGCATGATATTCTTAGCTTAGATCAGATTATGTTTTTGATTAAATGTGTTGTGTTGTAATAGTATATAACAATTAGATTTGCAAATATAACAATTTTGAGAGATATTAATTATTAATAATATACTTTTATATGTAATTAACAAATAAAATGACCTATTAATTTTTTTTGTTTTGGAAACCATCAATTGTTGCAGTTTTCTAATATAACCGCAGCACATATAAATTTCAGAATAAAAAAAATCAAAAAACCAATTAAATAATGCCGTTATTAGAAAAGCCAAAACAAATAGCTCTATTAATTACAGAGGTTTTTTAGAAAAACCGCAGCATATAATGATAAAAAAATTAATTTTATTTTTTAAAAATATATGCTGCGGTTTTTTGTGTAAAACTGCAGCAATTATTAGCTATATATGCTGCGATTTTTCTAATAACCGTAGCAATTGTTGTTTTTATTGCTGTGTCTAAAAAACTGCAGCATTTGTTGTTTTTCCATGTGTTTCGTCTCTATGTGCTTCGTATCAATAACCGCAACATTTAAAGCTAGAAAACCGCAATATATAGACATTTATCTACTAGTGTATATGAGAAAAAAACATATGTTTGCTTGTAAATACAAACTAAGGCTCCGTTTAGAAGGATATAAAACATTTTTCTTGAAAACTATTTTTCCATTTTCCATTGTTTACTTTAGAGTAAAAGATAGGATGTAAAACTTGGAATGTAAATTCATTTTACATCATATTGAAAACATTTTCTTTCAAAACTAAGAGTAAAACAATTTTACATCCATTCACTCCAAAAAAAAAAAAAATACCAACTAGCAAACAAGTCCTACATTACCAACTCATGCATAGAGGTGGACACGGGTCGTGTCGTGTCCGTCATGAATCGCGCCAGCTCGTGTCTAGCCTTTTGTCGTGTCATGCCTAATTGTGGTCGTGTCGGGCCTAATTGTGGTCTTGACGCGCTGTGTCGTACCATCTTTCCCTAAAACTTGACCAATGGTCTAGCACGGCCCATGTGCCTGGCGTGCCGTGTCTTGTCTTGTGCTGGCCTAATTTTTTTAACAAAAAATAAAAATAAAGTATACAATAGAATTGAAAAAAAATTTAGATAATATAAATTATATTATAATAATATAATAATATAATAATATTAAAAATAATAGTAATATTAATTGTATTAAATAGTACTAAATAATAAAGTGCTTCGGGCCAAATTGGTGTGCCGTTCGCGTGCTAATACCTAAATTTATTGAACTGTTCGCGGTCTAGCCTGCGGCCCACTCAACAAACAGCGTGTCGTGCCACGACCTTGCTTGTGTTGTATTGTGTCAAAAGCGTGCCTGCTCGGCCCAACCCATGCCTAGTTCTACTCACGCATTCTTCATTTCTCATCATCTCGGTAGTCTCTCTCTATTCCATACTTTCCCTCTCCTAAAAATTGGGGGAAAACCCATAATTTCTATTCATCTTCTTCAAATATTTCAATTCAATACGTTTTTTTCGAATCTCATGTTTTGATTAGTAAATTATCGAACTATATCATGAATTTGAACTAAGCTTATCCATTTTAGTCGTCGAAAATAAAAAAAGCCCATAGATTTTTCCTGATTTGATTTAATCATGAAAGTTTCTTATGAAATATAGGCAATCAACATTTTATTTGAAATTAGAGTAGAAATTTTTTGTGTTAGAATTTAAAATGTAAAAGTACAAACTATTACATTACAACCAATTGATTGGTTTACCTATTTTATTGGTTTTCTTATTCAATTGTGAATGCTCCTTTATAGTTAGCTTAAGGTCTTTTTATAATGTCGAACCAAATTTTTTAGGGTTCTTTGATTTTATGGTTAATGTAATATGTTATTACTAGATCAGAGAAATATATTGTAGATTTTATAAAAAAAATATTTACTACAACATAACAAATTAAGCTAATGACAAACAACAAAAAATATAACGGAAAAAGTTAAAAAATGACATGGAATAATTGGTTTTTCAGTTCAACCAAACAACGAAAAATGTTCAAATGTATAATCATTTTCCATATAATCAAACAACGGAAAAGTTCCATGAAAATGAGTTTTCCACCGTAAAAGGTTTTCCATAAAAAAATATTTTCTGTTGAAAACATTTTACGCTCTACTAAACGGAGCCACTGAGTTCCAATTTTCCATCAAAGTTTTAGAGAGAAGTCTAACTCTTTTTGACAAAGAAACACCTACAATTATAATGACATAGCACATAGGCACCCAAATAATCAAATCATCAACTATCCAGTATAATATGAGAAAAAATGGTGTCATAGCCAACTAAACTTGTGATATGTGACTTGGGGCATACCACTTATCAACACATGGTCTCTTGAATAGTTAGTATGGTTGAAATTAGGAACCTTTGATGAAATATTTAATCCTCTGCAAGCCGTTTAATTCCCTTATAATACACGTTATTGGACCAATACTACTAAGCTATATAGTTTGGTCTTCACAACATGCACAACCACAACTTGCTCCGAGTTTGTGCTTTGTATTATTTTGAATTTTTGATCAACAAATTGCTCAAGTGTCAAATTGTCAATGATAAGCATTAAATGAGTACCAGTAATTGTTTAATTTGACGGCTACCCAGGGTTGATTCTTTTGTCTGTTAGGTAGAGTCAGTACAATCATGCACTATTCAACGTAGCTACAGGCCTAACTGTATCGATTATGAGAATGAAAACTATTGGAGGATAAGGGGTAACCGGGTAAAGATACCGAGTATTGAGTAGGAATTTAGCTATAGAAAATCTTACATAAGAGCAGTAGGACTATATGATCTCATATCCCACTTCAATTAAACTAATACGTACTGGACTTCTCTGTGTCAAACTATCCTTCAACAAGGAATTCTGTACAGAAGTTTAGCCAATAATACTTAAATTTCATAAGCACCTTAAGGTAACTATGTCAAGGTATATTTTTAAGGATTAACATATCATTTCATTATATTAGGTCTTGTATATTATTTATGTATGAATAAATGCCGTGGCTCTATTTAATTAGGGTTGGTAACGTAATAAGGCCGTCTTAAACCTTTTGGAAGTCTTGTACTGATGCTATAGATTAGCCCCTAAACTAAATTAATCACAATTTAAAAGTTTACTTCTCTGAAATACTAAAAGGTTTTTTTTTCAATAACTACTAATTAAAGTTATGCACTACCTTCATTTTTTTTTTGTTATTATATTTAAAGAGAGAAACTTGATTATGGTTTTTCCTTAATATATACTCCTATTTTTTTCCTATTTGCTTTTTGCTCAAATATCTTTAATTGTACATTTGTAAAAATTATAAAAATTCATATTTGGAAAATATACATTGAGATAAATCTATCAAGATTCCAAATGAATATGTTTGTTCATCTAGATTGTAGAGAATTTATAGTCAAAGTTTGACTCTAATATCTATAATATTCCAAATGTGAAGAAACAAAAAACGGAGTGATTATAATTTGAAACATATCCAGGTAGGATATATCATTAACTTAGTTTTTTAGTATATAATATTTACATATATAAAGGTTCAAACATGTGCTCTTAAACCGTATAAAAAGCAAATTTGACAAATTAAAGAGAAAGAAAGGAGTATACGTTACCGGTGAAGGATAAAGAAGGAACTGAAGATGGGCATAGTAATTTGCCGCAACAAATAGAAAATAAATGGGTTTTAAAACCTTTGTAAATGCGTAAAATTTAATATGAAAGAGTGAAGAAGGTCAAATTATTAATGCAAGGAGAAACACAAAAATTTCAAGTGCGTCGAATGCAGTAAAAAAGATACAGACTTTAAGGGGCCGCCTTTAATCTACGAGGTTGATGTAGGATTGTAGGCCATGACTATTTAAATAGGGTTAAGTCATATTATGTGAAAAACTCGCACATATTGACATATTCATCTCAAAATAAGTAGGGCAAAGCGAGGCGAAGGAGATTTAGCTTTAAAATCAATAGGGTTAAGGGAAGTCCAAGGTGGAAGCACAAGTACGTACGTAAGGTGTACGCACAGTTGGAATGGAAACCAAGTCATGTATACGCACAAGGAACCACCAATCAGCAACCCCTCAGTAGCTAGAAAATGTAATGCATGCATGAGCTGGACAGAACATCGTATGGCCACATTATGCACTGAGAATGACCTTTCATGCCCTCCAAGGGTTTCTTCCTCTGCATAAACAATTCTCACCTGTCGGTCCATTTCCCTATTTTTTTCCCCTCTTCCATACAATTTGGGCTCGACAAACTAGACCAAGATTGTTTGCTAAAGATCTGAAACTTTAACAAATTAAAAGGAGGAGCAGCAGCAGCAGCAACAATGCAAATCCAATATTATTCTCATCTCACCCCTAAAAACTTCCTCTTTTCTCCCTTGTTATCGCCTGCTTCAATACCTTCATTGAATTTGAACAAGAAGATTAAGCAACAAGTCTTGCGTTGCCCATTAAATAATCATTCATCTGCAAACTCAAATAATTATGGATCAGTTGTATCGGCCAGACTCATGTACGACCCATTGTATACGACTTTTTCTAAGAAAAGTCAGGGATTTAAGCTTGTGGTTTCCTCCTCGTCGGGTAATGTGACTGCGCCTGTTTGGGACACTTGGTCACCTGATAAAGCCACTCTGTCTCCCTCCCTTAGTGATGTTCTATGGCCTGCTCTTGGTATGTTCTTTTTATTGTCCTCTATTAAACATTCTAGGAGACGGTTTACTCGAGGAAAAATTATAGCTACAGGCCTAATACATCATACTTAGAAAAGAATTGTATTTCCATAAATCATTTTTTTAATTGTGCAGCGTATGTACCGGATCCAGTATTATTTATGAGTTTTATATGTTAATATAATCTGTGCTATATTTTTTGAACTTTTGGATTGTTTGCTACTTTTAAGCATATTTTTTGTAAGTAGGCTTTTAAGCGAAAACAAGATGGAGGAAAAAAAATAATGAAACAAGAGTTTATTCTTTTCTTCATATTTTTCTTGATTTTAGGAACATTTTAATATCCAGTTTTGTAATCTAAGGGTTTTTCTTTTTTCTTCTTATGTGAACCAAGTGGACTTATTTTACTTAAGTGGCAAAAATCTGCCCTTTTAATTTAGACATTCGGTTATTAATAACCCTACCCTATCAATAATTTTGAGGATTAAGTATCATGAACATATTGAAACTACAATTCGAATAGATTTGAAAATTCTCCATCATTTTGTCCTTGTCCATAATTTTCTAACTATATATTCTTCATGTCATTTGCATAAACAATGCTCACTTGGGTGAATCTTAAATGCATGAAACTATAATCTCCAAAGTTCCTAAAGTTCTAAGAAAGTAGAAAAAAAAATGAAATATGAGTTACAATTACCATCAGTTAAGGGCTAGCTTGTACTGTAACAGATTAATATGGAGTTCCACGTACACAATCTAATTAATAAGGTCTCACGCCAGAAGGTTTTTTAGGGTTCCATAATATAAGCTTAAATTTTTGCTCCTTGATGCATTTTATACCTAAACTTAAGTTATTTTACTATGACCTCAATTAACAAACAAAATGGTAAATTGAAATCTAGGGGCGTTTGCGGGAATGGCAATGTTGGGAAAGATGGATCAGATGCTAGCACCAAAAGGATTGTCAATGACAATAGCGCCGTTGGGAGCTGTTTGTGCTGTGTTGTTCATCACTCCTAAATCCCCGGCTGCTCGGGTATGTTCTACGATACTATCAGAATCTCGCTGGTTGAACTAAATTGCTTGGACCTCTCTTCTTTGCCCAAAATAATCAATTGTGCATTACAATATTGGTCAGAATATTTTATTTTATTTTATTTATAAGCTTGTTTTAAAAAAAAAAATTGCAAAAATAAGCTACTTTCAAAACTATTTTAAAAAATAAGTCACTTTTGGTTTAGACAAATATCGTTGTCTGGGGCAATGGTTTACATGAAGCTGTAAAGTTGGTAAAAATTGGGGCAAAAAAAATCGTTGTCCAAGGCAAATCGTTGCCCTAGTCAGGCAGAAATCGTTGCTTGGGGCAACGATTTTATTAAAAAAAAAAAATTCTTTGAGCTAAAATCGTTGTCTGGGCCAATGATTTCTCTTGACCCAACTTTCTCTCATAATCCAGCTTACTACAAATCGTTGCCTAGATTTTAGTATGGACAAAAATCGGCTTATTTTTTAAAATAGTTTTGAAAGTGACTTATTTTTGCAAATTTTTTTTAAAAAGAAAAAAAATTCATATTGGTCACATTACTTTATCTTTTGGCACTGTGTGTGGCTAGATATCTTTCTTCCAAATTTTTTGAATTATTGCTTGGACATCGCATGGTAGGTAGTAGTTTGTCATAATATCAAATTCTTTCATATGTATGATGTGAAACTACTCTTAATTGATTTAGTCTTTTGTTTGTCTGGTGTCACTTTATTTGTAAAACAATAGAGGTAGCCATACGAAAATCTAGATATATAAGAAGGCTGGTTGAAGAGAAATAATTCATTAATATATTTTAAATATATTGAATATTTATCAAATTTTATCGTTTTGGCGATTTCTTTCAAAGAATATTTAAGTACGTTGTAAACGAATAAAACTTGAAAAATGGAAAGATAATAGAACGAGTATGGAGCATTGTAAGGAGGTCGTAGCCATGATGTACATGATTTTTCACCCCAGTGTACATGTATAATGTATTTCTGTTTTATAGTTGTTGTTATGTGTTAAGTTGTTAACCTTTTCTCTTCTTTTTCCTTAGCTGCTTTTTTTGTTTGGAAATAGATTTTAGAGAGCGGTTAATTAATGACAGTAAGTGTTTGAGTCGTAAACTAAACTGAATGCACCTTACTAATGTCTAGAGGTGGCCACTGGGCCGATTCAGCCCGAAACGCTTATGAAACGGGCCAAGCCAGTTCGGTCCGTCAAAAAATGGGCCAAATCCGAATCCAAATTCCCCAACCCTGTCTCTATTCAATTTGGTTCGAGAAAAAATTCGACTCGTCCCATGATTCGAATCGGCCCGGCCCTATTCGGCCTGCCTAAATCTTCTAATTTTGTAAAATTTAGTTTTTTAAATGCATTTTAGTTTATATTAATGTTAGTTTAGTTGAACATAAATTATTTTTTACGAATGTTAGTTGTTTTAATTTATATGAATGTTAGTTTATTTGAATATACTTTAGTTTAATTTATATAAATATTAGTTTATTTGAATATACTTTAGTTTAATTTATATAAATGTTAGTTTATTTGAATATACTTTAGTTTAATTCTTATGAATCAACGAATGTTAGTTTAGTTGAATATAGTTTAGTTTATAAGAATGCATGTTAGTTTAATATATATGAATCAATGAATGTTAGTATAGTTAAATTTAGTTTAGTTTATATGAATCAATGAATATTAATTTAATTATATGAATGTTAGTTTAATTGAGTATAGTTTAGTTTATATAAATGTTAGTTTAGTTGAATATAGTTTATGTGAATCAATAAATGTTAGTTTAGTTGAATTATATATAGTTTAGTTTATATGAATCAATAAATGTTAGTTTAGTTGAATATAGTTTAGTTTATATGAATCAATGAATGATAATTTAGTTAAATATAATTTAGTTTACATGAATGTTAATTTAGTTGAATATAATTTAGTTTATATGAATCAATAAATGTTAGTTTAGTTGAATTATATATAGTTTAGTTTATATAAATCAATAAATTTTAATTTCGTTGAATATAGTTTAGTTTATATGAATTAGTGAATATTAGTTTAGTTGAATTTTATATAGTTTAGTTTATATAAATCAATAAATTTTAATTTCGTTGAATATAGTTTAGTTTATATAAATTAGTGAATATTAGTTTAGTTTATTATAGTTGATTGAATATAATTTAGTTTATATGAATGTTAATTTAGTTGAATATAGTTGTATTTAGATGAATCAATGAATTTTAGTTTAGTTGGATCTTAGTTTAATTGAATCTTAGTTTAGTTTATAAACTAAACTTATGATTATAAACTAACATAGTTTATAAAAATGTTAGTTTAAACTAAATTTAGTTGAACATAGTTTGGTTTATAAAAATCAATGAATGTTAGTTTAGTTGAATATAATTTAGTTTATTCATCATATAAATCAATAATGTTAGTTTAGTTGAATATAGTTTAGTTATATGAATCAATGAGTGTTAATTTAGTTGAATATAATTTAGTTTATATAAATCAAATATGATTATTTCTTTTTGTGATTATATGTACTATAGTAATTAATGTAAATATGTAGTGAAAAATGAAAAATATTGATAAAAGAAATGATAAATGAATGTGATTAGTCGAATAAAAAAGTTTACGACGAATGTCATTATGTGATTCGTAAATATAAATGTTTAATTACTTTCAAAACAATTCATTTCTTCTAATTTCTAAATGTCATTATGTGAAATTCGGTTTGATTCGGTTCGATTCATTTTAATTCGTGAATTCGATTCGATTCGATATGTGAATTCGATTCAATTTGTGAATTCAGTTCAATTCGTGAATTCGGTTTGATTCGGTACGAATCCCATTTCCAGACCCCAGCCTAGACCGACCCGCCCTCTAGACTAGTACGGTCCTGGTCCTTGCCTGGCCTGGTGGCTGGCCCAGCCCAACCCGCTCGGCTCGGCCCCGTGACCATCACTACTAATGTCCATAAATTAATGGCAATAAGTGTTTAAGTTGTAACCTTAACTGAATGTACCTTATAAATATCCATAATTTAATTGCAATTGGCAAGTCCAGTATGTGCAATTTACGTCGTATGTGAAATCATTAGCCTAGTAGACGCACTACATGGTTAGGGTTTGTGAACAATGAGTGGACAGTGCACCCGGGTGTACCATCATTTTAGTTCTTATTTTTTCTCTATCCATGTATGGAGTATCCTTAGTGCGCTATACATGTTCAACCGTCATCTTTTCCTAAAATATAATTCTACGTATTAGGAGATAGTTGTCTCCCTTCAATTATTTTGTACTATATATGTGCGTATCATGTTTACACAGGTTAAACCCGTAATTAGGATAAATGATTACCCATTATCATAGATCAATAATAATATTCTTAAACGTTTCCATAACTACAATATACGTACGAGTACAACCTAAATGTGCACCAAAAATAAACTATGCACAACCTAAACCCCAAGAGATCTAGATTTGGGCTATTATTTTCAAGTACTTTTACAATTAGAAGAAAGTTGTTTGACTACTCTAGGTGCTAACATGATCATACTAGAGAAGAAGGATACCCGTGTACGTAGGAGCCTAAATAGATTATCTTACAAGTTCTTACCTTTATCTGGAAGAGCTAATCTAGCAAATTAACTCAATCTTCATTTAATATGATATACGGTCTATACCATCTTATTACCGTGATCTAGGTTATTACTTCTTATTAGACTTCGGTTTGAAATTTTAAGTACTCATTTCCTTGATCTTAGGATATTAAGCTTGGGAACTATGAAGTACTAAGCTAATATCCTTGATCTTAGGTTACTAGCTAGGCTTTGAACTTTGTACTACACATTTCCTTGATCTTAGATCAGTATGCTCTGGAACATACTTAAAGTAACTAAGAATATTGTATACAAGTTTTTTTCCGTATGACTTATTTGATTGCTTTGGCTTAGTTGTACCATTTCAAACCTTTAATTTCTTTCTTTGGAACTATTCGTGCAGAAATACAACATGTTCATGGCTCAAATAGGGTGTGCAGCAATAGGAGTGTTAGCATTCACACTCTTGGGACCTGGTTGGCTTGCCAGGGGTGCTGCCCTGGCCGCTTCCCTGGCCTTCATGATCTACACAAAATCCACGCACCCCCCTGGTAATTTATACTTCTATTAGTTATAGTTTGATTTTATGATAATTTACATGTACCCTTTATAATTACGCCTAACACTTTTAGATATGGTATTACTAGGTATTGGTTTTAGATAACTATCTCCGTTGATAGTCTTTTCTTTAAGATATACAAGCCGTATATTTTGGAATGCGTATTGGGAACTGTCCATTAGACACAACAACTTATCCAGCAAACACAAGCATTTCTAGGCAAAGCAAATCGTACCTCCAAAACAAGAGCATCACCCTTGAAATTATGCTGGTCAGGGTTCTCCAGCTTTCCTTTTATATCTTTCAAACAGTCACAAATCAAAGGTGATCAAATGTGGCTTTTGCTTAATTCAAAGAATCGAACGCCTTAACATCTTCGCCTAACACCCAATATAAACTCCGAACAATCTTGGAGTTGACTGTACGCAGGTAAGAGTATTTGATTGTCGAGATAATAGGACAAATTTTAAGCCACAATTTGTTATGCTCGTCATCAAACTCTTTTCTTAGTTCTCAGTTCTCAGTTCATACATAGACTTAATAATCAGTCCTGGTATAGTGGTATTTTCGATACTGAAGACGTACCTCTTTGGTATAAAACCGCAAAGATGCTTCTTCTCAGGGATTAAATGCGTTAACCTCAATTTAAAATGTTTATTTTTCAGCAGGATAGTTTATTAGCATGTTTGTGCCAAAGAGGTAGCTGATCAAATTTACTGAAGCATGCAGATCCACCAAAAACTCACAACTTTCTAATTTTATTTGTAAACTAAGATAAGAGTTTTTCAGTGGCGAAACAAAATAATTTACGGCATCACATCTGAAGACAATGTTGAGGGGAAATGCGGGTTGATAGCAAGTTATGATATAAAAAGTTGATTTCCTATTATTTTGTCGTGCAAATGCTCTTGTGTACCAACAACTCTAAGATTCTTCATAGTTCATATTAGGGTTAGTCAATGGTCTTGAGGCGTTCTGTTTCATCAACTGGGCAAAAGCCACATTTGATCATCTTTACGACTCTTTGAAAGATAGAGAAAAGGGTAGTTGGAGAAGTCTAGTCAGCTGTCAGCATGATTTAAAGGGTCTTGCTTTTGTATTAGAGTTATGTTTTACTTTGCCTAGGAACTTGGGTTTGCTGGATAAATTCCTCTTGTTTTTTTTATTTATTTAATTATTATATAGTTCTAAGCATATTGTCATGTAAATAGAGTAATATCAAGGAGAAAACCAGTAGGAACATATGCACCATTATAAAGCAATTAATTTTTAGATGGATGATAATGTTGAAATTCATAATAGAGCGTCAGAGGTGGCTTGCTTATTTTTGTAGAGTTTAATATGTTTATCTAACGTTATGGAGTAAATGGTGTGTGTAGCTGCAAGTTTGCCCTTGCTGTTTATTGATGGAGCGAAACTTCATGGACTAAATTATTGGTATGTGCTATTTCCTGGTGCGGCTGGATGTATTCTCCTTTCCCTCTTGGTAAGTTTTCCTACCAATTTATGCTTCATCATATCTTAAATAATACTATCTGCAAGCTAGGACAAACTATCAAATATGAAAAATGATGTATTTCGTGGTGTTTTATATACAACTGAATTTTACTCTTTGAAACACAATTAACTTAACATTTTTTAGAGTACATGCTATTGGTGATTTTGTCATAAGAGAGTCTCTAGTATTTTTATGATTTCCTTTCTTGTTTGAATTTTCACTCTTCACTCCTTGAAACTATGTATAATATATATATACTCTCTTCGTTTTATAAAAATTTTCTTATCAGCATTTTATGTGGTTCCTCTAATGCACTCCTTTGCCATTAAGACATTAATATCACTAATTCTATATTGTTAAGAATATTAAAAATCAATATTATGAAAATTCACATAATAATAAATGATGGTTTCAAATTAAATGACCCTTGAATATAAAATGAAAAGAAGTTTGTAAAATGGGTTGGCTATGGAAATTCTGGGAATATGCATTGTTTATGCAAATAATGAAACATAAGTAGTTCTCATGTTCATGTTTCTTTCCATTTGATATTGTAGCAAGAGATCGTTTGCTATTTGAAGGAGAATTACAAGTTTTGAATTGCAAATGCCACATTTTTGACGATTTGAGTAGATACCCTCCAAAAAAGAATTTGAGCAGGAGTTTATTTCGTGTTTAATCTGTTGGACGAAGGACGTCATTTAAGTACTGGTAGGAATGCAATCACGCAAATGTGGAGCTTCCGTACAAAATGTACAGGAAATTGGATTCAGCACTCGATGTAAATTCGTAAATCAAGCATTATTCTTTGTACAAAAATTTAATTGTGTAATAAATTCATTATTAATAACTGGAAGATTATACGTTTGCTTCATCCATCTAAGACGTTCATTTATGTGCAGTAGTGGTGGGTGATCTAAGCGTGCCATGTTTTGGTGTAGTATCATGTACTCCTGATATGTGGGTAAGCTAGTTCATCAGCTCTCAAAATCTACATGCTATGATGAGATGGGTTATGTAATGTCCTCTTTATATTCCATGGTCGGCTGGTGGCTGGTCTTCACAGTAAAGTATTCGCTCTTTTGAGAAGTAATTTTGCAAAAAAGACCATTTTAATAACTGTAATTACAAACACACAGATACTTTCTTACATGGTCGATCAGAAAATAGTAGCATACTTTTGTTCGGGACCGATTTTGGCGGACTGTGCTCCACCCCAATGAACTTGTTAAACACGGGTCTAGGCCACATCCGTCACATAGAGAGTCCACTTGTAAGGTTTGAGAGGATTTCATTCTAAAATCATATGACAATAGGAGGAGTTGTCCCTTAGTCTTATAAAGTGTTAAACTCTTACTCATTTTATCAATGTGGGATAATTTATCCGAACTCACATGTGGGTTTTTATCTCTTAACAGAACTCATGCGCTTCCAACGTGCCATGAAGCACTTGACATCTTGTACCCTAAAAAGAAGCAGCTATAATGTAAAACATGATGAAAATAACATCCGACTTACCCGAATGGAACCAGTGACCTAAGGATAGCTGAGGAATCCTTCCAACTACAATCCTCCACTCCACCAACTAAGCGGTGGTCGGACATATTTGTGACTGCTGGATTGGATCTCAATTCTTCACGGACACTAAATAACATCCCCTTTGTTGTTTGTGTCTGGAATAAATACCAACTGTGTCTTAATTATGTAAACAATGACCATCACTTTCTCCTATTCTTGTCCGAGTAACCTTCAAATTAGGCCCAAGGACGTAGTCTTTAATTCTATCTTTATATGAGCCCAAAAAAGCTCTTAATCAAGATCTACTTCCATCTCTTCTGCGGAGTAGTTTTGTAAGGAAAGAATTGGGAAAACCCGCCATAAGGTTTACACCCAACTAAGTTAATGCGCATCCATTAATTTATCTATTTATAAATTTATGAGTAAGCTTGTGTTTTATTTAAGTGAGGAGTATTTTGAACCATATACATGTTGGATAGGGTTTATGCTGGGCCTGTTGTCAATACTCCGTAGTTTATTTACATGAATTGATCAATTTTGGGTAAGGTTCTTTCCTATCAAATCATCTTTGATTTAGGACATGTATGAGTAAAGCATGGGTATGAGTCAGGCCATTATAAATCTGGTTGAAGTAGTTATGCTAATCATACTATTAAGCGTTGTAGATAAGGAAAGATCGAGAAGAAAAGTGCAAGGTTTTCCAGTTTAAAATTATTAGCTTTGTTGGCAAAAATACCATTTAAAAGTGTTTGTCCTTTTAATTTCTTCATAGGTTTTATTTTTCACCATTTAGAATCTTTAATATAATTGCATAAAAATTAATCAAAACATAGAAACCCACACTATATGCCCAACATGTTTAAAAGTTGGATTTTTAAAGAAAATTTGCAAGCCATTCTTATATTATTTAGAGGGACCATTCTCCTATAAAATCCTATAGGATTTGATTCCAGCAAAAAAATATTATGTTCATATTTAAAGTCATCCTTAAGTGGAGTATATTAATATACTCCCTCAATCCCTAAATAATTGCTTCAATTTGACTTTTACGGTCTCCAATACACGGCTTTAATTTTTTTATCTCTAAATTCGTAAGGCAAAAAATTATGAAAACTTGATATTCTAAAAATTTACATTAAGATGCATCCAACAAGATCCCACTTGAATATATTATTTTTTATAACATGATAAGAATTCGTGGTCAAACTTTTTGAACTTTGAGTCTAACTAGAGAGTATTTAGATGCAATTAAAATAGAACTTGGAGCTGTTTAAGAAGCTACCATACGTGTAATGGGTCCGACGAAAGCAACACTTGTTGACTTCTTGTCCCACTCCTAGTTAAATTGAAAGAGATATTATTTTTTAATTTTTCAGGTTTACACATCAAATCACACGACTTTACATTATATCCTTTATTAAAAAAATATAGCTGCTTAACTGTTTATACACTTGTTATATTGGCTGTACAAGTCTTCTTCATAGGCCACCGGGAGATATCTCTTAGGGGGTAACTTAACTGATCCATTTCTTGACTCATACAGTCATACGTCGTGGATGATTGATCTGCTATAGTACGTCTTTGCGACGACTCAATTGTTGCTACAAATCTCTTTTCTTTTCTAGAAGGTCTTGGCGTCTTGCATCAAGTTTTGGTACAAATATTTGTGTTATCATTGTAAAGCATTAGACACACAAAACTCTCAACACAAGATGAAACGAATTTCAATCTTAAATTCTAATGTTTTGCTATGGAAACATATTAAATGAGCATACTTCCTTTTGAATCCTTTTTCTTTCCCATTTACACTACCTCTAGACAATTCTATCAGTATTATTTATCTTCATTGATGATAATTGCCCTCAAACTTAAATATTTTGATGCAAGGTCCTCTACTCAATTTCTTTTTGTTCTTTCTATTTGAAATTAGGAAAGGAACCAATGTAAAGGTAAGATTCAATAAAAAGTAAACGTTAAAAAGTTGATTCTAAGGCATTAGATGGATGGAGAGGGAGAAAAGATATTGTTATTACTGGAAATAAGTTTTGAGGATAAAGATGAATATTGCATTAAATGTATAATTCAAAATTAAAGGGGAGGGAAAAAAATAGATGCAATTAATACTGTATATGAATCCTTTATCTAGAGAGTTGCATCAGATTGTTTTGGATGATATACCGGGCGTTTCAATCTCATTCTTATCCCTACTTAATCTTTCCTAGCTGCTATTAGTTAGTTTTCTTTCTTCTTGTTTGTTTGTCTTCTGCTTTTTCTTTTTCTGGCTTTGTTGCTCCTTTGAAAAAGAAAAGATTGTAAATGAGTTGGATTCCATGTGATAGAAATTTTTTGGGATAAAGATGTCTTTAAGAAAAATAATTAAAGGTAAATTTTTTTTAAAAGTAGGTTAGAAATGGGAATTTTTCAATTAAAAATAATAAAAATAGTAAATTTTCAAATGAGGCAAACATGAAGAATAAAAAAATTGAGGGAGTAGTTGATAGTAACAAGTACAGAAAAATAAGGTGGAGTATATATGAATGAAAATAGATTACATACTTTCGTTCTATTGAATAAATTACATATTGATGCTTACGTATACCTTGTTACATGTACTTTGTATATAGCATAATAAGTTGTTGGCTACAAACATTATATCTCGTTGGACAAATATAAACGTTTTTATTTAGACTCCACTAAATACTACGAAGTACGAAGTATGGGCGTATGGCCCTAGTCCGTATTGGGAAAATGGATCGTAGCACAACGAAATGGGACCCATAAGAGAATCAGAATACCAATACAACCAGTCAGGTTAATAGGTTATTGCTTGGTCGACGGCGTTATGCTGATTTGTGTCACGTGGCCAACATCAAACGGCGGGTATTGTAGGGACGCCAGTCGACCAAATCACAAGACTGACTTTAGCTTAGTCTGACTAGGACACTTGGCATGTGATGATGGGCTGTCATACCCCACTTTTGTAGTGTAACAAATAATTAGTTAATCCTTTCAATTATATTTGCTCTATTTTTATTTATGAAATTAAAGTTTTAAAAGTTTAATTATATATTCTCATTATATTATAAGAATTAATATATTCAAGTGATATATTATTAGATAAATCTTAATATAAATTTTTTAAAATCAAGTTTTATAATTTTTTGTGAAATTGATTGAAAAATAAAAATGTTTTTAAGTTGTAATTTAAATACTGTAAAAAGTTAAATAGGGCCAAAATTAGAGACAAAAATATAAAATGTCTTACGGAATACAAAGTATAATTTTCAAGATCGAAGAAAAATACATTATTTTCTCCCTCGCTCTCAAAGAGGTCTAAATAGTTGATTAGAGGATAGATCTATGTAGAATTATAAGATGATTATGTACTTGATTCATAGTTGTATTAAGCAAAATAAGTTCTCTATGCAATATGAAGTGCTAATAACTCAACTTATTAGACATCACAATTCACAATATGTCTAGAACTTGAAACGAAACCCTTATGGATTGAGCTTAGAAAATTTAAGTTAAATCAAAATCAGATATACATTACAACGAAGGAATAATACACTACTGATGATTAATGAGTGAGAATAAAAGTTCATAAATTAAAAAGGCAATGAGAGTATTATTTATAATAATTTATCTATATTAAAATTTTCATCTTTTTATTTAACTAAAAAAATCAAGTATTTTCTTGAATGAATTTAGTTAATTGAAGTACATGAATTTGTACCACTTGAAGTCAACTCGAGGTTGAGATAAGCCATAAGTCCAACATAATTTGAAAACCACAAGGCAGATATAAGGCCATAGAGGCGGAGAAATTACACTAAGTATAAACCTCGTTTATATTGTCAAACATAATATTTATCAAGGTTATAAAGAAACCAAGGTAGTATCTAATTTTGATGGGCACATTCAAATTTTACATTTATAATCTTTTTCATTAATTCGAAACATGGTAGGTTTGATTTATGATGTTAATTTTTTAAAATTGTTCAATATGAAATTAATTGAAAATGTGAAAAGGGTTGCAATGCTAATCAATCTTTTCATTTCAAAATAATTAAGCGAATAATGTCTTACAACTATTAGCTTAGCTTTAGTGCAATTCACTTTTTCAATCATTAAATCTTATTACAGATTACACTGACACGATCTAGTGACCAGTAGTAAAGCGATCATTGATGCTGATATAGTTGTATATGAAGAAGATAATATAATTTAATGCTACGCACAACATTTGTTACATAGCGCGCACATATATGACACATAATACTCACTTTTTTTTGAATGTATTACGTATTTTAATGGTTGTTTTATTCAACTTCAAGTTTAAATACTCAATATATACTTCGTATTTCAAGTTCCTTTTAACTTCGTATTTAAATGAGGATAGTGATAGCAATTCGGTAGCTATGGCTTTATAACTGAGTAGGTCGGTGTTGCCGTGTTGGTATAAGACGGTACGGTGTTGAAGAAACGTTAACGAATCTTTTATATATTTCAAAATATGCAATTGATAATGAAGAACGAATATAAACAATACGGCCCTAACAAAAAAAATCAGATATTTTTATTTTTAACATTTTTGATGTTGATTTTACTGGTTTCGTGTAGACTTGTGCATTGAGTTGGGTCAAAACTGAGATGAGTCACGTGTAAAATAAGTCGAGTAGTGTCGGGTCAAAAATGATGCAAAACGGGCCGAGTCAGGCCAATTCGGTTCAAAGCTAGTATATTTCTATTTAGAGAGGGTGATAGTCTGCTTGTAACACGTCCAATGTTTGCAAGTAAGTTGGAAACATTCATTACCAGAAAGTGTTTAAAAACTTTGGAAACTATTGACTCGTTATTAACATGACTTGATCCTTTAAAAATCCAATAAAATATAACCCTTTAAAAGACCAATTCAAACGAGCCGATCAAGGGTTCTAACGGGGCCCCTCCCATTTGAACAAATCTTGTTTCATGTGCTTCAACCTGATAACTTGTGTCAAATATCTTTAATATGTTATCCCTCTTGGTTTTTTTTTTTTTTTTTTTTTTGAGTTTTATCCAATGTTGCACTAGTTCGGCTTAGCATGACATAGTTTTACATTGAAAGAGTAGGTTGATGAAATCAAAACATAAAAATAAAATAAATAAATAATTAATAAGATTTCATCCTGTTACCTCAAGATTATAACTTGCAACAGATTATCTTTCTTTTAAATCTCATATAATTTCAAGTGTTCAAAGCATTCAGATGGATTCGGAGAATTATATAGGGTGGAGTACAACTCGATCATTATAATTTATAAATCCAAACAGCATAATCATATACTCTGTAATAGATTTAGACGAGAGGATTCTATAGTGACTTTCTTTGAAATATTATTTCTCAAATTAATAGTAAATAACGAGCTTTTAAAACATCCGTCTTTTATAAAACTCCCCTTCATCTGAAATTTGCAACTCTATGACCAATCGGACATTTCATGATTTAATGTGACTATCCTTTTTCATCCAATAAAGAAAAAGGAGTATCCTTATAGTGGAGGTCACCAGGTCAGCATCAGCACTCAGCACTCAACACTCGGCAGAGTACCATCCATTTCATAGGGCTAAGACTTTGAATGTGACATAAAAATTGAACTACGATGAATTGTTCGTGGAATCTATGGCTTGATTGTTATTGCGTAACCCAACTACCTTGTGATTTCTCCAAAGGATATGTCATATTAAACAATTCAAGTCTGACTCTTCATCGTCATATTCCACCTTATTCAATTACCTTCGTTGTTATTACACATACGAAATTTATTTATTTATTAGAACCAGCTTTTAATAAACACCTTGTACTGTGGAAATCAGACTCCAATTTACAACATTATAATTATATTTACATTAATTAATCATATTCTCTCGTCATACATATAATAGGACTAAAAATTTAATTAGTGTTACATAAATGAAAGAATCAGGGGACTCGAGTAGCATAGCGATAATGAACTTTCTTTGTAAGAAATCAATATTGTTTAGGTTTGAAAAACAGGAGTCAATAGATTATTGAATGATAAGTTGGAATTACCCTAGTGAAGATTTCTCTTAAATTTCTAAAGGTAATGAATACCTACACAAACTTGCTTGATCACTAGTCTTAAGGGTTGATTCAATTATTTTTCGTAAAATTTGAATACCTCAAGGTTGTTACAACTAATGTATTAGTTTTAGATGCTAAGCTAAATCTACCAGCCTACTAGCAGACTTATGGATTTGAAGAGAAAAATTATATGTTTGTTATTGGGTAATGGGTCAGGAGTCATGCTGGGTCTGTCTAAGGGCTTATGATCAGCAACTCCATTAACAAGTTTATATAGTATATGAGGAAAATGTGTAATACCTTAAGTCATGTTAATTAAATATAGTGGCTCTTATCTAAGGATGAGTTGACTCTACAATTGTACCTAATCTTTATATATAAATATCGCATTTATGACCCATTTAAAGATACACTCACACTTAAAATACAAAATACTAGTTGGTGAGAATCTTTTAGATACCAGTCCAGAAGCCATTGATATTAAGCAGTTCTAAATATTCTAGTGAACTCTTCACTGAGTCTACTATAATATCCTCATTCAACAGTCAATTAACTTTCGTTTTTAGACGGAAACAATTATGTAGTAGTAATTTAAGATCAAAATATCTAATATGAGATAAATTACTAGGCCTCGGGTAAATAAAAAATTCTATAATGTATCTATTATACATACATACATACGTTAAAGAAAATGCCACGTATACAATCATGAACTTATGAGGTATGAAAATCAATGTGTTTGTAAGGGTAATTTACCGTATTCCTTGTAAAAAAATTCAAAATTGACAATTATGGGGAAAGTATTTGAGATTGGTAAGATTATGCGGACAACGTGTGATTCCCTATTTCCTATCACATGCATAAAAAAGCTCGGTGCGAATGAGTGAAGATTTACTTAATTCGCTACGGAGTGTAATAGACGTGATTGTGGTGGTGCGAATGAGTGAAGATTTACTTAATTCGCTACGGAGTGTAATAGACGTGATTGTGGTGGGTAGATTTCCTTAGTTACTTTATCGTCTGTCTTTCGAAGGATTGGGAGCTCCATACAATAAAAAGTACGTACTTATACCTAACCGACTTCTCCAATCCCTATGGGCAGTGACAACTTTTCATCTATTTGGGCATCGGTCTTCCTTTTATGGTCAATGAAATTATACATAGCAGGTAGTTTCATTGTCAACTATAAGTCTATAAGTCTGACCAACACATGTTCTGTAGTCCACATTTTATATGGACTTTTCTCTGTCGTTGATAATCAGCTCTCTAATGATAAGGGAATATAGCGTTTAACTACATCGAGTGTGGTATTCAAAAGTCGACTAAGGTATGATTGGATAAGTGGTTTGTTTTGAAATTATGGCAGTTGATTAAACAAACTAATTACGACATAATTTACTTACAAACACGTCACATGTTTAGGTTTCAACTTTCAAGAGTGATTTGATATGGTAAAGGATGTTTAATTTGTGGCTACAAATGGATGTACACCGTACCATGATTGACTGACTAATCATCTTATACTCAGCTCATTAATTTGCTATCCTCTTCACCTCTATTGCCACGTGTTATTAGGAAGACTTTTTCTTGTATTAGATTGGAATCTAGGATGAGCTGAACTTTTATTTATTTACTATTATTATTGGCCTTTAAATGGAAAAAAGGGGTAATATATAATCAATCCACCCATTGGCATGTCAATTAGTTAATTAGCATTGTTTTTCTCAAGATATTCCATGTAAGGGTGTTGCAGCGGAATCTGAACTCGTCCAATGCAAAAGTCTGGCTATTATTGCATAATAGAGCTTGTCTTGAGGATGGTATCAATACCTCATCTAGTAAGGGAAAGTACATAGATAACTTGTATTAGGAATATTATTTACTTAAATAACTTGTATTAGTAATATTGTTTACTTAGATAACTTGTATTAGGTTTATTATTTACTCAAAATGTTGTAGGTACAATAGTGTTTGGAACGAATTTTGCCTAAGGAGATGAGATACTATAATTTGTTTGAGCACCTGTAATTAGTTATATAGACTCAAGTAGAAGAATGCATTATCAAATGAAAATTAGCAAAAACTTTAAATAATTTTAAAATCAAATGACGGAAAATTTATATTTATTGAAATTAAGTGATTGCATAAAATTTAATATTGGTGTGAATACTTGTACCTATAATTTTCAGCTGGTGCATAATTCTGTTCTGTAAAAATAATATTTTTGATTAGATCCACATGATTCTAGCTTATAAGTGCCAATTCAGTCCACAATGTAAATCATGTTGTTGACAACATTAAGACTACACTCGAACTTTTATTTCTATATCATATTTTAGAACATGGTACGAGGGGGGTAGCTCTCCCATGATTAATTTTCTTTTGATCGTTTCTTGGAGCTCTTTGCTCTTCCTTAGCATAAAAAATAAAAATAAAAATTTATTGGCAATATAAATCATGTCTTATTGTCTACTGGTGTTGGAGCACACAGCTCAAGATAGTAAAACTTCACAGTAAAAATTCCTTCATATTCCAAATTCTTCGTAATGGGAAACAGGATACCAAAGGGCCGTAATGTTTATAGCAACTGCATGTAGAATTGTAGATGAGATGAAGAAAAGGAAGAACCGGCACAGAAAGAAACAACTGTGGATAATTACAAGTCTCAAATTCTCAATGCTTGAAAACTTGCACTTTATATAACTAAGACTTTGTAAAGAAGGGAAAATGAATATTGAGATGAAACTTTATTACAACAATAACAAGTTGGTGAAAAAAACTTCCAGACTTTAGGTAAAAAAAAAACTGAATCGCCCCGCAAATTTTCAAATGAAATTACCATTACACCCTTAGTTCATTATATCAACTAAATCAAACACATCCATACAAAAACCATTTCAATACTTCAAACCCTTCCATACAAACCATTCATTAATCATCTCAAAACAAAGTTTACAAAATTCCATCAAACATTATTTCCAGAAGACCCGGCAAAGAAGTGGCGAGGAGGCCGACACCGTAGGCGACGGCGGCATCGGCAGCGGCGCATCTTCCGGTGGTTGAGGTATTTTTTTTTTGAATTTGCTGTGTTCGGCAAGGGAAGGGGAGGCGAGCACCGGCGACGGCGACGGGAAGGCGGCGGCGTCTTTGGCGGCCAAAGACGCCGCCGCCTTGCCGTCTCCGTCGCCATGCGACAAGGAATTTCACTACCTTAGGACCACCAGCCCTTCATGTTTATTTTTTTTGTTTTTATAATAGTAATTAGTTAATTATGAACGAATTATGTTAATTGATTATATTATTAGTTATAAAATGTATATTTAGGTTATATTATTATTATTATTATTATGTTAATTAATTATATTATTAGTTATAAAATGTATATTTAGGTTATATTATTATTATGTTAATTTCTTATGTGTTAAATGTTTGTTTAGGTTGAATTAAAATAAATGATTATAATTATTATGTTAACTATGTTAATTAGTTAAAATATATGCTTAAGATATATTATTATTATTATATTAATTATGTTAATTATTTAAAATATAAGTTTAAGATATATTATTCTAATTATTATATTAATTATATTTAGGTTGAATTATAAAATTGATAATTATAATTATTTTATTAATTATGTTAATTACAAGTAAAAAATATATGTTTAGTATATATAATTATAATTATTATATTAATTATGTGAATTACTTAAGTATAAATGTATGTTTAGGATATATTATTATAATTATTATATATTAATTGTGTTATAATTATTATATTAATTGTGGTAATTGGTTAAATATAAAATGTATGTGTAGGATATAATATAATTATGTCATTTTCCTTGATGTAATTATGAATCGAGCTACTGACCAGGAAAAGGGAAATTGATACCTGCTCACATGATTAGACAACACTTAGAGGATGATTCGAGTCCAAGGCATCCATGTACTCGTGGTGTGTCTGCCTCAGCTCGAAGGGAGAGGGTATCTATCCGATACGAGCAGTCAGTAGGTATGGAGGATGAAGAAGAAAGTGCTGATAGTGGGGATGATGATAAAAACATCTTCGAGCAAGATGAAGATGATTATATAGACGAATTAGAGGTTCAATTAGAGGGTGTTCGGGCTGATCGAGAAATAACTATTCGTAAGGGTAAGGGTAATGGTGGCCGATTCGTTAGTACTTTTTGTATAACTTCCTCTTCTATTTCTGGTCAAAGCCGGAAGAAGATGAAGGTTGATAATTCATGGGTTGTTGAAACAGGCGGTTCCTGGTGGGCCGGTTGATGGGAGTGTTATTCCTAGTTTTTTTAGACACATTGCTTGGCGCATATGGGATGCTAAGGAAAGGGAATCTTCATCATGTGTTGGTATTTTAAAATGCCAGAATAGAGAGATAACATGCACAAATTTGAAGTTATTGTATGAATCATGGATGGTTGATGGTTCACCTATTTGTGCACGCTTAGATAACACTGGAGTGTCCCACCTGCCTTGGGCCATGTTTAACCATATTAATGCTACCCTTTTATCAGCTTTTATAAAGCGTTGGCAGCCTGACACCAACTCATTTCACTTCCCATTTGGAGAGATGACGATTTTATTACATGATGTGCAGGAGATACTTAGGGCCCCTATAGAGGGTAAATTAGTTAGTGAAAAGTCAAATGTTGGGGATTTGAAGACTTATTGTGTTGAGTTACTTGCTGTGAGCATTGAAACATTAGATACTCGTAAATATTGGCAAGGAGGTGGACTAAATATCAAGGTAGTCGATAATTTATGTAGGAAGGTGGTTCCACTTAGGCTTTTGAACAATCAACTCAGTGCATATTTTCTTTTATGCCTTGGATGTTATTTGTTCATTGAGAAGAGTGGTTGTAGGGTGAAGCCACGGAATATAGTAGAATGTACCAAGGACTGTATTCCTCGGTTTCTTATAGTATCGGGACATCATTGAGCCTTATATGCCCAACCGATGCTTGCGACAGCTCGGGTATGTATAGGTCATCCCATCTCCCGCTCCTAAGCCTGTGTTTGCTTATCGTCCAGAAGTATCAGCCAAGTATAAGGTGGAGGGGCCTATTTCTATGGTGGAGAACTTATGGCTTCAGTTCCCGAGGGGTGCAAGACTCTTCTTAGGTGATTTGACGTGTACTGAGGTTCCTTCAATTTGTGATGATTCGTACATGACATGGTTTAAATCGAAGTCACATCCTCGCCTCGTAGCAAATGATGGGTCTGAATCCACAAGAAAACGAGTACCACCACGAACTGCGACAGATGTTGTAAGTTACTTACTCTTATAATTCTCGGTTATTACTTTTTGTCTCTTATACTTGTTTCTACTTTTGTGTGCAGTGGATGAACATAGCTATTGAAGCAACGTCCAGTTTCTTGGAAGTTAGAGATTTGATGCCTACCGAGAAGGCGAAGGCCGCTTGCGCTCGGTGGGATAATATTATTGACATGTGGAACCGATCGTTGACTATGCAAGATTCTGATGATGAGTCTTGACGTGCCCTCCTCCCCAATTGATACATGCTAACGCATCATCTAAACCATCATAGTTTACATCTTGGTATTTGTGTCGTTTTGTTGATATTTCATTGAACATTGTTTGTCGCACGACAAACCACAGATCTTCAAAACCATGAAACACATCGGCCACACATCGAAATCCATAATTTCCATCAGCTACACCATCATTCCATCCTTCTAAATACGACATTATAAATCCGAGAAGTCTGTCAATATATGGAAATTGGTCAACATCCACTCTACCTGTGCAGCCAAGAAAATGACAAATGAAAACATGAAAATATTTAGTTACAAGTGGAGGGAATGTTTACAATAAAATGAAAAATGAAAACATGTACGTACTAGTGGAGGGCATGTTTACAGATGAGGACAAACGACCCATAGTTTGAGTACTGCTAGAAGATCGACTTCGACCTCGACCCCGACCCTAACCCCGACTAGCATTTCTCTCCATGTACTCCTAGGCACTGAAATCACGTCGAGGTCGGCCTCTAGTAATGGTTGTACCCTCGGGTTCTCTAATATCTGATTCATCTAGGTGTAGCATACCATGCAGAAGTAGAGTGGCATCACGTACAAACGAGGGATGACTAGCTCGCACTTGGCCTGTAAGTTCATCAAAACGTTCTATGTCTTGTGTGGATCAATCTACGATATTGGGGTGCACAACTTCACCAATGATAAGAGATCTCCAAGAAGGATGAATTTGATCTAGGTAAAAACCCTTGCTCGACTGAATGATTCGAGCTATTGTGCAAGCGCATGGAATCCCATGGGTTGTTCTCAACGCACACCCGTATCTAATGCCAATCTCGTTACTTAAAGCACTCATCCTACTATTCTCTTGTTCCAGCAAGCTCACACAATGATGGGAAATGCGACCATGGAGATTCTGGTACAGTCGACCTCGATATAACGTGCCATGTCTTTGTCTGGAGTCCTCCAAACACTGTTTAATACCGTTGACTTGGGTCTCAATCGCCTTGTTAACACGCTCGAATAAAGTGTCAAGAGTCGATGTGGAAGAGTTAAGCCAGTCCTTCAGTGCATTGTGGGCACTCTCGACTCTGCAAGTCGTAGTGTTCCCAAAATAAAGGACCTGATTCGTCCAGTATAGCATAAATTTCTCTTTATGAGGAATCCATTGTTGCGTAACATATTATAAAAGTATAGGACACCATCTATAGCAATCCATCATGAACTAAACATTATCCTCATACTGCTCTTGCGTAGTAGCATATATGACTAGCCTTCAGCGTCCCTTTTGGAATTTTTCAGCTGAAACCTTGTTCTTTCCCATGCAATGATAATTTTTGTTCAACACACACTTATTGATATGCCACGTGCAAAGTAAATGTGCGAAATTAGGGAACAAATCCCTAATCGGGGCAAAAAGATCACCCTCGCAATCGGTTACTATAGAACTCGAGTGCACCTCATGACCAACATAATTCTTCAGCTTCTCCAATACCCACCGATAACTTGACTATGTTTCATCTTTCATGATTGCATAACCAATCACGAAGTTCATGTTCCCAGGAGTCATCCCAATTATCTCCACTAAAGGATACTTGTACTTGTTTGTCTTGTACGTAGAATCTATAAGAATCACATACGGATACGTACTTAACAAATCAGCAGACATCGGGTGCACCAAGAAGACATGGGTCACAACATCAGTGGCTTCATCACTCATAAACTAGTGTAAGTAATTATACTTGATTGCTTGATATAACAATTGCTGAATTGGGTTCCTTCCTTCTGACTTTTCTCTCCTTATCTTATCTCTTTCATTGTACACATGTCTTTTATTTGGATTATCTTCTGGATATTTCTCCAACAAAGTTGCCAATATTTTAGCCGGTCTCACTTGTGCCTCAGTCATCTCGTGCACAACTTTATTCACACCAGGACCGATGCCGCTAATCTGTCGATGTCCTTGTAGATACACAGCCAACTCATGGTTGTATTTACCCCATTTCGAAGCACCAACAATGTGCCAACCGCTAAGATCTCGACGCTGACAAACCTTAATCTTAAATAAGCAACCACAACCTTTCCTCTTCGTGTCGAACCTCACGGCTGTTGTCAAATCTCGATCAACTTTCTTCGAAAAACGATCACATTTCAATAATTTATCATATCGACCGTCTCTTTGCGTTTTCCATGTTGAAGTCGTCAAACAAAAACCAGATTGAATTGCAACATTTTTAGCCCATTCAATTGTCAATTCCGATGTTGCAAAATCATCATGTTAAAAAATACCACTATAATCAATCCCTTCTCCACCGTAATCTTCATTATTATCCTAAAAGAACAAGATTTTCAATATTAGAAACCAAAAAAAAAAATATTTTGAGGTGTCTTGGGAAGACGCCCCACCATGGTGGGAGACGTCTGGGGAAGACGCCCCACCATGGTGAGTGGCGTCTTGGGAAAACGCCCCACCAGATTGCGTCTGCCGAAGACGTCCCGGCAACACGTCGATAAAACGACCAATTTTTCAAATATAATCCAAACTTTTACCTGATTTTTGGGTAAAGGCGTTCTCGGTTGGTCCGATATTATCAATTTGTCACAGTTAATGTCAAGTACACCTTAATTTGTCACGTACACCTTTCCTAATTGTGAGTTTTTGAATGTCAAATACACCTTACTATAGTGAAAACCTATTTTACAGAATCACAATGTTATAGTGACTGATGAAAATAAACTTATTTATCTTTTATTTGTATTTTTTTTTAAAAAATATTAACGGAAAAAATGTCATTTTCTGATGAAAATGCGGGCTATCCCTGATAATTCGTGGGCGATGTTTAGTAACTCCTAAAAAAAAAAAGAAGAAGATGAGGATTTAAAGGGGTTATTTGTTTTCAGAGTCCTTTTGTAAATTAGTTTGTTATTTTTAAAAAAAGTTTAATTAATACTAAGTCCCAATTACATTATTCTAAAGTGTATACAAAAGTATTATTTTTTAACTTAGGCTGTTACACAATAAATGTTCAATTATTTTTATTTCACTAAATGAAAAAAATTTACTAACCTATTTTCTCGGAATTATAGCATATTCGTTTATGAGTTTTATAAGGTAAATAAGTAGTGTAAATTGTTATTCAAAAAAAATTAAAAAATTATAAATATATAGGATCTTATAATAATTGGTGCTTTTTACTCCATATTGGATAAAATTAAAGCTTGAAAATATGATATAGAGAAAAAAGTTACATGCCTTATAACTTTAATAAGTAGGGCTTGTTTGGCAATTGGTTGTTGACCGATTTGACTTACTGTTTATGTTGGCTATCTATGTTATTTGTTAGAATGTTGACTTCAAATAAATAAGTTTGGTAAATCCAATTGTTGACCGTTGGTTATTTTATATGAAAATAAACTTTTTAGATATTATAATATTTATATATATGATATTTGCTAAAGAATGAGAAAAATTAGGAATATAATAATACCGTGAAGTGTTAAAAACTAATAGTCGCCTAAAAAGCTGTCGTGAGCCATTTTTTATTTTTAGCATAAAAGCCGGCTAAAAGGCCAAATGAAAAGTCAACCACTAAACTTGTTTTTTATTGCCAAATGGAAAAACCAAATGCCCAATAAAAAAGCATTCAGAATCCATTTTCCAGAGGCATAAGAAATCCAAAAAAATAATCATAACTCACAAGCATGAAATATATCTAATCCAGCTAATTTTTGCACCAATTTCAAGATCTATACCACTATTTTATCAAGGAAAGATATAGCGTAGTACCACATCAATAGCTATAATGGATCAGATACTATATTTATTTCCCAAACTTTCAGCATGCTAGCAATTATGTTTTTTTTGTTTTTTTTTTTTTACCTTTAAAAAGCAACCTTATTTAATCACATACTTAACTTTCAGGTAAAGTTCAGTGAACTTAAAAAAAGAGGCAATCCCCTTCAACAAAAGCAAGATTACACAAAAGGGGATTACCAAATGAAGGGAACAAAACACTAGGAGCTGAATAGGGTGTGCAACAGCTTGGATCTTCGTAAGAGAGTAGCTCTCTTAGACTCAAATTACCATGACATACATGGTATGAGTACATATATGTAAGACATATTTATATATAGAATTATTACATTTTCAGATTGATATCCCAGAATGGCCAGAAGAGAGAAGCCTGATCTTCTCCTGGAAGCCCATAGCTGCAAGAGTTGCTGGCAGGCGGGTCTGGATAATCAACACCCGCGATCTTCAAGAAGACGTGGGAAGAAGGCAGAAGGCTCTTGCTCAAGTAGTCTTCATCATCTTGAGAGATATCAGAGTGGTCTGCTTCGAAGGCATACGACGAGTCACCAGGCTCACCTAAGGGAGAATGGCTAGCATCCACATAGTGTGGGCTATCTGAGTCAATTACATCGCTCTTTACGGAGCTCAGGTCTTCTTGCTTACAGCCAAAGACTATTAGTGGGTGATCCTCACTCTCAGACGCAGACTCAACAACGGGCTCTTCTTGAACTCTTTTGGGTTCAAGACATGTGTTGGATTGTTTAGAGTCATCTTCCTGATTTTTCTCCTTCTGAAGCAGCTTGTCCGTTAGGTGAACAACCTGAAATCAACACCAGAAAAAATATTAATTAATAGTAATGATATCATATTACTAGAGTGAGTTTTTAAATGCAACCCAAAAAGAGAAAATGATCAACCTCGACAAAATTTCTGTTTTGGTATTTAATATTCGCCCAACTTGGGTAACCTTAACTTTTTTCCCAACTTGGGTATTCTAAAATTATCAAGGCTGATCAAATCGAATCCCAAAAAGTGTCCAAGGCTCATTCTTTTCAATGGAAATTTGGTAATCTAAAACTTTTTTTCCATCAAGGGCAGTCTAATCAAATTCATTGGCACATATCAGTACTTATTTACCTCTAACTTATACTGTAGTAATGTTGGTCATAGTAATCGTGCAAGAAAATACCTAGCTAAGCATAAGGTAAGGATATAAACAGAAGTAGATACCTCAGCTTGTAGTTTTTCCTTTTCCTGAAGGAGATACTCATAGTCAGCCTTCAGGCTGTCGAAGTTGGATTGCAAACTGTCGAAATCCTTTTCCAGTTGCTTAGTCTTCCACCTTGCTCTTCGGTTCTGAAACCAAATAGCCACTTGCCGCGGCTGCAAGCCAAGTTCCTTAGCAAGCTGAACTTTCCTCTCAGGTTCGAGCTTATTCTCAACCTCGAAGCTCTTCTCCAGGAACTGCACTTGCTGAACAGTCAAGCGTCGTTTCTTCTCCGGCTGGTGGAAGTAATCATCGAAATCCTCATCGCCATTCTCCTCCTGATCATATGTGCAAAAGAATGGCCTCTCCGATCTTTTCCCTCCACAAACGTCTTCGAAATTAACCATCGAGCTCGAACCTAACAAACATCACCACATGTAGAACAAATTCAGTTCACCTCACATGAAACCCAATATGATCAAGTAAATTAAACAATAATTAGCCTGATTGTGGTGTATTACGGCAAAGAGGGAACACAACTACCTTTCTTCATATGTAACCTTAAGCAAATCATTTACAAAGAACATCCCAGCAATAGGAAACATTCAAGCAAAGGCAATCAATGATCAAATATCAGCACATGTGACCAAAATAAGACAAAGTACCAATATTTTTTCAAAAAACATAAGTGAGTGAAATTGATCAAGTAAACAGCACACGACGATTACTTTGGAAGAAGTCGACCTAAATCAAAGCACCAAGACAACGAAACTGCAGAGTAAGTACATGATAATTCTATTAACAAATCAAACAAAAAAGCAGGACATCATTGCAATAAATCATAGGACAATCAATTAACTCATAATTAACATGAGGATTAAGAAGTCCAACTCATTAAACTATTCAAAACAGAAGATCCAGATTACAAAGGAACAAAACTTTAAGTCAAGCAATTCCAAAAAACAGTTGGAGAGCAAGGAAGAGACAGAATGTACCCAGAAAAGAAGAGGAAGACCCAGGAATGAAAAAGGGTTCAGGAGACTGAGAAGAACGTGGTAACCTCTGACTCAACATCAACGAAGGACCCCCAACCCCACCACCACCAAAGACCCTTCCCGCCATAACCTCCGTCTTCTAAAGTGAAAATTTAGCTAAAAGAGAAGCGAATTCTAATAAGCCATAAACGAGAAAGTAGAGGGTTCTAAGCAGAAATCTTGAAGAAGGAGAAGATGGGGAATTTTCATAGAAGCTTATGACGGAAGAAGCTGGTGACGATGAGTTCATTGATATGGGAAGTGTGGGACCCAGGAATACGCACCCCCATCACTCAGTAGAAGGTGCAAAAGGGGGGGATTCTGGGAATTTGTTGATGGGTTTGTAAGATTGAGTGAAGAACAAAGTGATGGGTTTGTTGGGAGTGATGAGTAGAAGAAGAAGAGGAAGATGATGAAGACGAAGAGCAGAGCATCTGATTGGAAGGAGGAATGGCGGGGCTATAAATTGTAATAGTACGTCTAAGGAAAAAGATGTGGGGGCCAGTCTTTTTGATAGGGGGAGTGGACGTGGTCTTTATGGAATGTCTGTTTTGCCCTTTGATTGCATCATTTCATACAATCATACAACATGATTACATGACTCATTTGATACCCCTCCCTCTCTTCCTTTTTGAGGGTGGCATTCTTAATTGCTAAGGTTTTAGAGCTTACTTGGGAGTGGTCAGTGGTGCCTCAGCCTCTCTTTTTCTATTGAAATTCATAATTTGTCCAAGGTAAAATTTCTGTGTTTGACTCCAATGATTCAATTATTGTATTCTTTGGGTTGGGGGTATGCGTGTATTAGACTTTGAGCCCTCCATATGTTCGATCTTATTTTTTATGAATATGCATTACTTTATGTGAAACTTGTGTGATTTTGATGGTTATGTAACTTCATCTTATTCGTGACTTTGTGATGCACATTGGATGCGTAAAAGGAAACAAGGGAAGCTCTATGTAATTAGAAAACACACGAGCGTACTTGAAGAGTTAGTTAGTGCACGTTGTCTAGTCAATCTATGAAGTATCGCTAAGAATAAAAACATAAAGTCTCTTTATGAAGATAGTACATCATCATCAAATAATGAGTTTAAGTTGTGTACTCAATTGAGTCTATGTCTCAACAGGATCCAATACAAGATGTCAATCTTGTTGCCTTTGTTATGGTTTAAACCAAAGTGTATGTTAGGAATTTAGACGCTCAAAAAATCAGTGAGGTTGCATGTTCCCCTTTTAAATAGCCTTCAATGTATTGTTGACCTAATAATCTTGTTAGCCTAATTTCAGTGGTCTATGTTGAAGATTGTAATAGGTCATATTGAACTTCACCCCTTGGGCAATTCTAATGGTGAGTAACAAGTCTTTTGGTTTTATTTTCTGACTCACCTTTTCTAGCCATAATTTTTTTAAAGCTATTTAGTTGATAAGCACCATTTCCTTGTAGCTTGCGAAATCTTTCAATAAAAGTATATTAATATGACTAAACAACATTTAGTACTTATAAACTCAAAATTTGTGTATAGATGAACATAACAAGATCAGTCTTTCTTTGCATCTAAGTAGGCCCATAAATGACCTTATTCCGCCTGATCCGAGTTACACCCACAGGGTCATAAGTGGCACCCACTTAGCCACGACCATATTACAGGCGATATGATAACTGATAAGTAAAAGTAGATAAGTAATGGGTCAAAGCATGGAGCTGGTTAGACCATTACATTAGCATTTACATTAAGATATCGAGGGGACTAGACGAGTTATCCACTGAGAAAAGTAGGATGAAAAATCCAAGTCCATAGTTTTTAAAGGGCATATTAGGCAAGTCTGGAAAGTCTAGAGTGGAGACGAGGAATTGTAGATTGACAACGAAGCAACAGGCAGAAAAAGACTTAACAAAGGAATCTGTCCAATCAGTCACCAACAATGGTCTAATCTTTTACGGGCCCAAAACAATTATTGGGGGTCTAAACCTGGTTAACCCATTCGTTTGGTTAACTCAAAGATGAAGCCAGCTAGATCCAGCCCACAATGTTGGGCTATTCCTCTCCTACTCGTAACATGTAAGTTGTGACTAGCCCATTTTGGAATCTATTTCAAGACAATTTTTTAAAGTACAGTCGAGTCTTTGTTTTTTGTGGGGAGCAATGATTTTCCTTATACTCGGGTATATCCTACCCTTAAAACTGCTCTTTTTCTTCTTCTTCTTCCTTTGGCTCACTCATCCATTGTTAACAAAATAACAGAACTAGAACATTTAGTTTTCTTTTTTCCTCATGGGAAACGAAAATACCAGTGAGAGGAGCCTAGTTGATATCCAAGGATACGTTACGCTGTTGTTAAAATATGGAATAGGCTACACCTTCTTGACATTTTGGAAACGATGATGACAGTGAGGTTAGATATTCTTATAGACTATGCAGAATTGTCCCTTAATAAACAAACATCTATAAACTATGCAGATTTTCTCACGTTCATCAGGGATCAACCCAATTCTTCTAAGAGCAGGAGAATGTCCCCTTCTTACAGTTGTTTCTCCCAAGTGATGAATCCTCACATATTTGGCTTGGGATTGCATTGGTAGCCCAACAACGGGCCATCTTACCTTGAATAACATAAAGGAATGGCGATGGATTGGAGTCGGAGCGAACCCAACAAAATCCGAATCTGATCCGATAAGTTCATGAGCCCTAATTTTTTATCCGAATCCGCAAACTCCGACTCCGACCCGTTTAGATATTTTGGACCTCCGAATCCGATCCGATCCATCGAACCTCCGAATTCGATCCGTCGGACCTCCGAAATCGATCCATATTTTAATATATTGTAAATTTTACACTTTTCTTACATTTTTTTTTTAATTTCATTACTAATACTATAATTCATTTATAATATATATAGTAAATTAACAAAATATATACAACACAAGCAAATACCATGGTTTTTTATTTATTTTTTAATTTTGGGTTATCAAATTTGGGCTTTTTTAAAATATTAGCCTTGATACTACTCATTTGGATCGGACAATCGGACTCGAATCACAATCGGGTCGTCGGATATAATACAATATTCAAATTCGACTCATCTCCTATTCGGAGTCGGAGTTTTTTTTAAATGGGTTTTGATCGGACTTTTTTTTGGATCGGATCGAATTCGGTTCAAATTAGACTTCATATATTTCCTAATATTTACTTCAAAAGATGTTCAGCTTAATCGGTTTCAAAGTCTTAAACCCGAGCTCAAGGCATTAACCATTTTCAAAAGATGCTTTACAAATTATACATCATATATTTTTACTAACATTTACTTCAATTCAGCTGCGATTGTTGGGAATCCATCATAACTATGAATTCTTAACTTAGGCTCCATTTAGTAGGGTGTAAAACGTTTTTCCTGAAAACTGTTTTCCCATTTTACATTGTTTGGTTGGGAGTAAAATGTAGGATGTAAAACTTATAATGTAAATTCATTTTACACCCTATTGAAAACATTTTCCTTCAAAATTGGGAGTAAAACAATTTTACATACATTCACTCCAAAAAAAATACTAATTAACAAACAACTCACGCATTGTCAACTCATGCATAGAGGTGGGCACGGGTCGTACCGTACCCGTCATAGACCGTGTCAGCTTGTGCATGACCTCTTGTCATGTTGTACCTTACCTAATTGTGGTGGTGTCGTACTGTGTCGTGATACCTTTCCCTAAAACTCGGCCAATGGCCTAGCACGACCTACATTCTTGGTGTATCGTGTCATGTCTCGTACTAGCCTAATTTTCTAACAAAAAATAAAAATAAAGTATATAGTAGAATTGGAAAAAAATTTATATAGAAAATATAAATTATATTATAAGAATATAATAATATTAAAAATAATAGTAATATTAAGTGTAATAGTAGTAATAATATTATTAATAATAATAGTATTAAATAATACTAAATAATAGCATGTTTTGGGTCGTGCTTCGTGCCAAATTGGCGCGCTGCTTGCATGCTACTGCCTAAATTTTTTTTGTCATTTGTAGCGTGTCGTGTCGTGCCATGTCGTACTGTGTCAAAAGTGTGCCTGCGTGTCGGCCCGGCCCATACTTAGCTCTATTTACGCATTCTTTATTTCTTATCGTCTCACTAACCTTTCTCTCTCTCTCTCTCTCTGCTCCACACTTTCTCTCTATTAAAATTTCTTTTCATCTTCTTCGAATATCATCAATTAAGTACGTTTTTTCGAATATTGTATCTTGATTATTAAATTATCATACTATATCAAGAATCTGAAGAAATTTTATCCATTTTAGTCGAAAATAAAATAACCTAGATTTCTCCCCGATTCAATTGAACCATGAAAGTTTCTCATGAAATGTGGGCAATCAACAATTTATTTGAAACTAGAGAAGAATTTTTCTTTTTGTTAGAATTTAAAATGTAAAAGTACATCACAATTAGAAAAGTTAATAAGAGTAATTGATTTTCAGTTCAACCAAACAACGAAAAATGTTTAAATGTAAAATCATTTTCCATTCAACTAAACAACGGAAAAGTTTCATGAAAATGAGTTTTTCACCGTAAAAAGTCTTCCATAGAAAATCATTTTCAATTAAAAACGGTTTACGCCCTACTAAACGGAGTATTAGTGTGTGTAAGGAGTAAATGAATGTTCCAGAGTTACTCACATCATGCATGGATTGGAACGTACTGTAAATGATTCAAGCGGTGGGGTACGGTATTCCACAAAAATTAGAATTGTGCTTTTAGTTTTGATTGGATAGTCGGTACTCGGTACTAACACTATCTTATGAATTTGGGATACAAAGTGCATTTTATTTTCAGATGAAAATATTGCTGATCCCCCACTCTCCAATTTGTGTGGAGATAATGAAGTGTTTCTCTCTTCGGTCATGTCAATTGAGAAATTCTTAATTTATACCTTATATAAATATATTAAAAGATATTTTTATAATTTTATTTCTATACCTTATATATATTTTTATGAATTTTTATATCTTATATAATTATTTATCTGATATAACAATGCATATATCTAATATAAGAATAACTATATCTAATAAAATAATGCTTATATATATATGATATCTTAATATCCTGATATAATTTATATCATATATGAATTAGAAAAGCCTCTCATATTATTAGTGCAAATTCATTAGAATACATGGCACTTGATTTACTAACATGATTTATACAATTTCGATCACCATACTCTAACCTAGAGAGGCATAGAGTCGAAATTCAACAAAAAAATAAGTTTAGAGATCAATGCAGGGAAGGGATCTACGATAATAAATGGTGTTAAAGAAAATAACGGATAAAAAGCGTCATAGCTGCACAAAACTCAGTATAGTTTATAATTGTAGATTGAAATAATTACCTTGTAAATGTTTTGTTTTGAAGTAAGATCATACGAATTGAAGTGTGTGGATGATATTTAAGTTATGAACAGGATGCTTTCCATAGTGCTTCAACCATATTATGTGGTGTAAGAGTGGCTTATCAGAAACTGTAGACGAACTTTGGCAAGAAATGGAAATATCCTCTTTCATCGGTTACAACTTAAAACTTTACTACGCCAACTTTGGATGAAAATTGACACAAAACCGACTTTGATTTGTAATAGGGCACATGCAAGTTGCACCTTTCTGAACTTTATTTTAGTCGGTGCATCAACTTGTATTGCTGATAGCACTAAACTTGGCGTACGTAACTACCAAA
The DNA here is from genome assembly GCA_026401315.1 of Dysphania ambrosioides. Taxonomy (NCBI): domain Eukaryota; kingdom Viridiplantae; phylum Streptophyta; class Magnoliopsida; order Caryophyllales; family Amaranthaceae; genus Dysphania; species Dysphania ambrosioides. Next base: position 26,020,613 of record CM048663.1, on the reverse strand, counting down.
CAATTATGCATGTACTCTTCAATTAGGGATCACAAATTTTTTTCACACATATTTGCATGGTATAGATATTATATTGTCTATAGATATTATATATTGCCCTTATGCTATATCCAATTTTTTTTATAAAAAAAAAAAATAGAGTTTGAAAATTGAATTACATGAGTTATGTGTCTAATTTGTGAAAGAAGAAAAAAAAATGGTCTATCTAATTAAAAATTGATGTCGATGGGATTGTTTTAATCATAGTAAATAGAAGACACTAGTTTAGCCTTCATTCTTATCAATTGACGACGTCTAAAAATAATTTTCCAAGATTCATATCTTAATTATTTAAAGTTCTTTCATGATATTTTCTTCTTATACTTTTGTCACTGTTATGTAAGAAAAATTTGGTGTAATCAAAACTCAAATAGCTAAAACATTACTCAGTAATCAAAACTCAAAGAGCTAATTGCTAAAACATTACTCAGTAAAAAAAAAAAAAAAAAAAAAAAAAAAAAAAAAAAAAAACCGGAGGCTTAAACATAACGAGGATCAGTGGAAGCTTGTTATAGGAGTAGCCATGTAGCATACTAGCATGTATGCATGGATCTATGCTTCTGTCTCATATTTTTGTGTCTTTACCTAATTTTGTTTCGAATAAATGTAAGCTTTCTCTAAGAATTCCAAATGTTAGCCAAAATTCATATGCTGTGATAGAGATACAGAATGAGGAATTCAGCACATGGTATGATGCTAAATGCTAAGGTGGCTAATACTTTCTAAAAGTTGGAAATGGATTCTCGGAGAACTTCTCTGTCAATTCTTTCAGAATCAGATTCCCCACCATTTTACTAGTTGTGCATCAAGACAAGCTTCTAGTATCACTCCTATGGTTCAACTTCCAAACTTGTAAATGAAAATACAATTTGTAGTAATCATTTTTCGAATATTTTGAAGAATGTTTACCATAAATTAGATGAAGGAAAAGTTTAAGTTTATATTGGGGATTTGTATATAGTTTTATCTAATTCACTTTAAAATTTGAATCCTGTTCCATCTCCTAATGAACATTAGGAAACATTATCATGACCTCCAACATAATTGTACTTAAACTCTCACAAAAAAGATATCATTTAAGATTAAGATTTAAAGGCGTCTTTAGTACTACTCCATGTAATAACTTTGAAGGATTAAAATAAAAACTTCATTACATTTTTTTGGTATTCAACTTCACTATTCGACAAAGTAAGTGATAAACATATGCTTTTGGGTTTTGGTGTAATATGTTTCAAAAGCTACTAAACCTATTTTATGGGTTTATGGTTTTTGCAAAAAAAAAAAAAAAAAACTACCTTAATTAACAACAATAGAATACATTAATTTTATATTACTACTTCAACAACTACTTGATTTGTGTGAAAGTGAAAAACACTTGCATACTGTTGAATGGGACGGACACTTATAAGAGGAGGGTGAATTAGAAGTGTAAGTTAATTAAAATTTTTTGCGGAATTAAACTTAAACTTGTAAGCAGAAATGAACTTGACGGAAAGAACACAAGATATTTTAGCGTGGAAACCCTTAGTGCCCAACTCAAAGGGAAAAACCACGACTCGCTCGGGATTTCTCAACTCTTTTCACTAATAGGGCAATCCTTGATTACAATCTATTAGCTACTCTCAACTCGAGTTCCACTCAGAACTGGAGTCTCTTTCTCTCTGACTTAACTCTAAGTCTATACAAGATCCCTCAATCTTGCTACCCTAGTACAACTAAGTACTATTCTCATAGATTACAATTAAAACTATTTTCTGGAACTTAGCAGAAAGAAACTTGCGTTTTTTAGCCTTGATAACTGACAAAAGAACTTTTCTCTCTAGAAAGCTTATTATGCATGAATCAGTTGTGCATTGAATGAGTGAGCAAACCCCTTTATTTATAGGTAGCAACCAAGCTTCCATGCATTCATCCACTTCCTTAAGTTAAGGAAAGATAATATCACAAAGTGTTTTGATTTATTCAACTATGTAAATGTTGAACAAGGTTGCCGTGAAACTTGAAGTCTTTTGTTCAGCAAAAATCTTTTATAAAGATAATGGATAAAAATAGTTTTGACAAAAGGATAAGTATCCACTAAAGAGGTAGAGTTAAATTAGGATACTTAGTCGATCTCCAAATTTTCCAAAATTCATTTTAACCAAAAATAAATTAATTTAATTTAGGAGAGTCTTTTTATCATCCAAACTTTACCAAAACATTTAGAGTGAAAATAGGAAAATCAGTTTTCACAAAATCACGTTAAAATATTTTTGCTGAATTTTCCAAAAATCAATTTTCATAAAATCAAGTTTCCTAATTAACTATTTAAAGCATCAAAGGAACTTTGACTCATTAACTTAGGCTTATTCATTGCTTGTTCCAATTAACTAGATTTCTTGTCACTTACATAAATCCTAAGTATAATCCTACTTAGTCTTCATGTATGTCCTCTTATCTTGAAGCTACCTCATTGTTGCTTCAATGGAAGTTCCTACTCTGAAACTTATCAATCAATAATTGTAATTCTTAGGTCCAATTCTTGATTGTATTTGACTTTTGTTACTTGACGGTTTTAAGCTTCCTTTGCTTCTACTCCGAAACATGAATAAAAAAATCTTCACACATTAAACAAACATAAAATACGTTTGCATCTCTTGTCATCACCAAAACCAAACAACACATACTTAATTGAACAGCCAACCTCTATCACTATCACTATCACTAGCAATTAGCATACCAACTAATAGCAACTTATTAATTTGCCGTGCAAACTCTAAGTTGGGCCAACAAAAACCTGAAGATATACACTTTTGCTCGAAATGTCCTCTGAAATGCAAAATAATCACGAGACAATCACCTAATGAAAGTAAACGCAACGTATAAATTTATCATTTAACGTCAAAAACAATAATTAATTAATTAATTAATTAGTAGTCAAATTACATAAAGAATGAATGGAACCATATATTAAGTATTCGATTGAGCAATAGTATAAAGTCAAGCTATATAAATTAGTTATTTGCATTTAGCAATATCAAACAATAAAATTTGACCAAACTAATTTTCTTTTTCTATTCTCCTCATTATCCCTCCTAAAAATTAAAAGTTAACTCACATTGTGGAGTACTTTGAATTGTCAAGTATGTACGTTGTGTAGGTGGCTAAGGATTGACCCCTCAAACTTTTCTAAACAGTATACTTAAAAGAACAAAAATATTCTTAGTTGAAAGAGAAACACTAGGAAGAATTTCATAGCATAAAAGAAAGATGCAGAAAAAATGAATAAGCATTATCCAACCAAATTGAGGTTGTAGTTTGCAGGACTAAGCTAAAGCGATTAACATACCTCTCCAAATGGTAAGTGAATTTAATTCATCTAATTAAGAATATCCTTCTAAGAAAACTACTTTAGGTCGTAACTAAAGTCATATTTGAGAAAGGGGTCTTACTATCACTTAGACTCTTCGTATTTTGAAGAGAAAGTTGAGACCTCTTTACGTTTTTGGTGGATTACTTTTACATCTAATTACACGGTCTTAGTCTTATATAACCTTTCTAAGACATTTTTACATCCTACCAAGCCAGCTATAAAGGACAAACACAGGATTACAATTTTGACACCTCGTCAGTAAATCTGTTCAAATAGGAGGAGCTTTGCCCATTAAGGGCTCTTAACCAACTTGTTTATAAAAGGGTTTAATTAATTATAAACTTAATTAAGTAGATCTTTTAAAGGGTCGTGTTTTTATTGAGTCTTTAATGGGTCAAGTCGAGTGTATCAGGTAATTAATGTTTTTCACTTGCTTGTCAATATCCCATTGCTAAAGAGTGGAGGTGATATAAACAAATTATTACCCTCCATAGATATAACTATAGGTATCCCTGCTCGATTTGGTCGTTTTGTGTCTTCTTTGGCAACCTGACCCATTTTATATGTGACTTATCTCGACCCTAACTCGATCTAATGCACAAGTCTACTCGTCAACTCAAAGTTTTTCAAATTATAATTTTAAACTATTGATTTAAATTTTTAAATACAAATAACAAACATAAACACAGTTATCACCTCTATTGTGGAGTATATAGTAAATGCATTAAACTAGAAATTAATGAGAAAAATACAATCAAAATGCCACATGAATTAGATAGATCGATAAAGTTTTCTATTATACAACATAAAGGAGTGTGTTCCTATTTAAATATCGGCGGTGCAACCATTAGAGCATCGTAACCATACCCCGACATTTTAATGATCCCAAGAGTCGAAGACCGTAACATATCCCATCATTTTCAGGCAAGAGAAAAAATATGTCGTTGTCTTGTTAAAAATAATGAAAAGATAATACAAGTTTGCTAGAGTGGTCCGTATATTATTATACAAAGTAAGTTGAAAATTGAAGATGAGCATGACAAGGTAGGAACATTGAGAAAAAACAAAGACTGGCTTTTCAATTAGTCTACCTTTTATTTAACATTCCTTAAAATTTAACGATATATGAAGATTGTCGAAAATAGCTAATGCTTATATGTAGATCAAAAAAACCAAGCACAAATCTAAAATTTGGGAACTTGTACAAATATACTTGTATGATTAATTTTGAAATGTTAAATGTTTATGGAAGGTGCACCACATAAAATCATGACCTTAGATATGAGAATCTTGATCCTTAATTAGAAACAGGAGTTACAGAAGACAGTAAGGTAAAACAGAAGTAGATCTTAGATTGAAAAACATATTCAGCCTATCATCAATACCAACTAATCTAGGTATTATCTAAAGCCAAGTGGATAAACATATCTCTGAATATTTCTGAAGATTAGGTTTGAGCAAAGTGCCGGCAGCACTACTAAAAAGAACAAGTAGTTGTGTGGCCCTATGATGAGGAAAATGATGTGGGAGTGTGGGACAATGCCATCAAACACAGAAATCAATTTCTTGCTTAAGTAATAAATTTGAAGCCCACTTGCATTTGTCTGTTCAAATCCCATCTCACAATCTTACCCTCGCCCTTTTATCATCACCTCAAAAATATATTTGCTGCGAAAATATAGCTGACAAATCCAACATCGCCCATTGATCTACGGCAATCAACTAACACCACGGACTACTTCCCCACCTTACAAGTCACATTTTCCGTACCCCAACTCAAACAAAAAATCACCCCTCTTTTTTGGATCATGAAAAAAAAAAAGTGTTTTTTGTAATATGTATTTTGTTGAACTCATTTACGGAGTAATTAATTGAACTTTTTGTGTATTACATGCGCATTACTTTAATTAATATGGATTAATTTACAAATCTAAAGTGTCATAATATGAGTTATATTTTTATGCACTCAATTTTTGCAAATGTCCGAAATTGGGGTTCTCGCTGAGTAATGTCATCATGCACTCGATTTTGGTATGTTATGGGTTCTCCAATCAGTTTTGCTTTTGGGCCAATAATTAGTTCAGGACTGATTAGATTTTTCTTAGGTGTTCTATTTAAACCCTTGTTAACCCTAATCTATGTATTGTGACTTTTTTATATTTTGTCTCCCTCTTCACATATCAATAAAATATGTTTTTCCCTGCTTGTGGACGTAGCCAACACATTGTTAGTAAACCACTGTGTGTTTGTGTGATCTTTATCATTGTTTATCGTTCATGCATTCGTTACAACATGAACTTATATATTTTGTCTATAATTTGCAAAACTTAAAAGATTGTAAAAACTTATGAAAATTTGTATTGTCTAATATAAATCAAAATAAGTTCAACCTAACACACCTTAAGCAAAATCGATAAAAACATACTGACAAACATTTGCTAATATATTGCAAACCAAGTTGCTATGAATTTCGGATTAGATTAACTGTTTTGTTAAGATTTAGCGTGTTCTCATCAATTAGTGGGACAACGTGATTCTCCATTAAGCGTGATTAGATAGAGGCAAGTGAATACTCCTCTTTTTACATACTAGTTTCTAGTATTCTCTTATTCCATGATTGCTTAAGATAAAGATTGCTTAAACGATAGGGACTAATGCAACAAGTACAAAAATGGAAAAGACTTGAGTAAACATAGGATCTCAAAAAATTGATTTGCACTCAATTCTTCGAGATGAATAACTTACCTAGATACATACTACTTAGTATACAAAAGAATTTTTTTTTTTTAATTTCAACATGTAATCCCTTTTATATAGATGTCAAAAAAAATTATATACATACTTTTTTCTGGATTAAGATAACACCCTATCTTTACCCACATAAATCATTATGCCTGATTGTAATAATTGTTTTTTTTAGTTAAATATTTTGAATAATTCTCAATAACTTAAATGTACATAGCCTAACTTATCATAAATCAAACATAAAGACTCATCATTGATATTATGATTTAAAATGACTTAATTTAAATGGACGACCATTTGTCACCAGCCTCTAATTTATACTGCCATGTATTATTTTAATTTGAACCTATCAATTAAGGAAAAAAAAAACACTTTTTTAAATAATTGTATAATCATTAGATGGAGAATCAAAAATCATTATTAATTAATTTCATTACCCTTATAATCCAATAATTATAACTTATATAATAATATCTATATTTGAAATCTCAATACCTTAATATAATTTAAATCATATATAAATTAGGAAAACTTCTATTCACCCATATAGCTTGTGTCAAAAGTAAAACTTCCCGAGAGTTTATGAAATAACTTCAATGTGTAGACTTCTGTAACACCAAACATTGGTGGGCGAAAAGTTGCAAGAGAATGTCTAGTCCTTTTCTCGGAGTCTAGATTTTTCTTTATTATTTATTATTATAGGATTTATTACTCGTGAATACTCCTATATAAACACGAATCGTCCCCCCAACACTCCTACATACTGGAAGAATAAGCTCACTGTCTAATACCTTCTTAACTAAACAGTTTTCATACAGTGTAATAATCAAGTTGCGGCACAAACGCCTCTATGGTAGGATATCAATCTGAACTTATACATACATGTCTTTCACGTTCAAAAATCTTGTACACTTGTTCCTTTTTTCCCCTAACTTATATAATTCTGTGATCCATACATACGCCATGTAGGAAGAGCCATGCGGCGGCAAGCTAATCACATGGGATGACTATGTAGATTGGAGGAACAGAACCGCCATCAGAGGTCGTCATGGTGGAATTCTTGCAGCATTTTTCGTCCTAGGTTCGTGTTTTTCCTTTCTGCTTTTTACATTATATTTTTGCATTTTTAACTGGAGCAGTGATCAGTATGAGTCGGACTGTTATACATCAGGATGCATTTGTCACATATTCATCAAGCTGTACAATCGGGTGTACAATAAATTTTGCAGATGTGAAGTGTAACTTAACTATTTTGCTGACTGTCTTCTCATCTTATTACAACCATCAGTTGTGGAGGTGCTGGAGAACCTTGCGTATTTGGCAAATGCTAGCAATCTAGTGCTTTATCTGTCCAAGCACATGCACTTTTCTCCGTCCCGATCAGCCATCATTGTTACAAATTTCATGGGCACTGCGTTCCTTTTAGCACTGCTTGGTGGCTTCTTGTCTGACGCTTACTTCACCACGTATCATGTGTTCTTCATCAGTGCTGTTATAGAGTTCGTGGTATGTAGGCTACAAAATTTAACTTAAGAGACTGATTAATTGACTTTTTAGTTTCGTTATTTTTCAAAATATATGTGCAAAATATAGCTCAAACATTACTATTTCAACAAGAATACAACCTAGAAGGAATGTTGCTTCACATGGGGTGACTAGGATATGAAAGGAACATGATATATTCTGAACACAAACTGTATATATGTTACTATCTCATACATTATACTCAAACAGACAGATGGTCCATAATTTTATTGCGAGTTCATGTACATTTATCACAAACATAATTTTCATTAGCTTTGCATCTAAAAGTCTCTAGAACAAGAATAGATATTCTCTAGAAAGTAAGAATTAACTCATAAATTTCTAATGCTGTTGGTGTAGGGTCTCTTAGTACTCACCATTCAAGCTCATATACCATCTCTGCAACCACCACAATGTCGTCTGGCCACACCGAGCAGTGTATCATGCCGTGAAGTCACAAGCGGGAAAGCCGCAGTGCTTTTTATAGGCCTTTATCTGGTAGCACTTGGTGTAGGAGGGATCAAAGGCTCGCTTCCCCCACATGGAGCCGAGCAGTTTGATGAGAAGACCAAAGATGGGAGGAAGAAGCGATCAACTTTTTTCAATTACTATGTCTTCTGTCTTTCTTGTGGTGCTTTGATTGCTGTAACCTTAGTGGTGTGGGTTGAAGATAACATTGGCTGGGAATGGGGCTTTGGCATTTCGACTCTCACTATATTGCTCGCTATACCGATCTTTCTACTTGGATCCGCTACTTACAGGATAAAAGTTCCTGCTGGAAGTCCTTTGACAGTAATTTTTAAGGTAATAACTCCTTTAAATTCCTGCCAGAATTTTCTGTTGACCATTCATAAACAGTCTTTTTACCATTACAGCCAGGTTTACAGTCAGTGTGTGCGTTACAGTTGGCCATTTTTAGCCTTAGCCCTACTATAGTGTAAATAAATACATATGATTACTTTCCCACCGTGAACAGGTTTTGACAGCAGCAATTTGCAACAAGTTCTGGCCAAGGAAACCGAGCAATGCTGTGATGGACATGGAAACAAGCACTCATACTAGAAATACCGAGGAGCGACTAACATCAGCAGCAGCAACAGAAACATATGACCTTAAGTTTCTAAACCAGGCAGTGACAAACAATCCAGTCCATGAAACACTAGATTGCACAAGAAAACAAGTTGAAGATGTAAAAACTGTCATGAAAACCATCCCTATCTTTGCCTCTACTATAATGCTGAACTGCTGCCTTGCTCAACTCTCCACCTTCTCAGTCCAGCAGGCCGCAACAATGAATACAAAAATCGGCTCCTTCAAAGTCCCACCGGCATCTCTGCCAGTATTTCCAGTAGTCTTCATCATAATACTTGCACCTGTATACAACCACATCATACTCCCACTAGCTAGAAAACTCGCAAAAACAGAAGTGGGTATCACTCATCTTCAAAGAATAGGGATGGGTCTAATCATGTCCATTGTTGCAATGGCAGTTGCAGCACTAGTGGAGATAAAAAGAAAAAAAGTTGCAGCTCAACGAGGTTTAGTAGATTCCTCCGAGCCACTACCCATCACATTTCTCTGGATTGCGCTACAATACTTATTTCTGGGCTCAGCTGATCTTTTTAGCTTGGCAGGCCTACTAGAGTTTTTCTTTACCGAGGCTCCAAGAAGTATGAAGTCGTTGGCTACATCTTTCTCCTGGGCATCATTAGCAATCGGCTACTACCTAAGCTCGGTGTTGGTAACAGTGGTCAATCGTGTCACTGGAATCCCCGGGCACATCCCCTGGCTTAAGGGAAGCAACCTGAATCATTATCATTTAGAAAGGTTTTACTGGATGATGTGTGTGTTAAGTGGATTAAACTTCTTAAACTATCTGTTTTGGGCTAGACGATACAAGTATCGATCCATGAATCAAGGTTAATATGATGGTACTTAATTAGATGAAACTAGGGAAGTTTAATACAAGTTATAGGGAGTTCCGATCCTAGGATCTTGACTCTTGAGACATTATTTCTGGCATGTTGCTCCAACTACTAAACCCTTGGTTAGTTCAAGGCACGGACACAGGATGTGGCCTAATTTACAAATGAAGTGTTCTAATGTCGAAATATCAATAGTATGTAGTACTCAGAAATTCAAGTGTGAGTAGAGCGTTCCTATTTTTTGGTATACCGGAGTGAAAAATAGTTATGTTGCTACTTTCCAAGGCTCGATACAAGCTTATGATTCAAATCTTTCAATCATCATCGTACGTTCCTAAGTTCTGGAATACATACCGTTCGGCTAACTGCTATGATGATGCGATTAAGAAGCAGTCCATGCATGCTTACTGCTTCAGAATTTCATTAAAATCAAGTATTTTTGAAGTGAGGATGGAATCCATTGATGTGACCAAGATGGGGTTGAAGCCTGGAGGCCTCCGCATTAATGAAATTACCTTATTAAATTAGGGTTTTGCTATAAATTCATGTTGTGTAGAGCTGTCAGAATCAGATCCGACCCGATAAGTTACCCGAAACCGACCCAGACCCAACTTGATTATGACCCGAACAGTGAGACCCGAAAACCGACCCAACTCGACCTGAATTTAACCCGAAACCGATTTGACCCGATATTTAAAGACCCGAACCCGATCCATGTCCGACCCGTTACGGACCCGACCCGTTACAGACCCGACCCGTTACAGACCCGACCCGTTACGGACTCGACCCAAAAAGAACCCGAAACCGATTGAAACCGACACATAACCGATATAACCCGATTTATAACAATTCGTTACCCGAATTCACTAGATGTGCTAATAATCTGAATTTACATGAATATGAACTAATCTTGACAGACCTATTTTTTACCTAATATCTAATAACTTTGAAACCAAACTTGTCATTGTCGATTCAAATTAAACATATTACAAGTTCTTATGTATATATAAACTTAACATCGTATGTTATAAACTAGTTTGATAGGATAATACACATTTAATAATCATTACCTCATAAATATTTTGTTTTTAAATGACTTATCGACATTATCATTGTCCGATTTTATCAAAACCGACTTGACCCGAAAACCCGTTCAGGAATCGATCTGATTTTACCAGAACCGACCTTGACCCGAACCCGAAATAACATCGCTATAACCCGTTTAGGAACCGACTCGATTTTACCAGAGTCGACCTTAAGCCAAATCCGAAATAACCCGATATAACCCGTTTAGGAACCGACCCGATTGTACTAGAACCGAGCTTGACCCTAACCGAATACAAACCGAACCAGCCTTGACCCGAACCGAATACAACCCGAACCAACATTGACCCGAACCGAATACAACCCGACTCGAACCCGACCCAGCAAATAACCGATTTAACCCGACCCGATAATGACCCGACCTGAACCAGAACCAACTCGATAGGCAAAATTGACCCGATAAGAACCGATTCGCGATGGGTCAACTCAAAACGACCCATCGACCCGATTTGACACCCCTACTTAAAAGCAACCTCACCTCCAATTTTTTTCTTCTGGTTATAGAGTTTTTTAGAAAATAATGAAAATGATGGCTATGGGATTCGAGAACCCACGCCCTTGCGGTCAATGCCTAAACCACTGGAACAAGCCGTCATAATTTATGTTTTATGGATATTTAATAATTTTATAAAAAGAAAAAAACAAATCCTAACTTATGATTGGAATCTTGTTTTCATGCTTAGAAAATCGGTTCATATTTTTAGACAAGATTAAAGCTAAATTCAAAATATGAGATATGTAGGAATTATATTTACGTTGATCATGTTGTTGCACTCGCTTGTTGCTAATCAAAATATATACTTACACTGTAGCAAACGGAATAGATGGTTTTTATTATTTTAATCATCTAATTTGTATAGCACTTGTGTGTATAATGAGCTCAAGAATGTAGATTGATAAATGATAAAAGAGATCTCTGAAGTATGCACATTAAATTAAGTTGCAAACCAACCATCAAGTTTCCTCTCTATATATATGACATTTACGTATTGTCCGAAATTCATACATGTAGATTCAATCTACAATTGTACATGGTTCTAGTTGTTGCTTGCGAGTCCCAAATGCACAAGATTTCGTTAAAACTCCAACCACTAAGTTTTACAAGTACATGTACACAAACTCAATCAGCCTCCTGTAAACCATCCAAAACAACCGACCCAAGAAACAACCCGGCAGCCCCGGCAAATAGAGTGCCGGCAACCACAGCTTGAGCCGCCACAAGAGCAGTCGAGTCGTCGGGAATGAGAACAACAGCTGCAATTGCCAATACTAGCAAGGGCAATGCCGCGGATGCCAAGGCAGCAGGAGACAGACTAGCCACCTTCTCCAATAAGCTTAACAACCCCAGGTCCTCTGCCTTGGAGAGTACCCCTAGTTTCTCAATGGAAGAGAGTGTGAATCCAAGCTCCTCTGCCTTGGATAATAACCCTGCTTTCTCAACATTGCTAAGCACTTTTCTATTCTCTAGCTTCTTGAACACATCTACTTCGACTTCTTCACTTCCTTCAAAGAATAGTCCTGCTCCGAACCATTGTTTTTTCCATCCTGGATCATACTTGTTCACCTGTTTATAGGAGCACATATATTTGATTTTTATTTCGATTCTTTTCAACTAGCTAGCCTTCACTCAATTTGACAATACTTAAGAGTCCCATCCCAAATGTTTTGTTATATAACTACAAAATTTTAAACAAATAAAATGAATTATATATCATAACTAAAAAGCTAACACCAAATGTTTATTGTTACACTTTACATAGTGTCCACATTTCCCAAGTATAAGACTAACTCTAGATTCTTTAACATATATATTGGCCGAATTCACGATTAGTTATCAAATATCAATAAGAAATTTCAGTAAAATATAAGATTTTTTATATGAAGCATCAACATTGAACAATTCGTGCTTACCTTCTTTTGGGATGCCATAGCAACGATTCGGACGGTTCTTGGAGAGGTTGCAGAAAGTGAAAACTGAGGTTGAGCATGATGTTTAAACTTTCCAAAATAGGCATTAGAAGCAGCAGCTGCTACTGCTGCCATAGTTGTTTCAAAGATTTTTGATGGAATGATGGAGGTTTGCCTCAGTATTTTTTTTATATTCAATCTTGTGCTTTCCTCACACCCGCACACTTTACTCTTTCTCATGTGGCCGAAAGCCTATTATCCTGTATTCTTGTATTTCCAATTGAATAAGTACACGCGGCAGGGCATCATTGGCTCTTGCCATCATGTGCCTCTACTCCTTAATACTCGAATAAATTTCGAATTTTGAAATATTTTTAGAAAAAATTATTTCAAAATGAGCTTCAAGCAGAAATTTTTTTAAAAATAAGTTTTTTATTTTTGGATTTGCGTTAAAAATGTTGTTTAAAGTTGAGATTTTATAGTTGTTGTCGCATATATTATATTAATTTTATTTCAATGAATATTGGGCATAAGTTTTTGACAAAACAAAACCGGATCAATATTGCTGATTGAGACCGTGATTTTAGTTAAACTAATACTATTTTATTTTTATTAAAATGTGAAAAGAGAGGAGAAAATATGAAGACTTTTTAATTTATATCATACAAAATCTAAGGATAATTTATGAATGCCCATTCTTCTCCCCGTACTAAACACCCTAGTACAAAGTAGCTAAAGTATGCACTATACACAATTCGATTTATTAGTATTACATAATTTGTACAGAAGTAGTTAGTTATTCTGTTATAAGAAAGAATATTGTTAGATATTTGTACATACATACTATGTTGTGAACTGCACAATTCTTGAAATACATTACACATTTTGTGAGCTACACAATTGTATTCAATCAGAAATCAGTAAAAACACATTCTCTTATTTCTCCCTATATTCTCTTTTTGCATCTCTCTCCCTCTCTCTCTCTATTGTGTAGCTATTCCATCATCGTTGCTTCAACATTGTTATTCAGTATCATCAGTAGCTTGTACAATAATGGCGTTCTCCTACATGATTTCAAAGCAGGTAATCGTGTTCACTGATCATACTATTCGTTTGATCATATTTCTCTTGTTGCAGGATAATTCTTGAAAATCAGTGCATGCGAATATGTGTGCATCATTTTCTCACCTGATCAAAAGTGTGTTTCAATTTATAATCACTTAAGTCAGTATTCCTCAATTTTCTTGCATAATAATCAATTTTCCTCAATTCTTGGATGTGGCTCCTACAATTGAAACTTCAATTCATCCTGCAACAAATCCAAATTCAGAATATTTTCTCAATAATTCAGATGTTACGACACAAAAATTAGTGTCTATAGCGTTTGATGGAACATGCTATAGTGATTGGAAATGATCTATGATTATTTCTCTGTCTACAAGAAATAAATTGTGCTTCATTGATGGATCTTTGCCAGTTCCAGACTCTAATTTAGATAAGCATAGGCTATGGATGAGATGCAATGACTTAGTAATCTCATGGATTTTAGCCTCACTTGAATCCTCGATTGCAAGAAGTGTTTTATACTACAATACAGCTAGAGAAGTCTGGAAGAATCTTGAAGAAAGGTTTAGTCAGTCTTCTGGTCCTCAGATCTTTGCAATACAACAACAATTATCAGGTATACATCAAAGTGAAAGTGAAGGTATATTTGAGTTTTTTTACGAGAATAAAGATGCTATGGGACCAACTTAATGGCCTTGATCCACTGCTTGTCTATGTATGCAATGGTTGTTCTTGTTGTCTTAATCAACAACTCTTGAAGTCACAACAGAATTAGAAATTAATTTAGTTCCTCATGAAGACTTCATATAAGTATGAAAATATTAAGAGTAACATCTTGATAATGAATCCATTGCCTACTATCTTGAAAGCATATGGATTACTTTTGCAAGAAGAGAAGCACAAAGAATTGAGCAATATAAGAAGCCAAGTTTCATTTGAGAATATAGCCTTTACAACAAGAAAATTGAATGAGAAATGATAATAGAGGATTCAAGAACCTAAGCTCAACAAAACAACATACTGGTGGAAATAGGCAGCATAATTGTGATCATTGTCATATGACAAATTGAGGAAAATGCTGGAAGTTGCATGGCTATCCATCAGTTTTCAAAGGCAGGAACAAGAAGTTTGCTGCAGCTTCATGTTCACAGAGGGACAACAATGATATCATTCAAACATCTCTTACCATTGAGCAATACAATTTACTTCTTGATGTATTGGCTAAACATTCTCCTGATACAGATCAAAATGATGAAGATACAGAGGAACCAGCTCATCTTGGTCGTACAGCACAAAAACCTTTAATAGGTACATTCTATCCAAATAATATTTTGAAAACCAAATGGTTACTTGACAGCGGAGCAACTGATCACATGTTTTCTAATATAAACCTACTTAGCTGGTACAAAGTTGCTGATAAAATGCATAATTTCATTACAATTCCAAATGGAACTAAAGTTCCAATTCAGCATATTGGCACAACTAATCTAAGCTCCAACATAACACTTAAAAATGTGTTACATGTACATGGTTTTCAATTCAACTTGATTTCAATATCAAAGTTGTGCAAGGATACTGGTTCTACTGTGAGCTTCACTTATTCAATATGTTCTATCTAGGGGCCTTCCAAGAACAATCCAATAGTGCTTGGTAAGCTGGATTCTGGCTATACAACTTCTTATCCTCTGTCTCAGTCAGTAATCTTAATGATCTCTCTCTTGACAAAGTCAGTACTTGTCTCAATTCTGTGGAAGACACCAAGCTATGGCATCTAAGGCTTGGTCATTTACCTTTTAATAAAATTCAGAAGGTTTTTCCACCTGTTTCAATAAAACAGTATATGAATGACAATTTTTGTCAAATATGTTTAATAGCGAAGCAGTCTAGGCTGCCTTTATCTTCTAGTAGTATCAAAACTACTAAGCCATTTGAGCTATTCCATATAGATGTATGGGGATCGTATAGAGTGAGCACATATACTAGATGTAAATACTTCATAACCATAGTAGATGATTACACAAGACTCACGTGGACTCATCTTATGAAGAATAAAAGTAATTCTATTTCAATTCTATATTGATACTCATTTTGGTCTTAATGTTATGTTCATAAGATCAGACAATGCCCTTGATCTTTGTGAGGGAAAGATGAAGCAATTGTTCATTGACAGAGGTATAATTCATCAAAGAAGATGCCCTGAAACACCACAATAGAATGATATAGTTGAAAGGAAGCATATACATCTTCTAGATACCATAAGATCTCTCTATTTCCAATCAAAAGTGCCAGCCAAGTTATGGGGAGATTGTATTTTGAGTGCTACCTATCTCATATACAAGATGCCATTGAAATCCATTGGCTTCATTACTACTTAAGAGAAGTTTTTTCATCAGAAACCTCATCTAGACTATTTAAGAGTGTTTTGTTGCGTGTGTTATGTATCCACTCTCAAGTCTTCTAGAACTAAGCTTGATCTAAGAAATACATGTGTGTTTCTTGGATATCTCACTTCTCATAACGCATATAAAGTTTTGAATTTGTCAACAAACAAGATAATGATATCTAGAGATGTAAAGTTCATTAAGAAGAACTTTCCTTCTCAAATTTCTTCATCCCCCACATCAAAGTATTCTTCTCAGTTCTTTCTCCCTATTGTGAATGATATCTCTGATCTTGGGCATTCAACAAACATTGAAAATGACTTTACTATAAGAGAGTCATCCAATGATATTGTCTCAAATCCTGCTAGAGCAGATCATTCTCACTCAAATTAGAATATAACTGATTCTGATCATCCTCAATCAAATTCTAATGTCACTACTCAAATATCACCAAGCATTCTTTCTCAATCTATTCAAAACTTTCCAATTCCTATTCGAAGATCTAACAGAACTATAAGGCCACCATCTCATTTGCAATAGTATGTCTGTCAAATAGCAGCTATGTCCATACCCAAGCACTGGTGTAATCTAGTAGCCACTTCTTATTTTCCAGCAAATCATGTGTCATGCATCGTAGTTCATGAAGAAGCTCAAGAACCAGCCACATTTGCTGAGGCATGAGGCTTTGGAGATAAATAACACTTGGGATATTGTTTCTTTGTCCAAAAACAAAAAGGCAATAGGAAGCAAGTGTATATATAAGATCAAGAGGAAGAAAAATGGTGATATTCAAAGATACAAAGCTCGATTAGTGGCCAATGGAATTAATCAGAAGTATGGCATTGACTATGAAGAAACATTTTCTCATGCTGTCAAGATGCCAGCTATACGTTGCATTCTAGCCTTAACATCACACAAGAAATGACCCTTATTCCAACTCGATGTAAATAATGCTTTTCTTCATGGCTCACTGGAAGAAAAAGTGTATATGAAGCCTCCTGATGGATATGTTGTTGCTCTTGGACATGTTTGCAAACTAAACAAGTCACTCTATGGACTTAAACAAGTATCTCAACAGTGGTTTGCTCGGTTGGTTAAGGATTTAAATTCCCAAGGCTACATTCAATCTAAGAATGATTATTCATTGTTCTTGAAGCAAAAAGGCACTAATCTGACAATTGTTGCAGTATATGTCGCCGACATTATACTTACAAGTTCCAATATAGAAGCTATTAACTCATTAAAAAACCACCTTCATCAAACCTTCAATATTAAAGATCTTGGTGATCTTAGCTTCTTCTTCGGGATTGAGATAAGCAGGACACAACAAGGCATTATTATGTCATAATCGAAGATCACTAAAGAATTATTCCATGAATGTGACTTTGATCTATCCAAACCCATTGCAACTCCTCTATTTACTGCTCTGAAGTTGTCCAATGATGATAATGATCCATACCATAATCCAACTGTCTATAGAAATTTAGTTGGGAAGCTAAACTTTCTCACACATACAAGGCTTGATATTGCCTTTGATGTGCAAACATTGAGCCAATTCATGCAGTCTCCTTCTGTCACTCATGTCAAAGCTTTGACCCATACACTAAGATACATCAAGCATACTGCTGGGCAAGGTAGGTATCTTATTACAAGCAGCTGACACTCTAACATTGCAAGCCTTGAGTGATTCAAACTAGGCCTCTTGTCCATCCTCTCGAAGGTCAGTCACTAGTTATGTACTCCTCTTTGGAAACTCTCCCATTAGCTGGAAATCAAAGAAACAGAGCACCATATCCAAATCATCTTCTGAAGCTGAGTATCGAGCAATGTCACATGCAGCTTGTGAAGTGACTTGGATAGTCCGATTACTGGAAGAATTAGGGGTACATAATCTTAAACATGTAACAGTACATTGTGATAATCAATCGGCTCTCTATATTGCAAGAAATCTCGTGTTTCATGAACGTACTAAACACATCGAGCTTAATTGTCATTTTACACGTGATAAAGTCTTAGAAGGTCTACTTCAACTTAGTTATCTACCTACTCACAATCAACTAGCTGATGTATTCACTAAGATTTTGCCTACATCCTAACATGCTTCATTGTTAAACAAACTTGGAATGGTTCCCATGCTAAGTTTGAGGGGGGATATTAGTGTTACATAATCTGTACAGAAGTAGTTAGTTATTTTGTTACAAGAAAGAATCTTTTCTGTTAGATAGTTGTACATACATACACCTATATATACATTGTAAATACATTGTATATTTTGTGAGCTATACAATTGTACTCAATCAGAAATAAGTAAAAACACATTCTCTTATTTCTCTCTCTGTTCTCTCTCTATTGTGTAGCTATTCGATCATCGTTGCTTCAACATTGTTCTCCAGTATCATCAGTAGCTAGTACAATTCAATAATGGTGTTCTCCTACACGATTTTTTAATCGTTCAAAATTTTACTTCATTCTCTACCATAATTTAACGCAAATATGCAACCGTCACTTTTCCGGAACTTTTTGATTGAGGGTATCATTCGAAGACTCCCGGGTAATGCGGCAGAGTATCGAAGCCAAAGTTCTATTCCAAAACATAAAAATAAAATAAAATAAGTGAAATTATGTACTCATATAATGTATCACCTATACGGCTATACGTACTACGGTGAGCAACTAACAAAAATCTAATCTTAATAACAATGCAATGAATAAAAGATAGATGACATTACTATCTACCATGCAAACTATATTAGAAGTATATATTTTTAACATTTAACTTTATATTTTCCAAAAAAAATAATGGACTATCTTTTTTTTTATTTTTAAAAGTACGTATATTATGATTATTGAACTTAAAGTCGTGGTATCCAATGTTAAGTATGGTCAATTGGTCACTACTAAAAATACACAATAATTTATTTACAACCATATATAAGCCTTCTCAACATCAATAATGCAATGAATGTAAGGTACTTTGTATAAAATATAGAGATGGGTATTAAAAAGTGCATGTGTTTGATTTGTATTGAATTAGAAGTCTAACCCGCCATTTTGTTTTAAAATGTATAAAAAAATTGAGACCATCAAAGTAGAATGTTTACCTCTAATAAAATTGAGACCAACAAGAATTTACCTCTAATAAAAAGATCAGAAGAAGATTACTAGAATGTTATTGTTTATGAGAATATAGGAACGGCAGATATGTTGGTAGAGATTCTTATTGAAACCCTAAATTCGTTGATCATGTGGTTCAGATGAATGCGAGATTAAGTGATCACAATCGGATGGCAGAAACTTCTTTCAAACCCAACCTGAATCCGAGGCCCATAAATATACCGCTCCCAAAGTCCAAACCACGATGATTGGTCGATTAGTAGATACCTCTAGGCAAAGTCAATGAAATGACGTGGGTAAGGCAAAATATTTTTAGGTAAGTTCGTGTTGGTTTTAAAAAGATAGACCTTTTATTATTATTATTATTATTATTATTATTATTATTATTATTATTATTATTATTATTATTATTATTATTATTATTATTATTATTCAGACATACTCCGTATTAGCTTGTCATGTTTACCTTAATAACAAAATACCAAGTACGTTGAAAGGATAGGGGGTTGGGGTTCCTTGACTATTTATTTACTCTATTTTAAGACAAAATACGTTTTTGGTGATTATTAAACTAAAGAAAAATCAGACACCTGCGATTCTAAGACATTAGTATACATATTCGTTATCGTTATCGCCATTTATTTCAATTCAGCATGTTGTTAGTGTTGTCAATTTTCAACCCGAATTGTTAATCTGACTATATCGATGCAATTCAGGCTTATCCAAATTGCTTAACAGCTTGAAAGGCGAAACTAGTAACCTACACTAAACCCAACCTAAAAACAACCTAAAAATCGATTTAATCAGAAATGTACCCATCCTAAACCCAACCTACTCCAACCTGAAAATAATCAATGTGGAATGACTCAACCCATTAACAACCCAACTCGATAGTAAACCAACTTGTTACAACCTGGAAAAGTGATAAGGCTTAATTGATAGCGACCATTAACCCAATTTAAGGCGACATGTTCAAAACACGACCTCTTAGATAACTGATAGTTGATTATAATCCTAACAACATTGGTCATTTTCAAATAATTGACAATTGTACAATAGCAATTAGAAAAATAACAAGTCACAACTTGTTATAATATCAAATCAACACAACAAAATAAAAGTCAAAATAAAATTATGAATTTAAGTTATTTTTTAAATTGTAGTTTATAACATAATTTAAACTCGATATCCAACCAAAATTTCAACTGCAACTAATATGACTAGTCTTAATAAATGACTCAAATTCTATCTAATTAGTTAAATGTCTTAACACGTCCAAAACCAAAACAAATTGACTCAAAATGACCCAAACACAAACTGTCTTAACTTGTCCAAGCTGGACTCAACCCAACAAAGTCCAACCAAACCTAAAATGAACCAACTCGACCTGTTCAAAACAAGAATGGAACCAATTAAGCAAATAATTGATTAAACCTGATTTAATTATTTATCCTGAACCAACTAGACCCGACCCCACCCTAAAACAGTTAGTAACCTAATTTAATTCAACCTGATAGTATCGAACCCGTTAATACAAAACCAAATTTGTACCAATAACCCAAATTGACACCCTCACATATTTGTCCTTACAACTTTACAATCACTAATTGTTTCTTAATAACTAAGCCTAGGGGTATACTTAAGCTTAGTCTTAAACCTTTTGTTGTTTGATTTTCTCCAATTCCATCAACTTTGAGTGTATGTGAACTACATTTAGTATTCAACTACAACTTTAGAAATGAGCAAGCACTTGTAAAAATGCTCTGCATTTGAATTTTGATTGTTGATGTAGGAAGCTATGTATCAAAGTAACACTCGCTTGTTAGAACCAAGTTTTATTCTGAACTTTCATCTTAAAAACAAAAGAAGAGCATTAACAAAAAAAAAAAAAAAAAGGTTTGGTAAATCACACACAAAGCACTGCATTTCTACAATATCTAATAGTCACCAAATTAAAATTGCAATGACAAATATGCTAGTTTTGTCTTTGCATAGTAATATAGTATATCACTATATTGCATTGCAATAGGAAGGAGAAAGATCTTCAACACACTAGTTCAATTCAAATAAATCAATCCAAAGGACGGAGTTCAATGCCTTGAACTAGAAGACCACTCTTCCAACCGAGTTCTTCAACCTCTTTCAACGTCATCTCCAGTACTACATTTTCATCGGTGGCCTCAGCACCAAAACCAACTTGATACCTGCCCATCTCGACCTCTACCCATCCATCGTCTCTTTCAGCAGGTAATACTTTGGGACTTATGGAAGATCTGTCATCTTCCGATTCCTCAAGATCATCCTCTGGCTCCTCAAGGTAGCAGTGATTAACAATGAAACTATGATCATCATCATTATGGGACAATCCTTCTCCACCGACCTCAATCACAGTTGCCTTAACTGGTACGTCAAACCCGATGAGAGAATTCTTCTGGAACACAAAATATGCGCCATAAGTTGTATTTGATGAGAGGAGCTTGACGGGAAATCTTCCTTGTATATCTAGCCAGCATACAGACATAAGTTGAGCAGTCTCCGGGAACCTACAATCCATTGTATTTCAGCCAAAAATGTGGCATTAATTTTGTCCGAGACTCCGAGAGTCTTTATCGATCATAACTTAACTTGAACATTTTGGTAACTTGATGCTTGATTACAAGTTTTCAAATAAAATACATAATCCATTTCATCCTTTAATTTTTGTCCCATTTTATTTATAAAATTAAAGTTCGAAAAGTTTGTCAATAAATTCTTATTATATTATAAGAAATAATATATTTAACTATGATTTTATTTGATATATCTCAATATAAATCTTTAAAATATTAAATTTTCATTATTTTTTTGCTTTATAAATTTAGAAATAACTTTTAAATCGTGTTTTACAAACTGCAAAAAGTCAATGGAACAAAAAAAAATTAAAGGATAGTACTAGTTAAAAAAAACTCGTCGTTACTCCTACGTCTAGTATTTCCCGAATGCATAATAAAGGTGATTTGGCATTATTGTTTGTTCACATTTGTAGGAATCAAATTTTAGAGAGAAAGAGAAACCTCGCTTCAGGAATGGGCACCCAATCCCAATGGTCAGTGTCGTCTCCCCATGCGATCAACAGCCTTCTAGCACCAAGCATGTAGCATTTCTTTCCAATCCGTTTGTCTAGGGCAAAACTCTAAGTCATGCAGTAAAAATATGCATATTAATTAATTAATCAATCAGATACACAACACTAGAGATTTTGAACCAAGGGAAATGATATAAATAAATAAATAAAAAAGAAACGGTTCTAAGCATAATTAAGGCAAAAGGAAAAGTCATCACAATATTTGTTACTACAAAAGGTTTGTTTGGTTTGGCGTTGAAAGTAAATTGATTTTTCATGAAAATATTTTTGGGAAAACTTGTAGGTAAAGCAATCTTTCTTTTATTTGATTCATTATATGAGAAGTTGTATAAAAAAAAAAGGAGGGAAAATGACCAAGAAGAGCTAGTTTCCACATAAATTCCCTTCTAGAAGTATTTAATAAACGAAACTATTAATAAAAGAGCTTTGTACTATTAACACGAAATAATCTCGAAATGAAGCTAATTAAAATACACAATTAACAGTAAAGTTTAATAATATCGACTTCGTAACATTTATTTGATTTATTTGAGAAGCCAATTAATTGAAATAAGCATAGCTTGTGAATAATGTTCTTCAGCATAAATATGGATCTTGTTCATGAACGTAAATAAAATAATTGATTCATAAACTTTGGTGAACGGTCATATATATACGTTCAATTCAAGCTAATTTATTAAACAAGTATGTAAAATTATTCAAGTTCAACTCATTTATTAAATAATAGAACATAAACGAGTTTTATATGAATTTGAAATCGAATAATTTATTGAACATCGATCTCATAGAACATGTGGACTAATTTATACTATAGACATTAACAAACATTTACTTCCTCTATTCCTAATTTTTTTATCGCATTTTTAAGAGATTACTTTAAATATTTTTGTATCTCTAATTTCACATTACAAATATTATAAAAACTTAATATTTTAAAATTTTATATTAAAATACATTTAACAAAATATCATTTAAATACATTATTTATTATTAAAACACGGACTAAAATTAAAAAAAACTTGGAATGACTATAATTGACCTGTTGATCCAAAATCCAATTTAATCTCACAAGTTATGCCCTGGTGGGCCCTATCTAGGGATTAAGGAATCTTTATCCAACAAAAAGAAAAGGTAAATAATCAAATAATTTGATCTACTCTGTACAAAGAACTCAATATGAAGTTAAAAAAAAAAAAAAAAAAAAAAAAAAAAAAGAGGGTGTGTTAATTAATCAGAGATGTAAAAGATTACCTGAGTGCTATTGTTGAAGAGTGTAGGATTGTGGCACAGATAGAAGAAGAGGTCCTTCCTGGAAGCAAAACGGGATTGATCAAACGGTGTGGACGATTGGGAGATGATATGATCGCAATCAGACGGCAGAAAGTTCTCCCAAACAGAATCAGATCCCGAGGCTGATAGAAACTCCTTCGAAACGGCCGATGATCGGACTACATCTCTTGGCGTAGTCAACGACAGGATGTACGAAATGCATCCCGCAGGTAACTCTAATATGTTCTTACAGCTCATTGTTTGATTTGGGAGAATAGAATGGGGTAGAGAGAGACTGTCCGACTCATTGATTGATTTCATCTTTGGTCAGTCAAACTTTTTTGACATGTTGCTTTTAAGACCGACGGCTGTCTTTAGGCCGTCAATTTTTTTCTTAAAAAAAAGGTATCTTAATAATTAAGTAAGTCCTTTGCAATATATAATTGGATAATAAAATAGGATAAAAAAAATAATTTGATAATAAATAAATTTGTTAAGTATTTTAATTATAAAATTATTTTTAATTAATGATAAAAACTTATACCTATTTTATGAAATTATAATATAATACTCTATATATTTTAAAATAAAGTATAAAATTTAATTAAAATAATATTTTTTTATCATATTAAATGAATAAATTACTATAGAAAAAAATATAAATAAAACTATGAAATAAAGTGAAAGAAATAAAGGTCAAATAATTTTTTATGTATGATTATATTTCCCATCTCTAAATCACGAATTGAGTATTGTGGGAGCTATAGTCCTATTTATTTTAAAATATTTTCTTGAAAAAGTTACCCTCTCATCATATGTTTCATTGAGATTCTAAGAATTTCTTCTTTTTTTTAAGTTAGATAAAACTGTTATTTTTATAATATATGTTAAAAATTCAAATTTCACTCACTTAATCCTTAAAATTTCACCATCAAGTATTCGGTAAATTATCATAACTTTTGTCATGCAAGAGTTTTAGAGTATCTAAAAAATATGATTGTCCTGAATATATACTTTATTAGTTAAATGAAAACATAATGATTTAGTTGAGATATATTTAAAAAAAAATGTGTTGAAGGTGAAAGACACTTGCGACCGACATACCAAAGTCAGAATAAAAAAAAAAAAGGAAAATGCCACGAAAATAAATAATCAACTAGACCAACACTTTCCCTTTTAACTTCTAGTAACAAATAGTCTAGGTTTATAAAAGATTTAACGAAAATAATAAGACAACATATCTGAATAATCTCTATAAGATATGAGGTAGTTAAAATAAGAAAAGTGGTGATGACTATAACAAAAACCGAGAGTTAAGATAACAATCATGACCCAAACTTTTAATTTTTTCACTATTTGGGACCTAATACTTATTTTTGTACCTTTTGCTACCTATAATGAATTTTCAGTGGGCTTTTTAACCATAGTTAAGCGTGGGGCCCATCCAACATCAATTAAATAGTAAATAAAAAAAGTAATTAATCTAATTTAGAAGAGAATAAAAACGACGTTTCTTTTACAACTATAACTCTTCACCTTTCATAGTTGTTCGACTATTCTTGGTCAATTATAATTCTTAGTAAGAACAACATTATAAACATATCAATCATTCCCTTCATTCTTCCATGTAGAATAGCTCCCTCACTACAGTACATTTATGTTTTGGATGTAAAATCATGAATAATCTTAACTCATAAGTTCACAATCAATGTGCATACATTAGTAGGTAATCACAATTAGCCACACTTATTTTTAGAATATATATATATATATATATATATATATATATATATATATATATATATATATATATATATATATATATTGATTTGTGCTTTGTTGTGGGTAGCTTTGTTATTAATGCTATGTTGTTTGAATAGTAGCGGCTAAGACTAATTGAAATCAAATTGTACATTTATGCAATGCTAGTTGATGTTAGCAATATTGAGGACACTCTTTCAACTATATATATTTGATTGTAAATTGCAGGTTTGTTGTTGGATTAAATTCGGATGATAATTGTTCAATGGAGTTTGGACTTCATCAACAATTTTTTGGAATTCTAAAATAATATATTTGTGGACAATACATGAATTCCCTTGTTATTTTTTGTTTTTGTAGCTATTTTTTGGTACTGTGAAATAATTGCATTGGGTTAAATGCTTCCAACAAATATTTTCCCATTTATAAAAACAATTATTTTTTTGTTCTAACTGGTTGAAGTTGAGTTAACTAGCCAAAAAATCAAATGCTTCTTAAAAAAGTCAAAAAAAAGTTTCAGGTCCCATATGGTGAAAAAAATAAAAGCTTGGGTCATAATTGTTATCTTAACTCCATAAACTTATGAAACGGAAAAAAAATAAGGGCCTCAGTAGGGAAAAAATGCACAATGTATAATACAATATAATTTTTATTTGAAAAGTGTCTTAGAGAAATAAGATACAATTTTATAGAACAAAAAAGTAAAGAGAAATATATCATAAAGTTAGATATATTGAATATTTTTTAAAAATATTGTATATAAAATTTATAGGGTCTCATCGTTTTTGTAAGTTATGTTTATGATATATCAATTAGATTTTTTTTGTTAATCGTTGTATTTATTTTCAAATAGTACTGTAGGTTAGTCTAAGAAACAAAAGAGGTCAAAATATTACGTTAATGTCAATTATCAAATTTTTTTCTAAAGTAGTCAATAAAGTCAATAAAAACTTATTAAATTCATATTTTGACAAGTTTCACGTGCATTGACACATGTATATACTAGTCTAATTTTAATGCAAAGTAGGAAAAAAAAAGTAGATGACATTATCTATAAAAAATAATGGTAAAAGTTTTTACGATAGCTTAACACATGTCTAGTATGAAATCAGCAAGGATTTTGCTCTATAGATTGCCAATTACATTTAAAAAAAAAAACTAATGCTCAACTAATTTCATTATGTTTATTGCATATAAATAACAAGTCTTTTTTTCAATTGAAATGAAATAGATTAAATCATTTCCATATACTTTGTACATTTCTCTCCATCTATTCTTTCGTAGTTCTCCTTCTCCCCTTTTTGCTATTTTTTTTTTGCATCATATTTCCTTTTATTTTAACTTCACCATTTAAACTAAATATTAATTATTAAGGATTTTCCCAATTTTTTCATCTTTCCTTTCGTTTCTATCAATATCATTGAAAAAGAATTCGCACCGATTCAATTGATTTTGTCATTGTCGAAATACTCTATAGCTCTTTGGGGAATTTGAAGAAGATATGCATCTTTCATTTTATACAACATTTTGCAAAGAGATTCCAACTTCAAATTCAAATGTTAATTGTGTTGAATTTTTGTATTAATTATGAGTAATTGCTGAATTTAAATCTGAAATTTACTTCTGATTTGTAATGTTCCTACTTAATCAAGACATCAAAGAATTTTTCTTCAAAAAAAAAAAGACATCAAAGATTTTTGTATTTACCATTTCCTATGTTTTCTTTCACATTACGGCTCCGTTTAGGAGGGTGTAAAACGTTTTTAATTGAAAATGGTTTTCATGGAAAACCTTTTACGGTGGAAAACTAATTTTTATAGAACTTTTCCATTGTTTGGTTGCATGGAAAATGATTTTACATTTAAATATTTTCCGTTGTTTAGTTGAATTGAAAATCAATTACTCCTATTAACTTTTCAAATTGTATTCTCTTGTCATTTTTTAACTTTTTTTCGTTATATTTTCTAGTTGTTTGTCATTAGCTAATTTGTTATGATATAATAATTTTTTTTTCTATAAAATCTACAATATATTTCTTTGATCTATTAATAACATATTACATTATGTAGAATATTGCAATAAAACCAAAGAACCTTAAAAAATTTAGTTCACATTATAAAAAGACTTTAAGCTAATTATAAAGGAGTATTCGCAATTGAATAAGCAAACCAACCAAATAGGTAAACCAATGAACTCGTTGTAATGTAATAGTTTGTACTTTTACATTTTAAATTCTAATAGAAAGAAAATTTCTACTCTAATTTAAAATAAAATGTTGATTGTCCACATTTCATGAGAAACTTTCATGATTCAATTGAATTAGGGGAAAATCTAGGGTTTTTTTCCTACAAAAATGGATAAATTTATTTCAAACGTATGATACAGTTCGATAATTTAATAATCAAGACATGAATTCGATGAAAATGTACTAAATTGATGATATTCAAAGAAGATGAAAAGAAATTATGGATTTTTCCCCCAATTTTAAAGAGATAAAGCGTGGAGTAGAGAGAGGGGTACCGAGAAGATGAGAAATGAAAAATGTGTGAATAGAACAGGGGCATGGGTCGGGCTGAGCAAGCACACTTTTGGCACAGTACGCCACAAGCAAGGTCGTGGCACGGCATGACACGCTGTTCATGGAGTAGACATCAAAAAAATTATGCACTAGCGCGCAGAGGCACGCAAGGCACGACCCAAAACACGCTGTTATTTAGTACTATTTAATTCAATTAATATTACTATTATTTTTAATATTATTATATTCTTATAATATAATTTATTTTATCTAAATTTTTTTCAATTCTATTATATACTTTATTTTTATTTTTTGTTAAAAAAATTAGGCCAGCACGAGGTAAGACACGGCACGCCAAGCACATGGGTCGTGTTCGGCTATTAACCGAGTTTTAGGGAAAGGTAGCACGACACAACGCAATATGACTACAATTAGGCACAACACGAAAAAGAGGTAAGACACGAGCTGACACGGGTCACAGTCCATGACGGGCACGCTACGACCTGTGCCCACCTCTATGCATGAGTTGGTAATACGTAAGTTGTTTGTTAGTTGGTAATTTTTTTGTAGTGAATGGATGTAAAATTGTTTTACTTCCAGTTTTGGAGGAAATTGTTTTCAATAGGGTGTAAAATGAATTTACATTCCAAGTTTTACATCCTATATTTTACTCCAAACTAAACAATGTAAAATGGAAAATTAATTTTTAGGGAAAATATTTTACACCCTACAAAACGGAGCCTACTTGTCATTTGGAAACAAGTTCCAGTCAAATATTTTTTTCCCTACTAAAGTAAGTAATCATAATAGTACATGAATTTTTTCCGTTAGATTTTTCTTAATATATTATCTTAACTATTAAATATAAAATTCCACATCATTCATTTACTTAATTTTTTGTTCGTTTTCTATAAAAGATTTTGACTTATTATATGTGATTACTAATTCTAAAGTTAAGAGATTTTACTTTGGAGGGGAATAATGAGTTTAATCATATTCAAAGAATTATTATATTATATTTTTCTTTGGACTTTTTAGTGTATTTAGATGGTTGATGGGTTAGTTAGGGAATGTTTTTAGATTTTGATGTAAAAATATTTTAAATTTCTATTCTATTGTTCTAAGGATTGACACGTATGTTTTAAATATTTATTATATTCTTTAAGGTCTAATATTTATGTTTTAAAGTTTAATACTAGTGTTCTAAGGTTTAATACTAATATTTTGAATATTATAACAGAAGTTTAAAATAATAGAATAAAAGTTAAGAACATTATAACAATAGTTTAGAATAATAAAACAAAAGTTTAGAACATTAAAATAATAGTTTAGAACAAAAGAAAGAAATTTTAGAACATTAGAACAATAGTTTAGAACAATAGAACAAAAGTTTAAAACATTAGAACAATACTTTAGAATAATAAGTTTAAAACGATAGAATAAATCTTTATAACAATAGAACATAAGTTTAGAACATTTGAATAAAAGTTTAGAACAATAAGCAGAAATTTATAACATTTAAACAATTGTTTAAAAATAATAGAACAAAAGTATTAAATCTTAAAAAAACAGAATAAATATTTGGAACAATCTGTATTTATTTTTAAAACAATAAAATAAATAATCAGAAGATGAAAAGTTTTCACTATTACGAAAAATAAGGTACTGTACGTACATCATGACTTTTGAAAATATAGAGAAAAGGTGATGTTCATTGACAGTTGAAGTATAGAAAAGTTTTAATAAATTACAATTTTGCCATGAAAAGCTAAAACTTCTTACGATATTAGATCTTTTAATCAACGGTAGGAGATGAATTACCGTATATAAAAGAATCTCATTTAAGGGGAGAGTTATCAAATTATCCACCCCATATATAAAACATATATATTATAAACATACTTTGTATTTCAAACAAGTCGAAGTTACTAAGTATGTAGCTTAAAAGTTTTGGATTGCCTAATATAATTTCCTTTTAGGATTATGTCAACAAACACAATGGTGGTTGTTTCATTGACAAAGTGTTTAAGGAGGTGAAAAGGAAGTAGATTTTAATCCAAATAATAAAATGGGATTACCAGATTAGATCAGTAACTAAGCAGAGTGCGGTATGAAGATAAAATCGTAATGGAACAAAATTGAATAGCCCAGAACTATTCTCTAATTCTATAATCCAATATCCATTGTCACGATCATCGAGAGCCCACTGTAGTTTCTCCGGCATCCTCTCCACCCACCAGCCATTTACAACAATCCGGTATTTTGTCTCTCCTCCGTTCATCCCATTTTACTCTCGTCCTTCTCTACTACTTCGATCTTAACCCTAATTATCACTCTAATTTATTCATTTTCAGACTACGCATTTCTCCCTCAAATTCAAATTCCCTGATTTTTTTTCTTCTAAATGTTAAGGTAATCAATATCATACCCATCTTTTTATTTGCTATGCACATCTAAACCCATTAATTTGGTTGATCAAATTATTGAATTTTCATGCATTAATTGGAAATATTTGGGATTTTCAGTTGATTTATTTGAGCAAATGTTGGGGGTTTATTCATCAAAGAATGCACTGTGTTGTTGTTTGAGGAGATCTTTAGCATGTTTAAGGAATACCAAATGCTGTTCCACTTCATCATTATCATCAAATGATTATATGTCTAAGTTAATTAGTACAATACTTGGTAGCAAAACCCCTGATCAGGCTCTGAGTTACTTTAATTCAGTTTCGGTGTCAATAGATGTAACGAAGAATCGCCGAGCTCATTCGGCGATTGTTCACGTGTTAAGTAAGGCTAAATGGTACTTACAGGCAAGGTGCTTGTTGAAATGCCTAGTCCAGGATCTTCTCAAAACCTGCTCACCTAACCGTGTTTGTTATATTGTTTTTAAGGACTTGAATCGAGTTGATGGGTCGGGAATTGATAACAATGTGTTTGGAGTGTTTATAATTGCTTTGTGTGAAGTCGGTCTATTAGATCAAGCTATTTGGGTTTTTGATAAGGTTGGAGAGTTGCCTTCTGTTCAGTCCTGTAATGCGCTTTTGAGTGGACTAGTTAAGTCGGGTTGGTATCATTCAGTTTGGGGAATTTATGGTAAGATGGTTGAGAAGGGGATGGTACCTAATGTTTTTACTTATGGAACTTTAATTTGTGCCTGTTGTGGTGAAGGGGACATTGGAAAATCACGTGAATTGTTTGATGAAATGGTTGGGAATGGGATCAAGCCAACAGTTGTTATCTTTACGACTATGATCCATGGCTATTGTAACGAGGGAAGGTTGACAGAAGGGGAAGCTTTGTTTAGGGCAATGAAAGAATCTGATGTAGTTCCCAATTTATACACTTACAACGTTTTGATGGATGGGCACTGCAAAATAGCCAACTTGCCACGTGTTGTGGGACTGTATAGGGAAATGCTTAGCTATAACTGGGTGCCTAATGTTGTTACATTTGGAATTTTAGTTGATGGTTTTTGCAAACACGGTAGAGTGGAGACTGCAAGAATCCTCTTCCCTCATATGATGAAGGTTGGTGTTTCCCCCAATGTATTTGTATACAATAGTTTGATGGATGGGCTCTGTAAGGCTGGAAATCTCTCTGAAGCTCTGTCTATGCATGGAGAAATGGAAAAATGTAGTATTCCTTTAGATATTTATACTTATAGTATTCTTATAAAGGGTTTATCTGAAGTAGGTAGGGTGAATGAGGCAGATGCTTTGCTTTCAAAGATGAAAAGCAAAGAGATCCTAGCAAATTCAGTGACATACAACTCTCTAATAGGTGGACACTGCAAACAAGGTAACATGGAGAAAGCTCTGGAAATATGCTCACAAATGATAGAAGAGGGCATAGAACCTAATGCTCTCACCTTCTCTACACTCGTACATGGATACTGTCAAGAAGGAAATGTGGACGCTGCCAAGGGCATATTTTCAGAAATGGTAATTAAAGGGATTTCACCCGATGTTGTGATGTATACAGATTTAATTAATGGACATTTCAAAAATGCAGACACAAAGGGTGCTCTTGGGATGTATAAAGAAATGCAGGAGGAAGGAATCACACCTAATGCTTTCACAATTAGTTGTATAATTGATGGTTTGTGCAAAGATGGACTTGTTAATGATGCACTTAAACTTTTTCAGAAAGTTATGACCTCTGCACACTGTGAAAGTACTCAAAATCAGTGTGACAAAAGAAGTAGTTCTCTCAATCATGTAGCATATACGGCTCTTGTACAAGGTTTGTGCAAGGAAGGTAGGATGCTAAGAGCTAGTAAATTTTTCTCCGATATGAGAACTCATGGTTTAAGAGCTGATGTAGTCACCTATATGATCATTATTCCAGGCCATGCCCGAGCTCTGCACGTCCAAAATTTATTGATGTTGCAGGCAGATATGGTCAAACTTGGTTTTTTGCCTGACACAATTATATATCAAATCCTATTCAAGGCTTACAATGAAATTGGGGATGTGAAATCATCTTTGAAATGCTTTGTGGATCTACGGGGCATAGGTGCTGCATGGCCCCAACAGATGTTGCCGAAACAGTGGGGCCATTGTTTGTCTCTTGAAAACCACATGTGTTTTGTGAAAGATAGTTTGTAGATAAGGTAATATATGAAGTAATATGTCGAGATTGCCGAATCCCTGCAAGGATATGTGTTTAAAGCACACTTTTTGTTAGGTGACTTCCTTCTGAAATTTGCATGTGTATCTTTAAGAGCAGAAACCTGTAATTGGGTCAATTCCATTGAGCAACTTCTTTGTAACGAGAAGTCCTAATGTCGATTAGGATTATTTTTGTGGCGTTCTGCTTTGGATCGAATTAGAAAAAGCTGACTGTTGAAAAAGATGATTTTACCATTGTTTCCTGGGTGAGAAACACTTTTTTTTTTAGTTTGTTATTTTATGCGTTGACTACTTTTCATTTCTTTATACATGAACTGATGAACACCCCCTTTCCTCCTCCTCCTCTACGCAGAATCAAAGAAAAGAAAGACTAATTTGTTGGTTTGTTTTACTAAATTTACTAATGGTTAAAATAACTTATGTTTATTGCTACGATCATTTTTTTTATATATATTTATAGTATAAAACTTTTAAAATTTGTAGGCTATATGCTCTTGTTTTATTTTGTGGGTATGCATTGTAACAATTGCTAATTCCCAAAATAATTTTATTGTCATTCCCTTAGAGAAGATAAGTTGGTGCTTTGGGGAAACCAGATTTGCATCTCTTACTAAGGTAATCAAGTTTACCATTCATATGTTTTAAGGATTGATAAGTTCCGTTGAATTCTTTTGATACTCAATGTATCAGGTATTCAGGTTTGCTATACTATCAGGGTTGCTAGTGTGTTTCAGGAAAATGATTGTCATGAGTTGCAGAAGTCCCTTTAGTTGCGGGAGACCTTGAACTTTGGTTCATGTTCTTGTTGACGAAATATTTATCATATTGGCTTGCTAGTACTTAAGTTCTATATTTGGAGTCTAATTGAGTTATTTCTAGTGTTCTAGTAGAGACAATTTATGATCCTTTTTAATTGCTCATCATTGTGCCCTTGCGCTTGAACAGGTTTATATTAAATTGCCTTCTTAGTGAAGCTGTAAGTTCATACCTTTTGAAAGAATAACAAGGCCCGAGTATTCTTCTGTGGACCAGCAAATAGAATATGACAAATCTAAATAAGGTCTTATCATTTCGTGCAGTGGTTAGTTCTTCACTCACATTTAGTCAACCAGAGTTTGAGCTCCAAGCTTTGCTCAGACCACCCAAAGCAAATCAAACGCTCAAAAAATATCTCAAGACACATTCTGCTAGAAGGGCTATGGTATTCTTCAGAGAGCTTTGGAGGCAAAATCCTTCTGCTGTGGACAGCTACTCATCTCTGTTTGTTCTCAAGTCTTGCACTCAAATGTCATTAATAGTTGAGGGACGACAATTGCATGCCACTATCAAGAAGGTGGGCTTTGAACCTATTATTTTTCTACAGACATGTTTGATAGAGTTGTACTCGAAGATGGGGGATGTGGTTTGTGCTCATCGTATCTTTGATGAAGTATGCTGCAAAAATGCTATCTGTTGGACTTCTTTGATTACTGCGTATATTGATAATAACATGGCTAGCAAAGCCCTCACAGTATTCAGGCAGATGCTGATAAACAAATTTGAGCCTGATCAAGTTACACTGACTGTTGCTCTTGCTGCATGTGCAGATCTTGGAGCATTGTCTATAGGAGAGAGGATTCACGCTTATACTTGTCGTAAACATGGGCTCAAAATTGATCTCTGCCTCTATAATGCTCTCATTGACATGTATATAAAGTGTGGACAAATTAGAGCTGCACGCAAATTATTTACTGTCTCTAGGGAAAGGGATGTATTTACATGGACATCCATGATTGTAGGGAATGCACTACATGGGAAATCTCTTGAGGCTCTTGATCTGTTTGCTCAAATGAAACAAACTGGAAATTCTGTCGGAGGAAGCAAATCATGTGTGCTTCCAAATGATGTTACCTTCTTGGGAGTTCTTATGGCTTGTAGTCATGGTGGGATGATAAAGGATGGTAAGCAGTATTTCAAAAGCATGATGGATGACTATGGACTATGGCCAAGGCTACCTCATTTTGGGTGCATGGTAGATCTTTTTTGCAGAGCTGGGTTCTTGGAGGAGGCATATGATTTTATTTCAGGAATGCTTCAGCCAAATGCACTAATGTGGAGGATGTTGCTTGGTGCATGTTGTTATCATGGTAATATTGAGCTTGGTGCCAAGGTTCGGTTAAAATTGTTTGAGTTGGATCCAGCACATGTTGGTGATGATGTTGTCCTGTCGAACATGTATGCTGGGAGGGGGCTTTGGTATGAAAAAATGATGGTAAGAGAACACATGGCATGTCGCAGAGTGCCTGGTTGCAGTTCAGCTGAGGTGGCAAATGGGGGTGAATGAATTTGTTGCCGGAGACACTCATCATGCACTAAAAGATGAGATCTATGATGTCCTTGAACACTTGATGGGAATAGTCAGAAGTTACAGCCATATACCAGATCCATCTGACATCAATAGTTATTGAATTAAATGAAAAACTGATTATCAAAATATGAAAGATTTTAAAAAAATAAAAATCCAGTCACCTCTCTATCATCTTTTATCTGAGAAATAGATGGTGGTTGACATTTATTCATCCTTACACTGGGTAACATTTGTGGCATCACATCTTGGGCATGAGTCACTTGAGCCGTGCGCTATCAGTCTCTATGGGTTTTTCAGTATTCTTACAACTCATAAATTTTCTGAACCTTCCCTAACAACTTTCCAATTGATGAGGCTGATTGTCTAATAATAGTTTTGACTTCCATTACGATTCTTTCATGACAAATTGCCAGATTTGGAATAATATTTTGTTTAATATTGTTGGCTAATGTATATGTACATTTAATTATCGGTGAAGCATATACACAAAATATAGATTCAACTATTAGAGTTTGTATGGTATGGCCTTATGGGTAGTAGTAGTACTGGTGCATTGTTTAAAAAATCAAAACATCCTTTTTTTTAACTGTGTAGAAACTCGTTCAAGACAATAACATAGACAATATGATAAGAGAATTTAATGTGAACTGAAATATACTTAGCTTTTAAATATGAAGTAAACGAGTAGACAATATCAGAGGATACACCATATATAGGATACACCCAAAATCTCGCGTTTTAAGTTACCTACCACCCTAATTATTATTCACCTACAGACCTACTAGGCCAGTACGAATTAGCATTGAATCACTTTTGGTAAGCTAAGTGACTACGTCACTCCACTTCAAACTAATTTTGGACCTGACTATGACTCTAATTACTATACGAGTCACCTTCTGTCAGGTACTCTCAGCACCTAACACTGTAATACCAGCTCTTTAATGCTCCGTAAATTCTGTGGATCTCACGAATAAGAATAACATCATTTATTTGTCACCACACTGCGTACAATGTACAAATGACATCTCTCCTTCAGTTTTGGGTATCATGATATGGTGGTACCTTCACTCCTTACACCTGTAGCACATTTCTTAACACTATCAACTTTTGCAGGTTTTCTCATCATACTCAACTGGATCCAACTTTGAGCTTTTAGCTCACTGAACTACAAAAATGGAGGACTTTGGAGATGGGTCAGTTCAGGAAAGTGATATTGGGGTTTATGATTACATACCCACGTTCATTGGTGGTGCTACTAATGGTGCTCTCACAGTTGCCCTTTGCTCTTGGTATAATTTCTATCTTTATTTTATATTTTTTAATGATTTTCTATTTAAAGTGATCAAGTATTTGACTCTTTGTTGAGATTAATATTGGATATAAGCTGAGAGATCTGAGTTGTTGGTGTTATTCTGAGCTGATTTGCTGTTTTAGTTGTTAAAATTGATGTTTAATGATGGAAAAGATGGATTCTTAGATATTGTTATGATTAATGTGTTTTGAGTGATGAAAATCATGTTTAGTTTGAAATAGTTGTTTTGTAAATTTGTCTATTTTACTGATTTATTAGAGGGGTTTTCAGAAATGTTGATCATTGTTTTTTTGAGGATGGTGGTATGTTCTTGATGGAAATTTAGCTATTTCATTGAAACGGATAAGATGATGTAGAGGGAAACTAGTTATTGTTAAAACTTTGGGAAGATCTTATGTTAATTGGGACTTCGGGGATACGGCCTCCGTCCAATCTAGTTGTCACATTGCTAGTTTGGATATAACTCGTAGTATTATGCCATCAATCTATCTCTGTGGCAATTCTTTTGAGAGGGGGATAATTGCTTTGGTTTCTTCTTTGAAAATATTATGTTTTCTAAAGTGGTAGTCTAATATATTAAGTTAACCATAGGTTAACTGGCCTATTTCTTACTTCTGGATTGTTTTGTTTTAACCTATGATCTTATTCTTATCTGTACACCTTCGTTGCATTTGTAGTGGCAAAAGTATGCACATAACCCCCAACCTTACTGTGGATGGGGAGCCTGGTAAATTTTGCCATTCGGGTCATGAATTTTTATTTTTTTTTGCTGTGATTAGTCCTTGAAGTCTGCAACCTTGGTGGCTTCCTGACATGGGCTAATTGACCTCTTTCAAATATGCAATGTGCATATCCTGCCGTCTTAAATGAATAGGTCCTAATGTCCTTGTGAATGTTAGCCGGCATCTTTAATTTTTATACTTTGTTAATCTTCTTCCACTCTAAATTTCTATGTTCTGTTTTCTTAAGAATGAGGAGATGAGGATGAGATTGTGGTTTTATTTTTCTGATTATCTATTTGCAGGGGGTGTTTTTATTGGTGCAATTGCCGGAGCTTTAGGTAGTAGGGCTTCTGATAGTGGATTACTGAGAGGTGCAGGGTTGGGTGCTGTGGCTGGCGCTGTTCTTTCTTTGGAGGTTTTGGAGGCTTCTTGTGCTTATTGGTGTTTTCAGCAATCTGGTTTTCTTAGTTCATCATCCATGGTTAGTATAAATGAGGCCCATCTGTTATCAATTTCTGACGACCTTGACAGTTTCTATGCCTGACAGGTTGACATTATACAAATCAGAAGTTCATGGTTTCTTATGACTTGTGTATGTTAAAGTAGACCTCATGTTTCTGGACTGATATCAGGCTATGGTGCATTGTTATGTGTCATTTTTTTTATTCCAATTTTGAATTTACATGCAGTTGAAGTATGAATTTGACCTCTGTATCTTAATGATTCATACTATGTTTGAATCAGTATGAATGTTGGAAAGATAACTTGTTTCTTAAATCGGCATCTCAGCATTACCTTGAAAATCTTATCAGTTGAATTATAAACAGTGATTGTTTTTTATATTATATATCTATGTATTGTACTTATCTTTATGCTTTCCTTTAATTTTCAGGCTAAGTTTATGCAGCTACTCCAAGGGAGATTTGTTGACAATTACCACCTACGGTGCTCACTGGGTACTATTGGCAGGTAAATCAGTATAAAAAAGTTTGAAGTTATTGTATTATTTGTATGACCTACAAAAGCATTGTTAGACATTTTATTTTCTTTTCTCATGAGATTGTTGAACAAGATTACTTTCTTTGTCTTCTGAAATTCGACTTAAGCTGTACCGCATCCTACACAAGTAAATGTAGTTACATCTGCTTACTTTGCATTACAAAATGAACGACTTTTTTCCCGTGTTGTTTCAAGTCATCTAATATACAATTTATAAATTTCTTTTGCAAGCTCAGGCAAGCTTTGCCAACATCATTTATGATGATGTTTATGATGTTTACGGTGATGTTTCCCCTAGAGGATTATCTGGGGATTCACTCAAGGAATTGCCATGCCATGTGATCTAGGATGTTAATATGAACAGAGCACATACAGCATTTGCTGCACCATATGTTTGGAGGTCTATCTTTGCTCAAAAAATCTATTCTTCGTTTTAACCCCAATATTCATGTGTTATCTAGTACGGCATGCTTCATCTATAAACCAACCACACTGCAAGAACAGGCTAACTTTGATTTAAAACTTGTGCTCAGGATTTTGATGTGGGAGATACTGCAAGAAGCTTGCCTTACTGCACACATGTTCCACCAAAACTGCGTGGATAAGTGGCTTGTTACACGAAGCTCCTGCCCTATTTGTAGAAGAAATGTCTAATTTTGCTGCTCTGATGTATAAATGAATTGTCGCAACCGGATAAACACCACCTTTCTGCTGAGCTTTGTGCAATAGCTTGGTGAATATTTTGTGAACACCGAGTGAACCTAGAGGGCCTCCTTCCCTCTTCCGGAATGTAACAATAGTTTTTTCAGTGTTGGGGAAGGAAGTGCTGAGAATTTGCAAGGTTTGCATCAATTTAATTCTGGCTTGCAGCTGTGTAGAGAATTTGTTTCCATTTTATCTCATTTGAAGAAAAGGGCCAAGTTCTGAATAACAATCTACTAATTCAACCATCAAATTACTGTTGGTTTCTAAAAATTGTTGCCGTAATAAGTGGGTCAAAAAGTAAGATTGCTTTAAATGGACAATGTTCAGAATGAATTATTCTTAAGAAACGATTTGGAATCAGAATGAAACAGTTGATCAACGAAGCAAGCATATCAGTAAGTGGAATGGGATTGAGTTCAGATTCAGTCATAACTCAACCCTCCGAGAGCAGAGATTGAAACTTCATCTTATTGATAGTTGATCAGTACAATCCAAAACATTTGTACAGATATTTATGAACGAACAATATCGTACTACGAAATTTAATACTTCGTACAAATACGGGCTTGTGAAAAACAATATATGTTACATATTTCTATTCTACAAGCACTCTTGCTGGGCGTCGTCTTCAAGCAATAATACATTGGTTCCAAACAGCAGTGTATATCTCCTAGAGGCCTATGAATGTGGACATGAAGGAAATAAGAATCACATTTAACAATGAGGCACATCAACATTATAAAGAACTGGACCATAACTATGCAAATGTCTCTAAACTTGGCCCCTATAATTATTTAAAACATTAACAAGTTACGATAGATGCCCAAAAAGGAATTTTAGACAACTCTTCTTACAGAAATGTACGCAGGACTCCAAAATCCAGTGCCCATGCACATAATCAATCAAACACACATGAATAATAGAACTATAGAAGGGCTTTACGGTGTCTCCAATTTCATACTTAATTAATGATACTTAGAAAAGTGTAGCTCTTTACAGGCTTCACTTCTTTTACCAGGTAAACAATCATCTAATTTATGAAAACTTAATTGAAATCGCCAGAACTTATTCTTGACGCAAATTATATTTGTGTAGCCCTTAACTAAACTTATTGGAATCGATCTGAAGTTTATCGGCGCTTATCCCGAGAGGCTTAAACTTAATTTTTAATAGATGGATAGAACAAAATTGAAGTAACTAATTACTTGAAACAAAATGGTCAACAAAACTAGTTCATCAAGTTATTCATCATCCACAAAGGATGAATTCAAAACTAGCAAACATCTTATGCTGAGCTTCTAAAAAAAGTTAGAAGGGAACATACAGGAGATAAAGTATAAGGAATTCCAGATCAGATCTTCAACAAAATTTTACAGTTGGAACCTCAGGCTGCTATAGGTTCTGCCTTTTTGCTGTTCTTGATGCCTTTAATAGCTGCACAAGATTCAAAAATAAGTTAAAATGGAAAGAAGATAAGCATACAAATGGACAAGTGTACGTAAGCAAGTAGTAGATGCCTTCAGCATAATCTTTAGCTCCAAAGACTGCAGAACCAGCAACTAAAGCATTGGCTCCAGCCTCAATGACCTGCAGTAATTTTTTTCATTAAAAATAATTATTTAAATCATTATGTTCCCTAGTCTAACACAAAAAAACGAAGGTTTAATAGGCAGATTGTAGTAGTGATTTAGATTTCTTCAAGAGCAAGTGGAAGTGCAATCGTTTGGAGTTAGGATCGGGTTGCAGGAGGGGGAGGGGGGTTGAAGGAGGGCTAACCTGGACGTGCAACATAATATACACATTTCTTAAGTCTCTAACAGTAGCATAGGTTCTTAAAACTCATTAATTAGAAGTATCAGAATGCCAAAAGGCTGATAGCAATTTATATCACCTCTAACAATGCCTGAAACAATAAAGAAATACTGCTAAAGCACTTTCACATAATACAGCAGTTGCAAGCATTGGAAATCTTGAATAGTCAATATAACTAAAAAAATGCAGTGCATAAAAATTGATGCAGACCACCAGCAACATAGCTTAGGGTTCAGTTGCCTGAATCTCAATATGCTGAGGAACAAACCAACATAGGCACAGCCTCTTTTACTTTCCCCCTTCAATGACTTAAACTTCAACAGATTTGCATTAACAACTAAGGAATAATTTTGAAAATGCTACCTTGTATGCATTTGCTGGAGTAACTCCACCGTCGACCTCAATCCAAGGGTTCACCCCCTGCCAATTATATTGAAATTTTATAATTGTTAGATCAAGAAATACCCAACCAAAACAACAAAAACTAAATGATAACAGAAAAAGAAGAAACTTCATAAATACCTTATCTGCACACATTCGTCTCAGATCTGAGATTTTTTTCACTTGGCTCTCAATGAAGCTTTGCCCACCAAAACCAGGGTTTACAGACATTATTAAGACCAGATCAACCACTGTTTATAAACAAGGATCATCTGATAAGTTGCATTGCATAAGAATCATCTCCATTGAGCGTTATACTGAAGGAAATAAAATGAATTTGCATCCGCATTTCAGAACATTGGATAGCATGACTAGACCTGTCTAGTTATCTATGCCAGGAAAACAAGAATGAGACAGCTAGACAGTCGGCATGCCCTGCCTTTCAACTATTTTAATTTCAAATAATTGAGTCAAACCACATCACACTTATAATGGTTCATCATACAGAGTTCAAATGTATCAAATACACCAAATAAAA
The DNA here is from genome assembly GCA_026401315.1 of Dysphania ambrosioides. Lineage (NCBI taxonomy): Eukaryota > Viridiplantae > Streptophyta > Magnoliopsida > Caryophyllales > Amaranthaceae > Dysphania > Dysphania ambrosioides. Next base: position 25,979,335 of record CM048663.1, on the reverse strand, counting down.
AGCCAAACGGTAGAGAGTCCTACATTTCGAAAGCTTAGACTTCAGCCCAATTTAACAAGAGAATACTAACTTACCATCAAGCACGTACTCAATTGTACTTAGGGGGGATGCAGGGTTTAAGACAACTCCAGCCTTAGCGCCCAAACTCTTGATCTGAATCAGATAAAATTTGAGTAGGAATAGAAATATTGGGATAAAGGCATGTATTAAGGGATTGACATTTGACAATGAATGCAAGAAAATACAGATTTGATTATGCAATCAGAAAAACTCTTCTCGGCTTATATTTACAGCCAAAATCATGTTCGTTGGTGCTGCGGACTTAGAAGTATGGATGATGGTGGTGGTATGCAAGTGAGAAAGTCTATATTGGGAAGTGATATATTGTGTTGTTTTGTGGTTGGACAACAGGAATTTTTTTTTCTAGTTTCCCAAAAATTGGTCTTGGTGTTATGAACTCAGAACTTCCAGTAATGCAGAAGGAAAAGGTTAAGAGAAACAGAGAAAACAGAGAAAGAGAGAGAGAATTGACAGAGGAAAAGGAAGCTTGCTATTGAAGCAATGGAACGACAACACAGGCATTCAAGAGGCCCGGACTCTCCACAAATGTCAGTACACAAAAAATACCCCCCACACACCAGCCTCCACCCCTTTTAAGTTATGCACTCACATGCATGCACCTAGGAATATTTTGATAGTGACCTCCCCTATCAGAATGTAAGCCAATTACTACTAGACCCCTTTATTCCCACGTCTTACACAGGTAAGGACCGCAGGAGGTTTGGATCTATTCATCACATTTGGTGCCACCCAAGTTTTCTGTCTTATCCCAATTTGGGTGCTAGAGCTAGCTAAGATGTCCACAGAGTCATGTAGTAGCAGGTATATCCAATGAAGAAAAAAATTTGACCATCAGAGTTACATTATTAACTGGATGATAAATCTTGTCAAAAAACACTACAGTAAATAATAGCATAAAGCATAAGATCATCACTAGTAACAATATCTTGGCACATTAAAGATTTTAGTGAGGTACAGATTTTAGAGACTATTGCATCACCACAACTGATTTCATCATCCAGACCTTCCTCTTAGCCAAGTTCTTGAGAAAGGCTTTTCAGATAACAAGGGATCCATAATGGCTTCAAATGCCTTTAGGATAATACCAAATTATAGCAATTCTTTTTAGCAAAATTATAGAGTCCTAACTCGTTGGGGTCAACACCCAGATGAGTACTCAACTCATCGAATCATCTTTTACCCTTCCGATTCTAAATTCTTCATAGAAACGATCTAGCTTGGTTTCCACATGTTTTTCATTGTTGAGCAGCATAACACACATAATCACCAATTAGCTTTCATTTTTTGGGAAAAAGCTAGAGTTCAACCAATTGCATTCACAACCAAGGATCATTCTTCATCCAAGAACAGAAATCAGTGCATTCCTTTTGTACACAACAAATGTGTAAAGCCAGATGAAGTCATGACAACAAAAAGGTTTAGTGGGTTACTTTCCACTAGACATGGGAAAACTTCTCATGTGCTACATTTCAAGCTCAAATATAGGATGACTTAAACCATCTTATTATATAAACCTATCTTTAAGAATTTACATATACTATCAAATGAGAAGTGAAAAACATATTATTTTTCTGACAATTACAAGAAAAGAATAAAAAGAGGCCAAGAAAGAGAAAGCTTCATCAACAACTTACTTGGTTAACGGTCCGGTGCAAATGAATGGTCGATGATTGCTCACAGTGAACGCTCACGATATCTGCACCAGCTTTGATAAAGTCTGGGACTCGCTGCTCTGGTTCTACAATCATCTTCAAAAAGAGTCAACTTCAAGTTAGCATAGTGCTTAGTACCAATACGAATCACAAAACGTGTACATCCAGAATAGATAATACCAGATGCACGTCTAGTGGGAGGTCTGTCACAGGCCGCAATGCATCAACCACCAGAGGGCCAATAGTAATGTTTGGAACAAAACGACCATCCATTACATCCACATGGATCCAATCACAACCAGCCAACTCAACTGCTTTTACCTGAAGGTACCAAAAGTAAGAACACTTATCTACTCTACAAAATTCTACGATAACAGTGTGGGAGTGTTGTAAATGAAAATCACTCAAGCTACAAGTAATTCAAATGTCAATAGGAATTCAAGCCAACAACAACTAAAGATAGAAAAATTTACCTGCTCACCCAACTTTGCAAAATTAGCAGAGAGAATAGATGGAGAAACAATGACGTCAGATTTAGAGAACTTGTCAACTCGAGAAGCCTTCACCACAGTTTGAGCTTTTCTCCTGTCACAACAAGCATTAGAGTTAGAATAACGATGCATGGAACTGTGTTTTACTGTCTCAGTATCATACTACAAATGCCGATCAAATAGTCTACTTGTGTATTAGGGGATGAACAATATATATATATATATATATATATATATATATATATATATATATATATATATATATATATATATATATATATATATATATATATATATATATTATTTAGTTTAGATAAATCAGGGGATTTAAGTGGTTACACATAGTCGGCAAGTTACAAGTCCTCTCACTGTATTAAAACAATTTAATCATCCTTCATCTATTCCTTTAAGGGTATAAGTGCTTTGAGGTGATGGAAATTAATCCCTTCACACACTCAATACAACAATAACTAGGAACTTCATACCTTACTTTTAAGGCCTAAGAGCAAAGCATAATAACCTCGGAATTCAAGACAAAATCACGCATCTGTGTTATTATTTAAAGTCCCTACTTTCGTCATTAACCAACTTTTAAACTAGTCAACTAACAAACCTATAAATTTAGAACAATGCCCTCAATTCTAGAATAGTTACTCAAAAAACCGAGAAACCCACCAAAAGAACAGCTCAAAAGAAAACCCTGATGAGAAAAGGCAAATAGATCAAACCTTGTGAAGGTAATATAATTGGGGTTAGAAGTTGAAGGTTTAAGTTTGCGGATATTCCCACAAAACCCATTGATTTGGGGCTGTAGAGTTGCTTGGCACAAAGATGAAGCACTCATTTCTACACCTAATTTGAGGGTGTAAATACTTTTGTTGTTGGTTTGGGCAAAGGAGAGAAAAATTTACAAGTCAGAGTGATTAAAGGAGGGGAGAAGGGGGGGGGGGGGGGGGGGGGGGGGGGGAGGGATTGGGTTGGCACGTGTGAGTTTGAGATGGATTTTTCAGAGAAAGTAGGCTTATCTGACATTCTGATCTAGAATTGGAATGGTTGATCACTTTGGTTGCGTATAGACGTATAGTTGATGCGGATATTAGTGAGTAGGAGGAGGCCACTCTCGGGGTGGTTTATTTGTAAATCTTTAAATATTATAAAATATATATTCTATGCATTTTTTTTTATCACATTAGCTTTATAATATAAAAATATTATATGCTTTATATACGGATCGTCTATTTTTTACGGTTTATCAATAGAGGAATGGTTTTTTTTTTTTTTTTTTAATAATGTCAAATACAATAGTAATATTAGAATAATAATTAGGATTTTGTATAATACGATTAATAATAGTTAGTATTTGAGTTTAAAATGCTAGTATTTTGTAATTAGTATTTATTTAAGAATTAATGATTATAATTGATAATAATTTTTTTTAACAAAATTCATATTCCATTTTACAAAATTCAATTTTTTTAATACAAATTTCAGAAATAAAATAGTTGATATAAATAAAAATAATTAATATTTATTTAATAAATTAAAAATAATTAATTTATATTAATATATTTAAGATTAATTATTAAGTATGAATGAGTTTACTTTATTAGTATAATTTTGACATTTTTAAAATTAAGAGTACATAAAATTGGAAAAATTTCGCAATTTTTATTCTAAAGGCTTTTTTGATAAATTTAGATGGACAACTCCCGAGTCCCGACAAGTGAATATAATATGAGTCCGAAAAAATCTAAATGGTGCAATCTGCTAATAAAAAGCCGAATGAACTAGAACTTTTTTCCGACGAGAAGTAAAACTACTCGAATCTGATTGCGGTAATTGGGATTTTGGGAGCTAAATCGTAAAACTTCAAATGACAAACGTCCACAACTCCCCTGAAGTCTGAACCTCTACGGCTCCGCCCACACCCCCCGACAAGGCGACACGCCACCCTGTTACCAATCTTCAGAAGGCCGCTCCGCTACTCTCCTCCCGCCGTCCAAGTCGCCGGATTTTCCCATCATAGTGTAAAAAGCTGACCTTTTTGTTCTAAAACCTAACGCTTATAGATTATTCTAGAACGTGGGTTTTCTTGCATTTCTCGAATATGCTAATACACATTGGTTTTATTGATTTCGTTGTATAATTTATGTTAATTTTATTGGTTTTCTGATGCTAATCTACTTACTAATTAGAGTGTTTTGGTGGGACTAATTGTTTTGTGATAGTGTTTTTGACATGTGGGTTTGTTTTATTTTGTTTTTGTATGATAGTACAATATATGATTTGAGGATGTAGGTTTGAATGGGAATGATGGAATTATGTTTTCTTTTCTTGTATTGTTGAGGTGTTCGGCAAAGGCAATGACTTTAATATTAGGGTATTGTTTTGTTTGGATTGAAGATGAGTTTTAGTTTTGCTTGAGAGGTAGTGTGATGAGTAATGGATTAAAATAAATGGGTTTAATGGGGTTTAATTTGACGGGTTTTGTTAGTCGATTAGGTTTTCAACCTTATGGGTGTTGTATTGTTGTTTGAATTGTATTCGGCACTGTATGTTGTTATTGGTTTGCAGTGATTTGATTTTTGCAAGCTTCTAAGCTGTAGGCATGACATCAATTTCTATACCCTTAGTTTTGTTTCATAACCTGAATTAGATATCTATTTAATTACTTTGTTTCATTTGAAGCCATCAATTATTGTGTGTCTTTTCCTATTATCCGTGTGTAACACTTGAAAAGAAAGGGAAAAAGGTATTGCTTATGTTGTTTGACAGTATTTTCTTTTTGTTATGTTGCATAGATGAGTCCTTCGGTTTCTCGAAAATCTCCAGTAGGGTACCGTTCATCCAAGCACTCAGTTTCTCCAGAGAGGGATCGTGATGAACCTCGCAATAGGCGGCGATCCCCTGTGGTAATCTCTTCACGTAGTAGGAGTCCCCCTCGTAGAGAAAGATCCCCAGATCGTCACAGAAGTTCCCACAGGGATAGGGGCAGTTCTCCAGTGAAGGAGAGGCATTCAAGCCGCGTCAAGTCACCCAAGCGAGAGAAATCAAGATCTCCATCACCTAGGACTAAACGTTTAAGAAGAGCTGAGGTTGAAAAAGATGCTGGAAAATCTTTAGGGAGGGAACATGAGAAAAATCTTGGGAAGGGAAATGATAAGTCTAAGCATGAGAAGAATCATAAGGAAAGGGATTCAGAGAGGGAAGTTCCCACAGATAGGCGAGAGCGGAAATCTGATAGAGAAAGAGAAATAAATAGGGAAAAAGGCAGAGTTAGAGATGATTCAGAGGGGGGATCTTCAAGGTTAAGGCACCGGCAATCTGACTCACCATCTGATCATCGTCGACACTATAGCCGGCATCATTCACGCTCACCTCCACCAGCTTCTCGTTCTAGAGCTCGTGATGAGGTGCCCGGTGACATCCAAACCCTCACTTTGTTTTTGACTTAATGCCTTATCATGGTTTATACTTTTGCGCTCTATTAACTGCAATCTGCAAACATTAATAACTGTGACCTAGTGTCTATTCTTTTGAGATGTATTTTTTGCCTACTTTTAGTCTGATTTGTATGGACAACTGGTGAATGATTTGGCTAAAATTTCTTGTGGGTACTCTGGTATATGTGGGTACAGATGCTTAGCATTCATGACTTGCCCATGGGATATCTTTTATTATGTACTCATCAAGTCATCAATTGTCAATAATACATAGTTGTCTACAGTATATGAACGCTCTTTACAAGTGGTGATTGTATTGTGTAGTAAATGAGGAGAATAATGATGCTTTTTGTAATGTAGTTGATTTCCAATTTTGGCTTTGTTTGGAATTCAATGAAAATGTGATTTTAACTATTTTTTCTAATACCTTAAGAGTGATGTGCATGTGTCATTTTAATTTTTTAAACACCTCCTTTTTCCACACCACCCCTTCTCAAAGTTAGCAAAAGTTACGGCATATTTAATGTAGCCCTAATAGCAAAATTGGATATTTTATCTCAAGATTACTTCATAGAAATGTTAAACATACTAAAGCCTAAAGTTACTCCATGATGATTCCAACCACTACTTAAGTTTCAAGGGTTGGGTGAAAGGTCTCATTTTTTAGATTGGATATAAATGTAGGGACGCCAAGTAAGTTAAAGAACTAGTTTTAAGAAAAGTGAAATTATAATGTAGCTAATGAAGTATTTCTGACTGAAGATATAACAAAATAAAAATTCTTAGATCCTGTGATTATTTTAGCTGTTTAGGTCACAATGTCTTTCTTGGCTATTAAGCTGTCACTTTGCTCATAGGGTTTCTATGTTAAATATTTTTCATTATGCAGAAGAGTTGTAATACAACTATTTGGTGCATTGTTTTATGTCTGAATTTCCTTTGGTTTTTGTTTCAGGATGAAGAATATCACGGAGCTGATCACCAGTGAGTATTTCATTGAAAAAGTTATAAAGAAGAAGTCATGCTAGTTATGAATCTGAGTTTATAATCTAGCATTTTTTTCCCTCCTGTTCCTTTTTCATTTAATAGTACTGATTGGTATGTCCCCTTGGAAGTTCATATTACTGTCAAGGAGTTTATTTATATTTTTGGTGTCATTGCTTCTTTTGGCTGGCCTTGACAGTGCTATATTTTCTTTGTCTTGCTTGAGCAGAGATGATGCACTAGCAAAAATGGAAGCTACTGAGCAGGCGTTAACAACAAAGGAAAAGGTATATACTCTATTTCTGTTGATGGATTATTTTCTCTGTTTGGATATTTACCTGTTTAAATTTCTATTTGAAATGAAGAGTCAACCTTCTACACTTCATATAGAAGGGAAGAGGGAGAGCACATGATTTGCTTGTTGACACGTGAGGGGACTTATGAGTCTGAGGTGGCAGGATTTATCACTAGAGACCTGGGGTAGTGATGGCTGGTCCCACTATTCCTTCGAGTGGCTTTTGTGCTTAGCAGTTGAAAGAGGTTAATAGGCCTTTTCGTTCTTACTGTACCTTGAAATGTGCCTTGATTCAATTAGCAAGTACTCCCTTTATTGGTTTAAGTTCTTCCTACTTTCAGTTTAAGGGTATCTCTTTTACCCTTCATAACCTCACCACATGGGTCCACTTATACCATTTAATAAGATCGATGTCTCTAAACAACTGTAACTTTCCTATCCAAAAAGCTAATCTAAACAACTGTAACTTTCCTATCCAAAAAGCTAAAAATGGATCCACTTCTCATTCTCTCTCTCTCTCTCTCTCCCTCTCCGACTTGCTGAGTAAGTGGGAAGAACATTAACAAACACAGGGAGTATTTAACCTGTTGTCTTTTCTCAACTTTTTCTTTACAAATAAAGGGGTGTAGTCTCACTGGAAGATGAAGGACAAGAAGGCTGACAGATAGGAGGCAATGGAAACTAAAGTTCATGGGGAAAGATAAAGTTAAATCAAGCAATGTTGATTGTAAAAAACCTGTCTCCAAAGTTTGTTCATAACATTACACACAAGCTGGGCTTTCACCTGACTATAACCACTAATGTTCTTGCCTAAGTAAATTAAGAATTGACCAATGTTCCAAGAACTTAATAATTGAACCAAATTCCTTGCCACAAACCAAAGACAGTCATCTTCCAATCACCCCGCTTCTGACTTCTAACTCCTTTCAGACTTTAGAAGGAGGCAATGGGAGGAAGGAGTGGGATTAAGAAAGGATCTGGACAATTCCTCTTAACCGAAAGAAACATTTTCTTCAGAATACTTCCGCTGAACTACTTACCCTATATATGATGAGCTGAACTAGGAATTCTTTTTCTCTTTATTTCAAAAGAAGCAAGCCTGGTAAACATTCTTTTTGGGACTCTTTCTTAGGGCTAGTGTAGGAGCAAAATCAGAAGGACTAGCTTCTACTTGAGAAACCAACCATTAAACGGGGTTATTCTATGTAGTTTGGTCCCGTGTCTTTTTCTTTTTTTTCTTCTCCAAATTAAGTAAATTGGTTTTCTTTCTCATTGATAAGAGATGTTTTTGTGACTGATTGTTAAATTATGTTATTCTGTTTTTATCTTTTGTATTATGCAGCAAAAACCTTCATTTGAGCTTTCAGGAAAGCTTGCTGAAGAAATTTTGTGCTTCTTTTCTTGAGAATTTCATTAACTCATTACCCTTGTAGAGTTTCTTGAAATTTTGACAAGAACAGACAATTGATTTCAGTGTGTTTGGATGACTTTGGGGAGAGGGAAAGGAAGGTGATTGGAGGGATCCATTTTCAATTCCTTTTAACAAAACCAAATCCATCCAATATTGGAAAGACTAGGAAAGAATATGCAAGCTTACTTCTTCCCTTCCCTTGCCTTTCCTCTCCTCCCTTTCTTTTTTATAAGCTCCCCTCCCTTTCCTTCCACGAGAATTTGACATAGTTGTTTTATTTAAAACTGCTCTGCAGATCTCAAGCAAGAGTTATTGATGTATAATCTTTACCAATTTAAAAGAATGATAACAATAAGAAAATAAATGGAAGTTAAATCTCATCTTCTTGACCTGACATTATCAGGACCCCTATAATGGACCAATCGGACACATGCTGTAGAGTCTACAATGCAGCTAATGGTTTATGCCTAAATTCTAAGCCCCTTTTGTTGACATTTTCTTTATCAACAATTGAGGTTAAAGGAGATGGGAAAGGAGCTTTTACCTCTAATTTGGTTTATCATGTTTTGGTTAGTCTGTAAGCAGAAGTGCTGGTTGAGAGCATCTGGTGGTAAATGGAACTGATTTCTCAATCTATGTCTTTGGCCTTCTTCTCTCTCTCTATTTATGCCTCATTTGTCCATCATTCTGAGTGCAACAACTTTTTGAGCTACATCTAATGTTTAGAGTTTTCCAACTATAAATATGCCTTATATGTGTGTCTTGGAAGCTTCCATTTGTCTTCAATTTATGAGATATTATGAGAGATGCTTGTGTGTATCTTAATTCACCAAGAATCATCCAGACATAGGTTACATTATGGACCTCTTATTGGAGCAAAATAATTTTCGGAGTGTAAGATGAGAGGGGACACCTTGAGGGGTATAATTAGGAGTGTAGATATTAGGAAGAAAGTTGGTGTTGCAATATTTAGGATATGATAAGAGAGAATTAATTTCATTGGTTTCTATATGTGAGATGTTAAGTCAAGGATACGCCGATAGGGAGGTAGAGGGTTGAAGCAATGAAGATCTCAAATGTAGTTGAGAAAGGCCAAAGATGATTTGGATGGAAGGATTTAAAAAGTAAACCGAGAAATTGAGCTTGGAAGAGAATAGGGCACTAGATAGGAGTGAATGAGGAGGAAAATTTTTGTGGATGACCACATGCTTTAGATTCTCTGTTCATGTAGTCAATCACATATTTTTGGGTGTTGTACGGCATTTATAATCCCTTTTGATGATTTTTGGGTTTAACAATTTATAATATACAAATGAAGTGTAACTTTTAAGTCCTTCCATTCTCCAATTTTGTATACTCCCTTCGCTCCCTTTAGCTAGTACCATTATTTTTGCAGAGTTTTCTATAATATCTGTAAATATGTATTATAAAAATATATAAAATTTCCATATTGAACAATTTACTTCGAGACGAATTTTAACAATATAGATATATTTTAATTTATATATATCAATGAAAAATCATATTTAAGTTTCTTATTTCTCAAATGGAATATTCTAAATAGGACAAACAAAAGGAAAAGGAGTGAGAATCTTTTTTGGTTACAGAGAACCTCCTATCAGGGTTGGCAAAAACTGACTTGACCCGAAAACCCGATCTAAACCCGACCGGAAAATAGCAGGTTATGGTTGAATTTTTCGACAGGAAAACTTAAATGGGTTGATACGAACCCGACTTATAAATAAATGGGTTAGGTTAAGGTTGAAAATTCCAACCCGAAAATGACCCACGTAACCCGAAATTATTTTTGGATCAAAATCAGGTCGGGTCAACCTGAACCCGACCTTATAACCAAACTATATTAAATAGATAAAAAAAAAAAATTTACTTGGCCAATCACCCACTCATCTTAAACCCCAAGCCCAAATTAAAACCCTAAAAGACTATTAAGCTACTATTGTCAACTTGTCAGCCGTTTTATCTTATCCCTAAAAGACTTCTTTTTCTTCAGCTACTTTATTGAATATAATAACCACATCTAAGAGGTGACAAAAACTAGCCCGACCCAAAAATTCGACCCAAACCTGATTCAAAATAGTAGGTAAGGGTTGAAATTTTTGACACAAAAACTTAAATGGGTTGACATGAACCCGACCCGAAATTAAATTAGTTAGGTTCATGTTGGGGTTTTTCAACCCAAAAACTTAAATGGATCAGGTTCGGGTTGAGAAATAGCTAATCCAAAAGTTGGTGACCCAAACACGAACCCGACCTACCTGATCCATTTGCTACCCCTACCTCCCATGGATTAAAGTCATAAACTATTTGATAGTTTCATAGAAATTATATTAATGAAGAAAAATTAGTTTGACCCCCTCTCAAAAATTCTAACATGGAAAAAGCCATGATCACTAGTAACCCAAAAAGGTAAATTTGTCCATGCTCAGAGTAAGAAAAGGAAAAAAATTACAAACATAAAGTTTTGTAATGATCAATGATTCAGGTCAAGATTGTACATATGTACCTCCCTGTCCATGCTAGTAGAAAAATCCACTTCATGCTTTTGTTAAGGAAAGAGTTGAGCATTTTGGCAGGATGCTGCAACAACTAGCTGATTGAGTCTTCGAAGGTTTGGGGAAAAGACAGAGACTAGCTTTGAACAATGGCAAATGGAGAGCCAAGGAGAGGAGAAAGACCGGGGGGGGGGGGGGGGGGGGGGGGGGGAGGGGGGGTGCAGATGAGTTTCTTGTAGTGAATTAAAGAAATGTTGTATTATTCATTGTGATGTAAGTCTATGTTGGCTTATTTTTTATGTCCGTTGTTTGGCATGAATAGCATTATTTCACATAACCTTTCACCTTAGGCAGTTTGGAAGAGTGGGAAACTTGCCTTTGCTTGACATTTTGTCGGGAACCTTTAGTCCTTTTTTTGTAAAAATCAGTAAAATTATGAGTAGAAAATTGTCTGATTTTATCTTGAACATTAATTGTTTTCCTTTTTAGAGGACAATATTGAGCAATTTGTATTTCTCATTGAATCTTTTTATGCGTTTCCTAGAACCTGTTATTGCTAATCTCCAATTTTCTTCTGACGTGTTGTTTTATTGTGGTAGGTGTTACTCTTCTTTTCACTGAACCTCCTGATGCTCGGAAACCTAGTGTTAGATGGCGCTTGTATGTTTTCAAGGGTGGTGAAGTGTTAAATGGTAGGTTGTAAAGATCTGGTCATTCTGTTTTCTCATTGTCTGTGGCTATTTGTGGTCTTGTACTGTCCTTTCTGTTTATTGCAAAGCAAGCTTGCAACTTTCTTAAACGCTATTTCACAATAAGTGCCACCCTTATTGACACTTTGAAATGGGCTTGAACACTCGATACTTAAATCTGGACCCAAAATTGTGCAAAAACTTTGTTAAACGGCTGAGTTTACAACTAGACACATGTCGTAAATGATATCCATCTTGTTTAATTTCTTTCTTTAGTTTTGGCTTAATGGTGATCTTTCTTGAAATTTGATCTTTTATCTCAAACAACTAAGTGGTAGCTGTTTGTTTATGTATTTTTCTTGGAAGGGCCTCGGGTTTTGCTTATGTTACGCCCTGCTGGCAATTGAAGCTATAAAAACAAGGCACAATTCCTACAGTTCGAGAAGTAGGGGTCTCCAATAATCTTTGTATTTAATTTTTGCATAAGCCTTCGGTTATACTGTTTTATCCCTTTATACTACCTCTTCTAACAAACCTCCTAACAACTTAAGATTCCTCCATTCCCTGTCTAGCCACTGTCTATCCTATATTTGTAATTACATTATTGAACTCTCTCTCTCTCTCTCTCTCTCTCTCTCTTTATATATATATAATTACAAGCTCTTCATTTAGCTTCAGTTACTTGTTCCTTTTCTTTTGCTGCTCCACTTCTTACTTGCCTTTCCTATGCTGGTGTGGCTCATCTCCTTTTGTATGTGAAAATGATCGCTGGTCTCCTCTGGTTCCTATCATCACCCCGAGCCAGAAGATTCTCCTTGTCCTCAAGGTGGAAATAAGGGAAACGCAAGTCCAAAGCAGAGTAATCTTCCCAGGTGGCCTCAAAGCCCCTCAACCCTTTCCATTTAACCAGCACTTCCAACTGCCTCACATCATTGCTCCTTGAGCCTTTTCTTATCTCTGGTTCTGCTTCAAGAATTAGTTCTGGAGTGACCAAAGCAGGGAGAGTGGGGTTAACAGGGAGTGCTCATATCGCCCCCTTAAGCTAGAAACATGAAAGACAGGGTGGATTCGAGGAGGGTCTAACTTGTAAGCCACAGTCCCACCCTTTGAATAACCTCAAAGGGGCCAAAATATCTAGGTGTCAGCTTCTCAAATGGCCTCTTAGCTAGCGATTTGCTAAGAACCAGTGGATTCCCTCGAAGATCAGATTATGGTATGGGATACAATGGGGTGCAGATTAAGCGTGCTGCAATTGCAAGTGAGGAAATTGTATGGATATTATAGATACTAGACTGTATTCACCCTTTCTTTCGAGAGGAAAGGAACTCTCCTTTACAAGATTGTACTTAATTCCCTGTTATTGCCAATGTATCCTCCTCCCCTAAATATTCCCCCTCCCTTACGTGCACACATGCACTGTCCCCTAACAACTTGTAACAGAAAGAATTATTCTCTATTAAAAGGACTAAGATGCCCCTCCTACGTGAGGTCATCCTTACATGTACTGTTATTACATCATTCTACTTATGGCTGCTCACTGATGTTCATATGTCTGTCCACTGATGCTCCTTGTTATGCTACTTCGCTTCCTCGATCTCACAATCATGATTTCCCACCCTTCTCTTTTTTGACTTCCTTCTTGTATCCCTTGACCTCCTCCTTGCATAGGTAAGAATCACCGGAGGCGTCACTTGATTCCTTGCACGATTGTTGTCTGTACGACTTAAGCTTTAAGTATACAAAGTCTCCAACTGCAAATTCAACCTCCCTCCTGTTAGCCAGTCATTCTTTGTTGAGCTCTTAACAAGTGTGCCTCTCTCAATCAGTTGATCTTAGCCAGCTTCTCAAATGGCCTCTTAGCCAGCGACTGTTGTCTGTATAGCTTAAGCTTTAATTATACAAAGTCTCCAACTGCAAATTCAACCTCCCTCCTCTGTCTGTTAGACTCATTAGTCATTCTTTATTGATCTCTTATAAGTGTGCCTTTAGATCATCCAACAGTGCATCTCTCTCAAAAAGATGATCTAGAGACTTAACCATGATACTGCCTCTCTCATACCTTAGAATGGTTGGAGGTTCCCTCCCATACACAAGCTTGAATGGAGACACACCTAAAGCAGAGTGGGTGGATAGACAGTGCTTTTGTGGAGTCTAATGTCCTGTAGCCTGAAAAGCTCCGACCAAAAAAGACTCATGAACACCCTGTCACACTCAGAAACTATATTGGAAGGGAAACCATGAAGCCTCACAATATCCTTTATGAACAGCCTAGCTACCCCCTTGGCTGTAAAAGGGTGTTTTAATCTAACAAAGTGTGCATATTTTGTCAACCTGTCCACTACAACCAGCACCACATCCAAGCCCATGGACTTAGTTAACCCTTCAATGAAATCCATTGACAAATCCTCCCATATTTGAGTTGGTAGGTGAGAGGGTGGAATACTTTTGTTGTTGACAGATCTTACAAGCTTGCATATACTTAGCTACCGTTTTTTCTCATGCCTTACCAATACCACTTAGAGGCTAATCCTTGGTAGGTTTTGTAATCCCCTCTGTGTCCTCCAATGGGTGACTCTAATGGGTGAGTCATGGTACTCTTGGAGCTGCTCATGCACAAGAGATGAGGTGGCTGGGATTACAATCTTCCCTTTATATCTGAGGATGTCATGCTCAAGTGTATAACCCTTTGGAAACTGCCCCTCTTTTCTGAGGTCCCCCTTGATCATGGAGATGAAAGGATCTCCCGTAATTATCCCCTTAATCCTTTCCCACTCAAATCCACTATTACTGATCAGTGCCCCACACTATACCAATCCTCCAAACTCTCTTGACAGAGCATCGACTACTCTATTAGAGGCTCCGGGTCTGTAACATATTTCGAATTCATAGCCCATCAACTTGCTAACCCACCTTTGATACTCCAATGATGAAGCGCCTTCCCATCAAGTATTGTCTCCATTTTTGGCCTGCAAGGACTATGGCCGTCAACTCCTTTTCGTAAATCGATTTTGCCCTAGCTTTAACTCCAAGTACCTTACTAAAATAAGTTAAACGGTGCTCCTCTTGTAGCAGTATAGCTCCCAACCCAAAGCTACTAGAATTTGTTTCGACTACAAATGGCTGGAAGAAATTTGGTAGTGTTAGGACAGGTGCCCTCATCATGGCCTCTTTTAGCTTCAAGAAAGCTTGAATTGCAGAATTGCTTCAACAAAAGCTGTCTTTTTTCAATTGCTTAGTCAATAGAGCAGCAATTAATGCATATCTAGCTACAAATTTGCGGTAGTATCCGGTTAGACCAAGGAATCCTCTGAGTTCCTTCAAGTTCCCGAGTATGGGCCAATCAACCATTGTTTGAACCTTGTTTTGGTCCAATGCTACCCCTTGACCGGAGAGTATGTGACCTAAATATGCCACTTGAGTTTTTCCAAACTCGCATTTCTTTCTATTAGCATATAAGGAGTTTTTAATCAAGATGGACAGTACTCTAGCCAAGTGATATGTATGCTCTTCTTCTGTTCTGTAAACCAAAATATCATAAAAAAACTAGAACTAATTTTCTCAGGAAGGGCGTGAATACCACATTCATGCCTGAAACGTGGTTGGGGCATTAGAGTGCCCAAATGGCATCACCGAGAACTCATAATGGCCTTCATGAGTTCGAAAAGTAGTCTTGGACACATCTTCTTTCCTCACCCTGATGTGATGGTACCTGATTTCAAGTCCAGCTTAGAGAAGATGGTGGCACCTCTCAATTCATCTAACAACTCATTGATTACCGGTATTGGAAATTTATCAGGTACCGTTGCTTTGTTTAGAGCTCTGTAGTCAATACAAAATCTCTAGGATCTAGAGTTCCAGCCTAAAACTCGGGCTCTAGATTATGGAATTCTTCTCCATTCAAATGATTAAACTCCACAAGATAACCTTGCTTCTCCTTCTAGCACCCTAACCATGGCTTTTAGAGAAACCATGATTCTCCCCGGTGAGGGGTCACCTTGTAATGCCACTGTCTTCCCCCTACTACAAACTTCAGAGTTTGCGTTTTCTAGTTGGTGGACATGGTGCCTAGCTTCTCCTGGATTCCAAGAATCAAATTGGAGTTTCCCAATGCCAGAGGAAGGAAATCTTCCACCACTGTTAACCTCTGCAGTTGTAACACCACTCTTTTACAAACCCCTTCTCCTTGCACAGCCTCTCTTTTGCCCAAAGACGCTCCAAAAGCCTGTGTATTCATCACCTCCACCTTTAACTTCTCAACCGCTGCCTTAGATATGAAGTTGTTGTGGCTCCCGGTCCACCATGACAACTACTTCTTGGTTGTTCACCCACCCTCTCAACTTGAGTGTTCAAGGATTGGTGATTCCCATAACTGAGTTAAGAGAGACCATGGGTTGTGTCATCTCTGATTCCTTCTCTATATTCTCCTCTTTCGCCGGCTCCTCCCATTCAGCTCCTTCCCCGTCTTCCATTTCCTCCTCATAAGCCATTAAAACGCTCAACTCTTTTCTGTTACAATAGTGGTTTAGGCCCCACTTGCCGTCGCACCTAAAGCATAGCCCCTTGGCTCGTTTTTCTTGGATTTCTCGTTCACTCAACCTTCGGATCTCTCTAATTTTCGGGGCTTTACTTCCCTGATTCTGGCTCACCATGTTCGTGGAATTCTAGGTCGAAGAGAATGTTGGAGATGACACGTGGGTTGTGCCTTGTTGATAAGTAAGAGGTGAGTTAGAGTTTTTTTGGCTATAAGAATTGTTGTAAATTAGGCCATACGTATTTTGTGGTTTCTGGGATGGAAACCCAATTCCTCTCCTATTTCCCGGGCTTGCTTGGATCTTGTCCTGCACTTTCAAAGCCAGCTCCATGGCCTGGTCCAAATTGCTTGGACCCAACAGCCTAACCTCTACCTTGATGTCCTTCAACCCATTGATATATTGACCCCTGTCAGTCACCCCTTCAAACGAAGCCACCAACTCAATGAATCTCCTCGTGTAGTCCATCAGAAACCCTTCTTGTTTGTGATCGAGCCATTGCTCATACAAAGTTCATGTCGACGTCACTCGAAATTGCCGGAGTAACATCTCTCAAAGTTCACTCCAGTTCCTTATGGCCTTTCTCTTGTGTACCCATTGGTACCAAAACAACGCATCTCCCTCCAAAGACATCAATGTTGCCTCAATCTTCTCGGCCTCATTCATCCGATAGAACTCAAAAATACCTTTCGGCCCGTAGTATCCAGCCATCGGGGTTCAATCCTTCAACAAGGGGTAGTTCAAGTTTGAATCTCCAATTTGCTCCTCCGAATTTTCCCAACCTTCCTCGGTCGAATGATGCTCCTCCCCCACATAAACTGCCTTGTTGTGGAATGGGTATGCCCCCTCCTCTGGGTGGCACATGCGTAGGGACTGGATGAGTACCCACCTTCTCCCATAACTCCTTCTACCTGCTAAGTTCAGTTGGGAAATCATGGCCTCTTGTTAGATCCTCGAGTTCCCCATTCTCCCTTCTATCCTTTTCAGACTCTCCACTACCTTTGCCATCTGCTTAGAGAAACTGGAATGCATCGCCTTCGCCTCACTCTCGAGTTGGTCCATCCGTTGCGAATGGGTGGGTGCCAACCCTAAGAGGTTGATTGATTTTTTTTATAATAATAATTGGGTTTCACCGGCTCTGTGTTGCTAGCAATTGAAGCTACAAAAACAAGGCACAATTCCTACAGTTCCATAAGTAGGGGTCTCCAATAATCTTTGTATTCAATTTTTGCATAAGCCTTCCGTTACACTGTTGCTTGTTCCTTATCTTTTGCTGCTCCACTTCTTACTTGCCTTTTCTATGCTAGTGTGGCTCTTTTCCTTTTGTATGTGAAAATGATCGGTGATCTGCTTTGGTTCCTATCATCTTACCAGGTTTCTTTTTTCCGAGCCTTGATCCTAATTCTAAACCTGGTTAGCAATTCTTATTATATTTGCCTTTTTAGATGTCTAAAGGCTTGAAGAGACTGAATTTTTTAATAAGTTGATCAGTTTGTTACTTTTATGCATTTGCAACAAGCATATATAGTGACAGGTCTTTTTGTCCTAATCTAACTTTATTTCAATTATTATTTTGTCTGTGGGAATGTAGTCCAACCTATAGAAAAGTTTACCACTTGAGGATAACCCTGACATGACCCCTTACCAGTTCCAAATATCTTGAATTTTAAGTTTTCAGCTATATGACAGCTATACAAGTAAGATATAAGTACAAAACCGTTAATTATATATAATAGTTGAGGTCTTATGTGGATTGTGATTTGAGATTATGTGTGAATTCAAGAGTTAATTCGGATTTGGAATGAGAAAGGAGTGAAGAACTTGAGAGAACATGCCTTGGAAGACCCCCTTCCACCCTGCAGAAAAACCCTAATAAGCTATCCTTTTCTACCCTTCAAACAGTTATAAATAACCTTTTTGGGTGCCATCTGTTCTCTTTAGGAATTAGGGTAACGATGCTGGTGAATTTAGTAGCAAATCCTTCGTCACATTGAAATATGTAAGACACAAACTAAGCGCTTCACTAGCTTGGGATTTTCTGTTCGCGAAGCCTCATTGTTTCTGGACTTGGTTGCTGTTGCACAAAATAAATCTTCTTCTGGTTTGTTATAATGATTGAAACTCTTTAAGTATTAAGCATGCTGCTTTGTGCCATCTCTTGATTGACAGACAGCTCTTTACCACCATTGTTGCCTCTACAGGCTTAATTGAAAAATGCTTGGTATTGTGTTTGAGTCTCTAAGATGTTAATCTCAAGCAAGTATTATAGCATTACTCAGAAAAATAGTATCTATTTTTGAATCAGTTTATGCTGGATTTTCCTTTAAGTGCTTGGATGCAGCTGTGTCAAAGTCAGATGGATCCATACTCGTTTATATGATGCTTTTGTTTCCCAGTTTAAAAGCTTTGGTTGAGGCCAGAAAGGAACTTGATGACCAAAAGATATAAATTATGATCTGCTAGCTTCTTTCTTACTTACAAATTTTATCTAAGAAATTTCTTTTAAATGCTTGTCAAATTATTCTCTCAATTACGCATGCTCAATTCCGCATGCATTCCTATACTCATTAGATGATGTACTTCTATCGTGCTGGGTTCTTATATAATTGCATCTCGTTTTTAACAGAGCCGCTATACGTACATCGTCAGAGTTGTTATCTATTTGGAAGAGAGCGCAGGGTAGCTGATATCCCTACAGATCATCCGTCTTGTAGCAAACAACATGCAGTCCTTCAATATCGGTATGTTTGTTAGATGCAGTTTCTCCCATATTTGTCATTTGGTAACATTCCATAACAATTTGTAATTTTGGTCAGGCAAGTTGAAAAAGAGCAACCTGATGGCATGTTGTCAAAGCAAGTAAGGTAAAGCACATTTCTCATCTTCTCATGATCAGGAGATACTAAACATTATTGTATTCCACACCATAATAAAGCTTTTTTCAATTATGCAAACTTTATCTGAGATATTTTGAATATTTTCCCCAAATGACTTCCCTTTGACTTTTTTTTATTTCCAAGTACAGAGATTTCATTTGGTCAATAGACTTTTTCATAACCTAAAAAAAAGTCCAAAAAAGAATACTAAACAAACTGACTGTAGGCAGCAGCCAAAAGAAACATTAAATCTGAAACAATCAGCTAATTACACCTCTATTATCCACTTCTATCTTCTGATGTCTTTTTTGGTGGTATAAATATTCTACTCTTGACTGTTTCTTTTTTCCTCTTTATTCCTAGTGTATTGATCATATCTTTTGCTAAACTCTTGCAATAATTTGGTGGGATACGTTTATAGAAAGCAGGATGAGACCTTGGTGAAAGCGCTTATGTTTGAAAAATATGAATTGAAGTTGCAAAATACATTGTAATTCAAAATAGAACTATATGTTAATTAACAAATTGAATAACTTGATTCAATTTGCTCAAATATAGGACTAATATGAATTTTCCAATTAATTTTAAATTGTTGGATTAGTTCATTAATCTCGGTTTGTTCTTTCCAATAGAGTACGCACATGAAATGGCCCTCTAATCTTATCCTTGTTCTTTGACAGGCCATACTTGATGGACCTTGGAAGCACAAATAAGACCTTCATAAATGTTAGCCATTCTTTTTATTCTTCTTTACCCTTTTGATGGATAATGTTTGCTTAATGACCTGACTTGGTCTGCTGCAATCAATGACAGGATAATCCTATTGAACCTCAACGATATTATGAGCTCTTTGAGAAGGATACTATAAAATTTGGCAATAGCAGGTAAGATGTAGTTTGGTTATCAAAGAAAATGTTCCTCATTGGATTATCTGGCGTCTTTAAATTTACTTCCTGGAAAAATATTTGTTTCATGACTGAATATTTTGTATGGGTCTGCAGTCGAGAATATGTGCTGCTGCATGAAAACTCCAATTAGTGAATCTGCTCCATCTCCCAGTAGGTCAATAACTCTAGAAAATGTACAAGAACTGGGATCCTTTATCAGCAAATATGGGGGGTGCAAGTTTTTGCTCATTTTTGCTCCATCTTTTTGTGGACTGGTTTCTGTCAAATGTCAAAACTGGAAAGGGGAGGAAATTGAAATATATCTTCAATAGCCTTCATTCTTAGATTCAGGTCATTGCCTTGCTTCTATCGCCTCTTGTAAGCTCTTGGATGAGTTAGTCCCGGGATATAGTTTGTGTAGCATGCTTTGGCCAGTTATTTGGTACTTATTTGTACGCTTGATTGAACTGTGATTACGTTGCCATGAGAGAATTTTTTTTCCCATTACGATGCAATGGGAAGCGCTTAACTGTCGGTGTGTCGCTATGCAATTTGGCGCCTGTTGTAAGTGCTCTGATGATACTATTCATTTTGGAACTAATATTTGGGTTTAAAAGCGCTCTAAATGTTGTACTTTTTTTCCTTTGAAGTTTGATTTCAAGAAACATTGCACAATTGCGAGGTGCACCTAGAGTCCTAGCCAGCTAGGTCAATTGATGAACCTCTTTAACCCTTTTGTGTGAGACACAATTAAACTTCAGTCAACAATCTGATGTATTTGTTTACACATCAATCCATTGTATTCTCTTTTGACTAAAAGTACTAACAATATTGAAATTATCTATAAATGCTCATCAAACAATTCTCTTTTATTTTTATTCAAATGTACTTGGTACAAAGTAGTTCATTCACATATTTACTTTCTTTTGTATTGTTCAACTAGTTTCAAGGTCTATGCAATTGCAAGGGGATATGAATATTTCAATTTCAATGCTGCCCTAAGAAGGATTACTCCCTCAGTTCCTTTTTGTTTGTCACATTTGCTTTTTGTATAGTTTTCAATGCACATATTATTGTTATAATATATATATATATATATATATATATATATATATATATATATATATATCAAGATAAATATACGTATTATACAAAAATATAAAATTACATATTTTAAAAACTATACTTCGAGATAAATATAACAAGATTTCACATGAATATATTTTTAACTTATATATATTAACGAAAAATCATATTTAAGTTTCTTACTCCTCAAATGAAATATTTTAAATGGGGCAAACAAAAAGGAACGAAGTGAGTAATACCTTCGTGTCAATTTCATAAAATTTTTGAAAGTTACACTAAATTTGAAATATTTTTGAAAGTTATTCAAAATTAAATAACATTTACTTGGTGTCTCCTATGATTATATAATAGACTATTATCTAATATTCAATCTCTAAATGTTATGGAAACAAGTTACTAACCCAATAGTAAGAGTTATGGTAATCGGTTTGAATAAGTGTTTAGAGTTAAAGCAAATAAATTCAAAGATTCTTAAGGCCTAATTACCCTATAGGACCCATGGTAACAATATGAATGTATTTCTCAATTGAGTCCTAAAATGTCCTAAATTATCAAATTTTGTAGGTTTTTCAAAATCGAAGTAAATTATTGGGTGCCTCCTAGGGTAACTTAAGGAGATATGAAATTAATTATCGTTTATATTTGATCTCTAAAGGGCCTTCGAAATGAGTTTATCACCCATTTGTAAGAGTTTTGGTAATTGTTAAAATGAATGTTCATAGTTAAAGTAAATGATTTCAATGAGTTTTAGGGCCTAATACGACATTGAAAGACCCATAGTAAAGATATGAAGGTATTTCATATTTGGGCTTAAAATGATCCAAAGTAGCAAATTATGAAGGTCATATTATAATGATTTTGAGATATTTTTTTAAAGTTATCAAAATAGAAATTGACTTAAAGTGTACCGCATATATTCATATAAGAGGTTTGAGACCAATAACTGTCATGTATTTAGTCTCTAAAGATTTTGAAAATAAATTTAGGACCCTTGTTGTCAATCATTGTCATATCAACTATTCCAAAGACCATCCAAATGAGTTTAACACCCAATTGTGTGAGTTTTGATAATCATTAAAATGGATGTTGTCATCAAAGTAGAGGGTTCTAATGACACTTTGAGCTAAATATGGTCTTGTAAGATTCATAGTATAATTATGAAGGTATTGCATGTCTAGGTTCAAATATGTCCAACGAGCAAATTTTAAAGGTTATAATACACCAACTTTGAGATGTTTTTGAAAGTTCTTCAAAATCAAAATAAATTTAATAGATTCCTCTTAGAGCCTTATAAAGAGGTTTGAAATTAATCAATACCATACAATGAGTGTTTAGAGCCAAGAAGATGAATCCAATAACTCTTGGGGCCGAATATAACCTTAAAGAACCCATGGAAAAATTTAAAGAAATTCCATAATCGGTCAAGATATATTTCTAATTATCAAATTTTTAAGGTAGTACGCTGATTTTGAGATTTTTTATAACTTTTCAAAATCGAAAAAAAGATCTAGTTAGTATAAAATATGACAAGTCACATCACATTAACGTTCCAGTCACCAGAGCAATATCTGAAACAAGAAATATCAAAGATTAAAACTCACAGAAGGATCCGAATGAGAAAGTTGACCGCAAAGGAGAAAGGGTGTGGGTCTAATCAACGTTAGCATCCATCCAGACCCTCAACTCAAGGACGCGGGTGGATCTATAATCTCTTCGACGACCCTCGATCCATGGGTAGTAGACTAGTAGGTTCCATTTTACATGTTCATCATTAAATTTGGGCCTTCAACTCAAACTTTAGGTTCACTTTCTCAATATGACGTTCATTGCAAATAGCTTGGGTAGACATCCTTTTTCATCTAATAGTAGTTTGATGCACAAACAAATCAATCAAATATGTAGTCATGGTAGCAATCTGGACAATCAAATCAAGTTCAAATGCAGCTTGTACAAGTACCTCTTATTTGGAGTAAATGTCCTAGCTATTCATCCTTTGGTCTTAAAATAATTGTTGATAGAAGAACATAAACTAGCAGCACAGAATTAGGAACATGTAGAAAAAGGAGAATTATCTCAGACCAACATATTTGATATTTCAGAAGATTCACAACTCTGATCACGCAAATATCCGGTTGAAATCTTGCATGGGTATTTGTCACAAGGTAGTACATAAATTATTTCTAGCAGCACAATCATATTGTGGATGAAAAGGAACGTTAGCAAGTTCCATTAGCCCCTCCGACCTTCGCACAATACAATGTGGTAACCATGCCTGAAGCATCAAAATTAGGGAAAGGTTTAAGAGTGAGGAAGCAAAACAAACAACACAAATATAACTTATAGGAACAACGAATAAGTTCTGTATGATTACGTCGATTTGAATGGTGGACTGGTGCCTCCTATAGCAGTGCTGAAAGCAACATCCTGAAAAGGGCCAGCCATCTTTCCTCGTGGGAACCATCCAAGGTCCCCGCCCCGCTTACCAGAAGGACATTCCGAGTATTGAGTAGCCAACTGAAAATGAAAGGAAGCAGTAGTTTATAAAGATTACAGAGCCCATGTGTTACAAGACATCTATGTACATAATGTCGAATTTGATACAAAACAAATTAGATTGAAGGCTAGCATCAACTAGATGTAGCATATTTAGTTCTGTAGGTATTTTGGTTGAGCTTCTTAGAAGTAATACCCCAAAAATGGTATTTGCAACAAAGAAATCCCCACCAACTTATGTTTGGCATTGCAAGGTGTACTCTAATCTTCTAGGAAAATTAACTCTCAACTTTCAAATGTGAGGAAAACAGGAGCACCACAAGACTAGACAATTTACCATGAACTTGTATACCCATGGTGAGGTGCCAGAGGCAAGCATCAGAAATGATGTTTTTTTTGTCCCAAACAAGACTAATAAGTAACCCAACCAACAGATCAAAAGACAAATTAATATCCACAATGTCTTGAATCCATCATGGAAGATTTCAATTCTTTAACTGTCAAAAATACATGGGACTTGGTACCGTTTGGTGCTTCATAGAATTTGGTGGATCTAAATGGGTTTCTAGAACACAAAAAATTATATTTAAGCATTTTTCCTTTTTTCTTGCAATATATTATACTGAGTTAACTTAATGACAACTAGGGCCCTGTCCTCTTCTATTGATTTTTACAGAGCTAAGATTATTTTAATGATTAAAATTGATTCGCTATTGTTTTTTTATGCGTGAGACAACTAACTTTTACAAAATTAAACTGCTTTTTACTAATCAAAACAGATTTCTGTTAATTAAAACTGACTTTTACTAAATATTACTTTTTAAGGTAAAGAGAATAAGGCTTAGATATGGAAATATTTGAAACTAAAATGATAATTGCACATGTAATAACTAAAGATAAAGACCTTGAGAAGACCTAATATTATACTGAATTATTTCAGTCACTTCCAAGACTTAATAAAACTGTTAAAATTTGAACAAAACTTCTTCTCTTCCCTCTAAATTAACAAGTTATTTTTAATTATTACTATATTACTACTGATTTCATTTTAATTAATCATTCAATTTTAAGCAGATTGTTTACGGTGTTTATGCAATAATGATTGCTACATAAGCATTGTAAAAAAAAATAAGATACATCAACAATAATAAAAAAAATTATACATTTATTTTTTTCAGTTTTATTATATATTATTTACATAAAATTAAGATATATCCTAACAATGACCCGTTTAGACCCATGGTAAGCATATGAAAGTTATCATACATTATTTTTGAGATATCAAAATTGAAATAAATGTATTATGGCTTTATAAAGATCTTTGGAACCATTTAATACCTTATATTCGGATTTCAAAGACCCTAATCAGGAGTTAAACACCTAATTGTAAGAATTTTTGAAATTAATAGAAATAAGTGTTTATAGTCAAAGAAAATGATTAAAATCACTCATAATACTTACTACTACTTTATAAGACCTGGAGTATACATACTAAGCTATTCTCATATTGTGTCCCAAATTGTCCATCAAGAGCCAAATTTTAAAAGTTATTAATATGTAACCGACAAATTTCCAAAATAGAAAAAATGTAATAGATGCTTCCTAGGGTCATTCAAGGAGCTTCCAAAACCATTCATTATATCATATATGGTCTTCAAGGGGACCTACACACAAGTTTAGCACCCAATTGTAGAAGGTTCAGAAATTGGCTCAAATGTGTAATTTGAGTCAAAGTAAATGATTTCAATTACTTAAGGCCTACTATGACCCTATTGTCTACATGGTAAGCATATAAAGATATTTTCTCATTGGATTCAAATTGTCCATAATGATCGAATTTTGAAGGTTATTATACATTGTTTTAGTGATATTTTCAAAAAAAAATTCAAATTTGGAATAAAGTTATGAATGCTTCCTACGGTTATAGAGGAAGTTTAAAACCATTTAATACCTTATATCCGATCTTCAATGCCCTAAAAACAAGTTAAGGAACCAATTGTAGGAATTTTAAAATTAGTTGAAATGGTTATTTAGGTTCTAAGTAGAGTCATTTCAAGGGCATATATGACCCAATAGGCCCATGGTAACTCTATAAAGTGTTCTCTAACCCAGTTTAGAATTATCCAAAATGACCAAAAATTTGAAAATAATGGGCAGTTTTTGAGATATTTTTTAAAAATTTCAATTGATTGAATTAAACTTATATAATGCTTGAGGAGGCCTGGAACCATTTTATACTATACATTTGGTCTCCCTAAAAATGAGTTTAAGACCTTTTTGTAAGAGATTTGAATATCACTTGAAATAGGTGTTTGCATTGAAAGTAAATCATTTTAATCACTTAATGACTTAATATGACCCTATAAGGCCCATGGTAAGTAAATCTTTCTCATTGGATTTGGAATTGACCTTATACTTTGCTTTTGAGATATTTTCAAAAGATCTATAAAATTGAAGTAAAATTACTAGATAATTCTTAAATTCATACTGAAATTAAAATAACCACATGTAGTGGAAAAAATTGAATAAAACATGTAACACAAGTAATGACTAACATTTGAAACTCCACAACAGGTCCACTAGTCACATTTCAATTGCCCCATATACATGATTTCTAACCCCCCCCCCCCCTTATTTTATTTTGTAGCTTTGTTTTCGTAGCTTCTTTTATGCAGTTGGAGGAGAGGGGTGGCAGTGGCTTTAAACTTTACATTTGCATGGTATCGACACATTAAGAAAATTATCCACTTGGAAGAGATGGGCACATAGAAATCAACAAAGTCCAAAAGCATAAAATAGAAATAGCAATAGTTAACATTGTTGAAGGATAGGAAAATTCTTTTAGTATATCAGTGAAAAAATTAAAGGTTCTTTTTCTATCTTCTGATCTCTTGTTTTGAATGGAAGTTGTTCCTGAAGAGCTTACCAAACACTATTACTCTAAGCCATCAATAATCAAATCTGATGTTAAAATTCAAGTTTGGCCAAAAAGTTATTTGGTTTTGCACGAAAACTATAAAGTTTCCTGTGAGATAATGGGGAGAGGGAGGTTGTTTGAGGAGGGCCAGGGGAGGGAGGTTGCTATTTTTATTTACAACTGGAAGTTACCAGAGTAATTGGTTAAATAAAAGGTAGTTTTGGTAAACTTTCCATAATAATGAGTGTATTATTATATATCTACAAAACAGAAGAAAAAAATGTCCACAATCCAAACGTTGTTGCTCCTCCAACTAATTTGACACTCCAATCTTTTTCAGCTCCTCATAACTCTATATGACTCGCATTAGCTTTGTCCAGCATTCACAATGACAAAGACCCTGGCTATCATATCACAGCGAAAATTTGCCCTTTTGTTTTTCCACAGACTACCATTACTCTCAAGACAAACATATCACACTGGTGCATTACATGGGTTTAAAACTGGAGAAACCTTAAATCTTGAGCAGTATATTTAATCATACCTTTCCAAACTCTGCTGGTGGAACCTTATCCCCACTGTCAAGCCAGCCTTCTTGCAGTTTCTGGTATACCTCATTAATTTTCCCTTGTTTCTCACACAATATATGCCTAGCTGAAAAGTTTAACCAAAATATACAAGTTTAATGGTTGAGAATTATGTAGGGGTACACCACTCACATGGTGAGAGGGAAGCATGAAGAAGGGGGAAAATTTTAGCTTACCTTTGACAAAATTGCAAGTTCCTAGTTTGTCTCCCTTTCCACCACCCTTTGAAGCACCCTTTGAAGCACCCTCATCACTTCCACCAGCTGCTTGTTTGCCCTTACCTTTTGCAGCAGGCTCCTTTTTCTTGGCGTCCTTTCCCATGAATGGGAACCTAATGGTAAAAACAACAAACACATTTCATCAGTAGAGGTATCGTGAAAATCTTACAGTACACATTCATTTTAACAATCTTTTACTTTTGCTATCCTAATAATACCAGTCCAGCCGTTCGCCATTAATCAAAAGAGGATCTTAAAATAATTTAAGTAATTCTGTATAAAGTCGTGTATTTATCCATCCGGTTCACCATAAAGTATAAGCTAAAAAAAATGCAAAAAGATGACCATGTCATAAAAGTCTTTGTAAAATGTTGGCTGAACATTCAATCTCACGAGTCATGACAACCCCCATTGTATAACAGAAGTGGCCATTCCAAAGACCACAATATTTGCTTTTCTTATCGGGTTAGTTTACAGTTGGAATTCTGAATAAGTCATACCCAGTGTACAATAGTCACAGAATACTGATGAATCCAAATAGTGGGGGAAAAAAAAAGGTCATACCCGGTGCACAAGGCTCCCACTACAGCAGGATTTGGAGAAAGGTCCAAATAGTGGCAAATACTGATGAATCCAAAGCGAGTAGTTCTTATATTATCTAAAAAAACTAAGTTCGCACACAACAACTGAATTTATTCAACATTTTCTTCACAATTCCTTTGAATGTTTTATGTCTCCCAAGATCGTACACACCATGTGTCATCCAAAGTTAGCACACAACCCATCACCCTGATATATAAGCAACTGTCTCAAAATTCAGAAGATAGCCCCTGTTTAATCTAATTAGCAAAATACAGCACAATTCATCAACAAGCACACAAATAGCAATCAGTCAATCGCCAATTACACTATAACGTCAACAATGTATGGGATAAATAACGGCCAAATCTACACAGGCAACTCTTTAAAGTTATCTTAATTCAACACCAGGTTTAACACCAAAACAACCCTACTCACAAACAACAAGGTCTCCACCTCCTCCACTTGTATATGCAGGGTAAAGAATGTGGAGGGTATAGATACACGCGGGTGTAGGATGAAAACTGCCGCGCAAACACTTCGTTCCCTCCATTAATACTGATATTAGTACCCATCACTACCTTCTAAACAATCACAAACACAACTACACCTATCACAAATCCCAGACTAAGGAGTCCCAAAATCCCCAAAGTCAACCAGATTCTGATAAATTGGTTAATAAATTTCAGATTATCAAATTGTTTTGATTCAAAATTAATACAAATTAATGCAAGATTTGAAATAGACAAAACTATTTTGATAAAAATATTAAAAATTTCACACACCAGCAAGTATTTAGCGAAAAGCCCCAAATAAGTATACAGGCAAAATAATTTACAAAACCCAATAATATTTTTTCAAAAATAATCAAACCCCAGAAGAATAATCCATAGAAATTAAAAAAGAAGCATACCCAAATAATAAATAACCAGCGATGAGAGGGAGGGAAATAGAAAGATCAAACCTTTATAGAATATCAGTGAAGAATGAAGAGGTTGAAAGAGATGAACCAGAAGAAATAATCACAGACTTCAGATTTTTGTTTTGCTTTTTATTGCGCTACCAGATTTTTCTAGGGGATCAGGGGTTTTAGCTTTCAACACACGAGGAGAATACTATTTGGATTTTTTTTTTTTTTTATGAAGGGTGGAATATAAAATTTGGAAGGAAAAAAATTATGTTTAACTGAAAATATGTTTATAGTCATTTGAATAATATAATTCAAGTTTAATAATTTTTGTTTTAAGAATTAAAATTTTCATAATAAAATATTTCAAGTATTATATAATGTTAGTTATTATATCAAAATAAAATTTGTCATAGCGCTAACATGACTAGTTTTTTTTATTATATGTAGTTATGAATACCTCAAAAAGTGTTATGTAACACCTTCACTCTTTTTCAAATATAAGGTAAACAAATGATTGAAATGTAGCGTTAATGTCATTATATAATTGATTATCTAAACATATCAAATGTTCATTTCACATCGAACCATGTAGGTAGGTGTGGGGGATTTCATGATAAGAAATATTTAGAATTTGGCTACAGTGATAAATGTCAGCCTATTTTTAAGTAAGACAAATTTTGTGATCATTTTAATACTATGCAATTGCTTACAACACTTCAAGAGCTCAAGAAGGATCAGTGATCTGATTGAATGTCATTGACATTTAAGCTTCACCTAGGAGTTTTGATGGGTGTAACTATGCTCATGTTTGAACGGAAGGTAATAAGGTGGCTCATTCGCTAGCAAAACACCCCTTATTTTTTAGAATTCGACTAGTGGAGAGCAATGACGTGGTGTGGCTGCTACTAACTGTATGACACTGCGCAAATTGTCCTTTCATGGGAAGTCATTTTATATTCATCTCCAACGTTCAAGTTCAAGCCAACAAGCCGTACCAGGCCTGTGCAATCACAAACTACTCGGAATCAGATTCATGTCTACACCACATCTATAAATTGATCAACACTCTGAAACTAGTGTTGTATACTGATTGCCAACAAGAATGAAACAAGATATAAGATAACAAAAATGAAATACGGTCAAAATTTGGTTTCCAGTCTGACGATCCTGTTGAAAACCAGAAAAAAGAAGAGATTGAGATAGGGTAGATCATTTTTCGACCTCACGTTTAATGTTAGTCAAATACTAAGCTAGTAAACAAATTTATCGGTACATGTTCAGTTGTCGACATTTTGCAAGATTTCTCCTTGGTTGAACAAGCTATGACATTTGAACTGTGTTCCCAGAAATTTATATTCAGGAATCACATGATATGATACTTGCGGAAAAAAATTAAAATGAAAGTCTATCTAGAGCCTTTACAATTTAGGCAAATAACAACTGTGAAGTACATAAGGAAACTAGACATGTTGTTCATAAGGGTTTTATATGACATTTTACTCCTTTTTGGATGTATAACTAATTGGCCAAACCGATGTTTTGGAAGACAAATCAAGGTGATCAATATAAAAAGCATGGTACGTACGTATTAATGCAATTACCCCTTTACATAATACATTATAACTGTTTTGATGTAGACCATATAGCAATAATATGCTACATAGTACATGTGAGATTTATTGATTTTGGAGCAAAATTAACAATATAATTGTTGAATTCACACCCAATAACATATCATTCACTCTATATCTTCACCCGTTGTATCCACCTCCAAAACCCGCCTCTTCTCTTGCAATGCCATGGCCAAAAGTTGTCGTTTTAATTCTTCATATAGTTCGATCTCAGTTCAATACACAAGTTAGTTGTCTCGTCATTTATTCCCCTTATATGATGTGATAACTTATATAATCTTAGCTCAAATCATAGATAAAGGGTACAAAAATGTGTCCAAACTTACGAGTTTTATCTCAAACCATATATATTTAACCTTTTTAACTCCTACCTTTTAGACAACCAAAGAAGTTCCTTACGAGTTTTAACTTACAATTTCAAAGAGTCAAAGAGTTGAAGTATTGCAATGGACATGCAAAGCAGCCGTATCCAACAAATAGAGGAGGTCCACATTTAGCAGCCTAATAATGGACATACATAATCGAACTTTAACAAAACTGACGCACTATAATTTATATGATTATGTATGTGTTTTATACTTATATTCATTGTATACATTCTGTAATTTTCTCATAAACATGACCTCTAAACTTATAAATGGTCCCAAGCTATATGGAAGTGACACTTGGTGTGTTTGCCCATATTTTTCCAGGTTTATGTTGCTACAGGTTTCTGCATTCATCTAATGGAGTAGTAATCTTTTTGTTGAATATGGTCGCCATTTTTTTTTACTTATACTTTGACTTTTTTATTAGGTGGGTTTGTCGCTTTTTATTTTTATTTTTATAGTGAACCGACTATGAAAAGACTACACATATTAGTAACATCATTTTCACCCAAAAATGTACAATTAGTGGTACAATTAGTAGCAAAATCTGACTAATAATATGAATAATGCATAACACTTGTGCATTCTTGTGAGTTTACTTTAATGATCTGTGTAACCTCTTTTCTTTTTATTGATTTGATATCAGTTTTGTCTACATATGTAACTTAGATGACTTTGATCAATCAAATCAATAGAAATATAATCCCATTGAGATTGAATCAGATGTCTACACGTAAATTAGTATTTTTTTTTTTTTAATCATGTTTTTCATAAAATTCATTAGAGTTGCAAACATCGTTGTCAACCAAAACTGTATGAGTTGCAAGATTTGGTTAATAATATCTACACTTGTGCTTTGAACTATAATCGTACTTGTCCTACTTAATTTTTTTTATTTTATGATTGTGGTGTTAATTTTGTTTGAATATAGAATGAATATCAATCAAAATCCCATTGATCTGATCATACACTCACACTTTATTATTAGTCAAAGATTATTAGTTTTTATTATAGCAAATTTTCTTACAGTGATAACCTCTACAGTCTTGTTTGTCCACGACCTCCATGGCTCCATGTATTGCATGAGAATGTAAGGATGAGCATTTTTATAATGATTGATAAATGTTTTGTGGAAATACGAGAAAGGAAATATTGAGAGCATGAATTCAAATATCAAAATGTCGTGAAAAAAAATGTAGCCCTTTCCTAATTTAGATTATATTCTATTCAACTTATTTTATCTAAATTTATTGTATTTTATTTTGTCTATGTTAATTTTATTTTAATAAGAACTTAACCATAAAGGACTATTAATTAAAAGGTTTATTACATAAATTTAATTTGGACCGTATTTTTCCTAACTTTAAGAGTTCATGTCCTCCCATGAAAAGAAAAGAAAACAAACCCTTACCGACTAAATTCTTTGTTACCGGAAATCTTCTTGATTTTCTTTGTTTCAAATTTCTTCTTTCCTGCTAAAGTTAGCTTGGTATGGAAAATATCTACGTCAACGAGATGACCATATCTCTCCAGAACTTAGACAGCGATAATATCAAATTAGTTAGTACCTTTTGCCTCTTTGAATAAAAGTGATGTGGGTTCATAGTATTTATTCAGATAAAAATCAAAATTTAATCCAAATCGAACCCAATGAATAATTGGAATTGAATTTTTTGTAATTCAGTTTGGTTGGGGTTGGAATTTTTAAAATTTTGGATTTCAAACTAGAATGATTTGAGTGTATTGT
This sequence comes from Dysphania ambrosioides, assembly GCA_026401315.1. Classification (NCBI taxonomy): domain Eukaryota; kingdom Viridiplantae; phylum Streptophyta; class Magnoliopsida; order Caryophyllales; family Amaranthaceae; genus Dysphania; species Dysphania ambrosioides. The sequence continues at coordinate 25,946,948 of CM048663.1, read as the reverse complement.
ATCCAAATAAACCAAATTTATATATTAAACTACAATATACTCAATAACTCCATTGGACGAAAAGCCTTAGAGCAAAAGGAGGATTAACAAATGAAATGGATAAAAGTGTACTATCAAAGCCAGTTTAAAGTTGAAGTTGCAGTCATTCCACGTAGGCAGCTACGCAGCGAGAAGTGGGCCCCAGTCCTAGAAGACAAAAAAAAAAAAAAAAAAAAAAAAAAAAAAAAAAAGTCTTCAAGAGCACGTTGGACAGTAAATATAAGACGGCCCAAACGTTGCGTTCGTTAGGCCCACCAAAAAAAAAATGATGACACCAATTAAAACTCTAAAAACTGCAAAATGCTCATAATCCAATGATAGCCGTTACTAAGGAGTAAGAAGGACCTAACATTATGTCAAAGTCTTCTTCCCATTGGCCACACCCAACTTTCTGACCTCACCTATGTAACGAATTCATGTAATTATTCTCTGGAGTCTGGATGTACTTGCTACTTACAAGTTGGTCCATATGCTGTCCCACTCCATTGTTGTTAATTAACGCTAATTCAATAAGATTAAAATAAAATAAAATAATTTTAACTAATTAACACTTATTTATTGATAATAATTAATAATACTAATTAATAATATTAACTAACAATAATAAACCCGAACTTGTGGATGCCGGGAAGCTCACCGGAAAAGTGGTGGGAGCCGTCCAAGAAATCCGACGAGCCCAAGGGTGAGTCGTCCAAGATTTTCGGCTAGCCCAGGGAAAGTGGGAAATAAGAATTGAAGGGTAAAGCGTTCAATTTTATCAAAGGGTGAAGTGAGGGGCAAGATGGTAATTTAGGGGGGGCAGGTAATTTTGTGGCGGCGAATAGCGCTCCACAATAATATTATAAATTTAGGTTCACAACCGGGTACCCGCATTTTTGAGTACCCGGTATACCAGGTAGTTTGAAAATCAGCCCATGACCCGACCCGCCCACTTAAACTAGGTCGGGTCACATGATACCCGATTGATTTTTATATTATTTTTTTTTACTAAAAATCTCGTGTTCAATGCAATGGACTATTTTTTTTTATTTGGAGTACGAGCACGACACGAGCCTGCAAGCGACCTTCCAATTTGGCCCGAAGCAAACTATTTTAGTATTATTTATATTTTATTATTACAATTATTACTATTGTTTTTAATAGGATTATATTCTTATAATACGATTTAAATTGGCTGGGATTTTTTTATTAAGTATTTTTTTAAAAAAAAATTATTAGAATATGATTCTTATAATACGATTTTTAACTGCATTTGCTGACGTGTCAATTTGCTTGTGTTTTATGTGTAATATCGTGCGTTTTGTACCGAGGGTAGGGGGGAGTATATTGCCTGTCACGCTTGTCAACGTCCAAAGAGTGTTTTAGATTCCGAGTTCCAGGGGTGTAATAAAGCTAAGATCCATGACTGAAATAACAATCAATCCATCAAATTCAGTTATAAATTCAGTAAATCTTCAGTGTGTTTTGGCCATGGACCACCATAGTCTAATTAATTGTTGATTTTGTAGGTAATTCATCTCTTGGATTTTTAGACCCGATTTCATTCATAAATGATAACACGAGCCATATAAAAAAAAGGTAAGTGCATAAATAAGACCGTTTTCTATCACATTTAACGTTGAAACCAGAAAATTTGTTATGATAAACGTTGAAATCAGAAAATTATTTTCTATCTTGTTAAATTGAATCATTTATGTAATTACTAAGAACAGCAAAAAAAAGTAAAACAGCAAAACAAAAAAAAAAACTAATTAAAAAAAAATTTTGAATACCCGAGTATTCAATTATATTTTTTCCGGCTAATGACTCGACCCTAAAAATCAAAATTTTAATTTTTTTTGATAATACCCGACTATTTATTGTCGGATTATTGGGTCGGTAGTTTTGAAACCCCTTGTGTCATGGTACAATGTAAGGAATTTATAGACAGCTGATTCTGCAGTTGCCTTATTGATGATCAAATTAAAAACTAATGAAGTCCTTTAACCTAGCGCAATGTAGAGTAAAATAAAATTTACATGCTACGAGATTTGCATGCCGGCTTAATTTACTGAGATCGTCGAAGATGCTTTGGACACGAATTACTACTTTCGGACAAGTTTATTACGAGTACTATCATAATTCTTTACGGTTCCTTTCAGACAAGTTTATTACGAGTAATTAATGTCATAATTCTTTACAGTTCCTTTCGGACAAGTTTATTACGAGTACTGTTATAATCTATAACTATTACTATAACAAAATTCTTATTGATGTCATATTTACAACATGTCAAACTATTATAAAAAAAATATCATATTTTCTTAAAGATGATGCCATCTACTTTTTTTCTTCTTCTAATTTGCATTAATATTAGATTGTATATTATATATAGAATGTGTAACTATATAAATTTCTAAATCATTTAAAACTATATTTATTTCTTTTCTTTATTTCATATTTCCTCTCTACCTTTTTCTATAATAATTTTTTCATTTAATGTGATAAAAAATATTATTTCAATTAAATTTTCTATAGTAATTCTCTAAAACCTATAAAACTTTCACCAATAGATGAAAACTTTCTTATATAATTAAAATATTTAACAAAATAATTTATTATCAATTCGTACATCGCGTTAACTTCTCAAAGTTCCTTTACAATTTTTTTTTCCTAGTAATGTGATTTAGATATTGGAGTCTAAGTTGCATTATTAAGGTAACAATTAAATAATTCATTTTAAGCTTTTCCTATAATATTAATTACTCTTATTAGTAAGTTGAAATTAGATTGTTACATATAGAGCTAGTTTTCTAAAACCCTAATACATACAATTGGAACAAAATAAGCGGAAAAATAAAGCTAAGAGATGGAATGAACTATGGTTTGTAGGGTAACACTCATAGTCATAAGAATTGGATGGTAGTCGTGAGATACCATTGATTGAAAAAGAAAAGGCGGCCAAAAGGAACAAATAGCTAGCTGGTCAAATAAAGATAAGACTCACGAAGAATCAAAGTGGAAAGAAGGGATTCAAATTAGTCGTGTAAAAAGTCATGAAAAGTTCCAAAAATGTATCAGTTACGTATGTTTTTCACTAATCGATATCCAATACTTGTTAGTTGTTGCTAGGTGTTTTTTTAGCTCATTATATGGTATGTCCATGAGATTTCTTGCGAATAATGGGGAATATTGTTACATATTTTTGGCTAGAGTTTGCTAGTTTTAATTCGCACTCGAAATTCCATAGGTAGAATCTGAGTTCCAAATTCATGAAGATGGTAGTTTGAGATTTAAAGGGAGATGGTGTGTGCCACAAAGCTGTGATGAGGTCAAAAGAAAGATCATGCACTTAGCTTGCTAGTGTGTACTGCATAGTATTATCATTTATCAACACGTTTAACATTGTTATTTAAAAGTACTTTCACAATATATATATGTACCCTAAAAAATCCCAAATGAATTAACGAAATATCTTTACAGTAACGTACATGACAGATGACAAAACACAAAATTGGGACAACCAATTAACTAAAAAGAAATGAACAACACAAGCAAAACTTATAAATTTAGTTATTCGGCCAGAGCATACATATTGATTTAGGTGACAATACATTGATAATGCATTTAATCTGAAGCGAATTGATCGAGGTGATACTTGAATGCGCCCATAAGTATAATATTGCGAGTATCATATGATAAAATTATGTTATTTGATCTGGTTAAAAACCATTTAAGTTACAGGATGGTCTCATTTGGATTAAGTCACTTAGCTTCAACCCAAAGTTTAAGTTGGATTAATTTACTTTAAGTACACTTCAATTTGGACGGAGGATTTGATTGTTTGATTTCAGGTGTGAAATTTTGAGTTAATTTTGTCAAATTCAGAAGTTGTACTTATACTTTATGTTTTCCTTTTCATATACCTTGAGGTAGCTCAAGAATTTCTCAATTAGTTAAAAGACCTTTTTATTTTACACTAATCGAGTAATTTTCCCTAATAAATTACAAAATATTACTAGTAAATTTCATAACTTTGAAAATCATGTATTCACAAATCAATTATGCATGCCTACATGACTATATGTGTTCCTTGAAGTTTAATTTTTGAAAGGGAGGTAAAACATGCTATTATCATAAGTTGAAGACAAAGTTCCCTTGAAAATAACAAACTTGGATCGATCACAAAACTAAAACTGCAAGAGGCAAAGCTGAAAAGTATGTGCAAGGAAACTTAGCTACATGGCAATACCATAAGCATAAACAATAATGTCCAATCACACGTTACTCCAGAGAGTATAAGTTATAGACCATTTTGAAACCTTAATGAAGGATGTATTCATACAGTTCCATACACAAGGTTGTGTGATAGAATGCACTTAGTTAGATGAAAAACTCATGTATTAATGTCCAAAGTGTTTTGGATAAGAAGTTAGGCATAAACTTGCAAGTGTTATACGAAGTGGAGCATTAAAAACCAAGATTCTTATGGAGGGAATATTCTATTATTCTACACAGGCTGTACGTGATAGAGTGAGGTGCAAAATAGCCAAGTGTGTTTTCTATTTTTTTTTTTTTATTTATACCCGCGAAGAAGAAGAAGAAGGAGGCCGGGAGGCCCTATTCTTATTGGCTATTGTGACAATTTGTATTCGGCAAATGCGATTATCATCCGACCAATTATTTGGTTTTGGCAGCGTCAAAGTCGTCACTTTTTGGGTCTTAAATGTTGGTGTATGTGTATTCTGCTACCAATTGTACAACCTTCACTTAAGACTAGTGTACAACATGCATGAAATCAACTTCTACGCCGGCCGAATCCCACTTTTAAGTATAATTGCTGCCCAAAAAAGTCGCATAGTTATGTATTTCTCTGAAATATACTTGTAGTATTGTATTTGGATGAAGAAATAGTAGGCATGTTCCTCTCTTTAAAGTTTAAACACAATCTATCTACCTCAGTTGGCTTCTCTTTCATCTCAGCATCTTCAATTCCCCCACCCTCCCTGACTCCCTTCTATCTTTCTCTCTTATTGTGAATCCTGCTACTTACTGCGGAGTATCAGACTTGTGCACTAAAACTATCTACTACGTACATCAGATTTTCATCAGATAAGTATTGATCTGGTATTGTGAAAATATATATAATTGGTTTGTATGTACCTCTCTTTCCGGCAACAAGTAATAACGAAGTTAATTGTACATTATACAATAGTTATGCATGGGGCTTATTTGTCACATTATACTACAGCTATTAATTTGAGGAAGAATAAAGACAAAGTGAGTAGTAGTAATCCCAGAGTCAGGTCATGGACGTGGTCCTTTCACCAAACTTTATCCTTTGATGGCTGCGTATTCATGCATTCTAATGTGGGGGGAAAGAGATTGGGAAGATTATAACACTATATATATATATACGTAAAAGTTAAAATAAAAAAAAATACTTAAAATGAAAAGGATGAGAAGACATTTTAACTCTTCATATATATATATATATATATTCTCGCACCCAAAAAACTGTAAAGTATTTGGTATGAATCTCCTTTAATATCACACTATACGGCCTTCACAGTTCACACATATACTTATTCAGCTTAATCTCCGTTATTAGCTGAATGAGCGTCTAAGCCCTTTCAAATTTGATGCGCCATCTCTAATTTCCAAAATAACACTATACGGCCTTCACACATATACTTCTCATTACTCGCTTTACCATTTCTCTTCCATCTACTTTTTACTTTGTGTGGAAAATATTTGTGTGAAAATTTTTTCCTATTAATCACTAAACAAAAATTCTACTCTCTTTTACTTTTCACTTTAATTTTTGATTTAATTATTAAATTATTATTTTTCTACCCATATTACCACAATTATATGTCAATAATCATTTCATACTTATGATTATGATGTAATTATTTATGTAATAATTATGACATAATTAATTAATTATGTAATTCATACTTTTACTATAATTAATCAATATTCTGAAATTATCAATTTCACTTCAAAGAACATAGATACAAGAAATAAAACTAATAATGCATTACATTAGTCAAACAAAACAACAATACATGAAAATTTTAACATCATTACCAAATTAAAGTACAAATTTACAATAACAATTAGCACACATTTCATAATTGTAAAATTACAGAGATGATTTAGGGTCCATTAGTTTTAAATATTTTTAAAAATAACCACAACTAATATTTTTTTAAAATTAATAAAACAACAAAAATAGTTAAGGACTAGATATATATATTTAATGATTTAAACTAAATATGAATCTAATAATCTTTTATTGAAAGATTTTTTTTGTAAAATATATAATAATTGTAAAAATAGTTTTTGTAAATACTACTCCCTAATATTGTGAACTTGTGATGAAATTAGAGTGAGAAATTAAAATTTTAAAAAGTTTTTCAAAATAAAGAAAAACAATTGCCTAGTTATACTATATAAAATATCATGACCGTCTATAAAAGAAATTAAATTAAAATGATATACGAAATAATTGTTATAAAAATATAACTATTACTCCCTCCGTCCCTAAAAGATCGCTCCAAACCACTATTTGGAGTCAAAGTTCAAAAAGTTTGACCCCGAATTCTTATCATATTATAAAAAATAATATATTCAAGTGGGATCTTGTTGGATGTATCTCAATGTAAATTTTTAGAATATCAATTTTTTGTAATTTTTTGCCTTACAAATTTGGAGATAAAAAAGATTAAAGTAGTGTATTAGAGACCGTAAAAGTCAAATTGGAGCAATATTTTAGCGACCAAGGGAGTATATTAATAGGAAAATTTCTCTTTGGTTGATAGCTTTTGGCTGGACACGTGTCACGTCCTCCCCAGACGAGCTAACACGCTAGCAAAGTTGATATCTTTATTGGTTTCCCTCTTTCCAAAATGACATGTTTTGGAGAGTGGTTATTCAAAAATAGTTGTTTTAGGGAGATGAAGCAAAAAAAAAAATAAAGAGAAACAAAATATGATGGGACCCATATCTGGAGCGAATTCTGCTCACGACATGAAGAGATTTTTCCTTTCCTTACGTAATATTGGGAGTTTCTCCACTAATGGGACACTTTTCTCATTAAAATTTTTCCGAGAGTAGTCTCATAAGGAGTACAGTTACGAGATCGAAATTCATAGGAACTAACGGAAGCTTGCACACACGGTAAGTACGTGATCGTCATTCGTCGAAGACCTGTTTATATAATTTCTTTATAGTAAAGTTCACTTTGTAAGAGCAACATAAAGATATTAGATACATAACCTAAACCCAAAATTACGAAAAATCACTGTATAAATAAAATAAAATAACTGCTGCCACCGCACTAATCTGAATCAGTATGTCACTAACCTTCAATAAATCCGGTCTAACAAATTACATTCAAAAGACTAACGACCGAATCAAGATATTAAAAAAAAGAAACACAAGACTAGACACTTGTTATATTGTATGCTCTACTAAACTATATATTATAATACAGAATATATCGTATATTTCATCTGTATCCTTAATTGGATTCAGTAAATTCTATATACCAAACTAGTACAATCCCTCAATAATTTAGAGTGGCAATTAAAAAATTGAAACATATTTTTTTTTTTTTTTTTATCTTTTTTCGTTTCAAGTCCTAATTCCATCTATGATAATCTCTGCTTCTCCTCCTGATGTATAATTTTTCTTCAGTAATTCCATAGAGCATCCACCAAATCTACAGGTCCACCAGAAGCCGAGGGGCCGTCCGGATCATCGTACGGCCTTCGGCTCATCTCGTAATTCGAAACGACAGACGAAATTTCAGCATTCATGTCACTACTTAAACCAGTATCCTGTGAAGCACTATAATTCACCACCTCTGTTTTCATGCTCTGTTTCATCTCTGTTCCTTGGTTCTCAAGTATAGCCTTGAGAATATGCTGCTCTGACATCATGTAGTTCCCTGAATAATGACCTGTTTGGGAAGGGAAATACGAATCCCCACTACCAAACCTAGGGAAATAAGAACCATCAGTCTGGTTCGAGGGAATGGAATAGTAAGGATTGCTGATCAGCCCGTCGAACGAGGGTTGATTACTAGTGTTATGGTAATGGCAAGTTTGGGCAGCTGTTTCCATAGGGTTGGAGAAGCAGGACACGTGAGGCCCACCATAATTGGTGTTGTAAGGGGAGGAATCCATCAATGGTGGTAGATTACTTGAAGGGTTAAACTCAGTTCCGAACGAGTCCGATGCTATCAGCCCCGGGAAGGGGAGTTTCTTTCCTGCTGCACTCTTTTGGAAAACCCTACAGATCACCCATTCATTCTGCAAACCACCAAAAAATTTGTCCATTCACGTCAGTCAATCAAAATACTAACACAGGGGAATAAAACAGAGAAAAACAGGGGAATTTCAGGAAAATGGTAAAAGTACAAATTTTAAAAGAGGATTTGCGTTATTACCTTGGCATTTGATGGTAGGTTTTGAAGAGAGGTTTTGCCCTCGAGTCTGTACTCATGCATCACCCAATTGGATTTTTCGCCTTTCGGGGCTCGGCCTTTGTAGAAAACCAGGGTTTTCTTCATACCTACAAGGGATTTCCCCCTATAGATATCCTTATCTTTGCCGGTTGCTTTCCAATAGCCTTCCTCAGTAGCCCTATTTGTTCTTAATCCGGTTGGGTATTTCCTGTCCCTTACACAGAAGAAATACCATTCTTTTTCGCCCATTTTCGCCCTCTCTGCAATCAATCAGACCATCAAAATTATATTAACGAATTGGCAAACAAAATCACAACAAAACCTACAAAATTCATAAGAAATGGTTGATTGACTAAGAAACTTGGATGTCAAGATATGATCAAGAACATACTTGGTAAATCCCAAGGTTCACACTTGTTCAAATCAACTTCGCCAATAGCTCTAGCTGAGAAATTGATGTCAACAACTTTAGGTGCAAGGTAGTGGCTGATCAACTCCTCGTCAGTCGGGTGAAATCGGAATCCGGGCGGTAATTCCAATGGTTCCTGATCACCAGCAGCTAGAATAACCATGTTCTCCATTTTATTTGCCTTCTTTCCTTGCACTTTTGCCAAATATAAAAATTTGCAAATTTCTTGCAGATTTTCCTCTGATTCTTAAGGAGTATTACCTCTTTTTCACACAATTGAGTAATTTGATCAACCTACCAACTCCCCTCCAGTTTCCAATACACACCAAATTAAACAACACCTAGAAATTCTAAATTTTTGCAGATTGTGATTAATCAAGGAAGACTAATTAATAAGTTGAAGAAATTATGTTGTATATTTGTAATCGTTATTATATACGATAAGGTGAAAGATGAGAAGTTGTACGAAAAGGGTTCAATACTTATAATTGGGATCACTAGCAATGAGAACAGAAAGAACTGAAGAAGTAAAAGAATGGGGGAAATTTTTTGGACTGGTGTTATGAAAAATTGGATAATTGGGTAGCAAAGCTCCCTAAATACTGGTGGCTCTGAGAAGGGAGAGACGTGTGATGCAAGGAAGCTTTTCTCATTTGATATATTACAAATTTAACCTATTTTTTTTTATTTTAATCTTTATTTTTAATAACATGAAATTAAGATTTTTTTTTTAAATTTTTTTAATATGTTTAATTAATTAATATTAAAATCAGGCTTTCAGTAAAATCTGAATAGAGCCCTACTATTCTGTATAAAGAAATTCCCAGATGTACAAACAATTATTTACTGAAAATTTGACTTTGGATGTCCTTGCATTGCTAATTAATATACTAATTGAATTTAGAGAATAAGATTAAGGGATAAGATATAATAAAATAACAAGGATAACATCAGCATGAAACAAGACAAAAGGAAGGAGGCTTTCCAAGCACTTTTATTGGTTGTTTTATGTAGTGTAATAGCTAGAATCATCCAAAATCCTGCCCATCAAATTGGATACATCCAAACAAACCTTAATTTTTATTTACCAGAAAATCTTTCTTAATTAGAATAAAAAAAAAAGATAAATTCTTCTATATATTCTTAGTGAAGCTTCTAAATGTCATTTTTAGTTTAAAAGTCTATAAAGTTTCTTTAAATATTAAAGTAGCTTTTTTTCAAAAGTAAATTGACCATAATGACCCTCCAAGTGTCTTATTGTACAAGGACTTGGAAATAAGTCTTATCTCACTATGCTTTCAAGCTGTTAGTGTTGATAACCGACTCGTAAGCAACTAGCTGAGATTGGGACCAAGTCCGGTTATTCCACTTATTATTTTTCGTATCGTTTTTAATATATAGTAAGCGCAAATTTCATGGGATTATTACAATGATATATTGTAGGCGACAAATATAGTCCAAAGAAATTAAAATATCTCCCTATTTCTATGTGAGTGTTAAATATTGTGTAGTTGTTTAGTTATAAATTTTTGTATGGCATTGTCCAATGTCTAGAATTAAATCCTGTCACAATTCTAGTTGTGATTCATTATACTTATGAACTATAAAAGTTATTAGGAGATAGTGACTATGTCACACACTAGAAAACCTGAAACATTTGCCTATTATATATCAGTCAATTTTCCACTTGAAAGCTTAAAGCTTTTTTGATTTTGATTTTGATTTTGATTTTGATTTTTTTGGAAAGAGGGTGAAGCAGTGGTGTCATTAGAATCAGCAAAGGACTATTCAAGAGGGTTCATTAGTCATGAAACCTTTGGTGAATGAGGATAGCAAGTTGTCATTTTATATGATTCTGGTAGATTTCTGAAGTAGAAAAGCTTCTCCATATACAATTCAATAATCAATAGTACCCGTCAACAAAAGAAAAATTCATAACATTGTATTTTCTTTAATTGAGGAAATAGCATTATATTTTAGTTGACTCTGGATCTACGTACCAATTGTCCAATTTACATCACAAAGTACGCAATTTACATGAGCCTAGCTGGTGAACTTCTTAGAAACTGCTTGACTATTGCTGCTCATTTTCTTCCTGAATTTTGGATGGAAATAATCAGTCACTCTTATTCACTCGATTTAAGGGCAAATTGACATATTCAAATCTGTATTTATTAAAACATTCGAATAACATCTTTACGGTAGAAAAAACAGTTATTGCTGTTTTACTATACATTATTTTACATTTTGATTGAATTTAGAAATTATTTTACGATTGTGTACTATATATGTACTTCCTTTATTCTTTGATATTTTTGCTCAAACGGGATCGAGTTTTTGGTGAAAAATCAAGAGTACAAATTATTGGAAAGTGGCTTAAAAAAGGGAAACGAAAGATGATGTGTTTGATGGAAAGAAGAGTAAAGAATAAAAAATTATCAAGTACGAAAATGGGTTGGAATGATTTATTTGATTTGAATATAGAAGTCCATGCATTATCAATTATTTGAAAATCAATCAAAATTATTCATATATAGTTATAATAAGGTAAAAATCAAGGTGACAAGATGATGTACAATTTGGTTTTAAAAGGGAGGGGTAACCCAGGTAGGAAAAAGTTAAAGTTATAGGTTATAGGTCTAGCAACAATTAAGAAATGATAATGAGTTTTTAGAGCATACCGCTATCTATTTTGACACTTTTAGTGGTCCAATAAATTCCTGTGATTACTCTTCAGTCTTGAGTCTTGACACACTTGTTAATTGTTAGTCTTGTGCTACACAAATTTGTTACGTGTGGTAGAGAATTGACAACCCCTCAGAAAGTCAGAAGCAACTAATTCATGGACGATGTGAGGTTGGGGCAATAAGGTAATAGTTGACATTAATTTACAAGATTATGATTTTTTTTGAGTGAAAGACTGAGCTTCTCATAAAGCTAATCCACAAATAGTATCCCTTCACTGTCAATGAATGATAACGTTAAATTTTGTGCTATAATAATCTCTTGTGATCACTTCCACGTGGACTAAGCGTGCGTGTTTGGCGCTCTAATCTTTTTGTTGGTGAAGCTTGTTATCATTTTATCAAGGGTGAGTGATTTCGGATAAGTCATAAATAAGTGATGATAGCTAGACTGGTCGACCAAGCTTTTTGTGCAAATTATTTACCACATTATTAGAGGTCCTTCTGCAGTTTTGTAAATGTCGCCAATTAATTTAGTAACTAGTAAGTAATGTCTTGGGGCTAGACCTGTTTAAATGGGCGGGGGCTTGTTAAAGGCCATTTAAGGACCCGTTTGTAAAAAGGTCTAATTAATAATGGGTTTAATGAGTCGGTCTTTTAAAGGGTTATGTTTTCTTGGGTTTTATTGGGTCAATAATGGGTCTATAGTTTCCAAAACTTTTAAACGCTATAAGGTAACAAATTATTTCCAATTACTTGCCGATGATCCACTACCAAAGATTGGAAGTGATACACGTAAATTATCCCCCTTTATAGATAAAAACTATACTCTTTTTGGACGGCTCGGCCCGTTATATATTTCCTTTAGTTCGACCCGTTTCCATCTTCTTTGACCCGTCCCGGGCCGTTTTGATTGTGACCCATCTCGATCATAACCCGACCCAATGCACAGGTCTACTTGGGGCTCATCTTTAAGAGGTGCCCTCCTCTAATATTTGTTTATCTCTATTATTTTATGCTTCCAAGATTCTCCGTAACAATTATTCAGCTTGCCAACTTTAGTTTATTTATTACGTACTCCGTACATATTTTTGTGAGGATAATTAACTGTACGTTTTAGGCTAGCTTGTTGCCATTGACAGATATGTCAAATCTTATTCTTCCCGAAATATCTAATCTCTAATAATCTTTCAAGGTTTTGGCTTTTGCAGTGTCTTAAATTACGTGGTTGAGCGGCTAATTGTTACACAAGTAACACAAATCACTCCTCAAAATGCTGGCACCAAACATTTTGGGTTGAATTTTACCAATTATCTTCCATCTTCCCCACTTTCATTTCCATTTCTAAGTACAATTCAGGGTTTCAATGTCATGTAATTATGTCATATTTACCCAACTTTGTCCATCTTCATATCTCCAATGCATACATCAACTACATAAAATAATAATACTAATAATAATAATAATCATGAATGATCTTTGTAACATTATTAAGATTACAACATCATTAAATAAGAAATGTCACTGGCCAAAGGACGTTAACTTGAAGCCACAATCGATTAACAGGTAATATTACATGCATAGCCATGACCACCACCCTTAGCTAGTTTCCATGATCGATCATTTGACGGCAGTGAGCCTTGTAACTAGTAAGTTTACCAACTAAAAAAATTAAAGCAAATATTACATGATCATGCTCATTGGGTAGCACCTCTTGTAAATTAAACTTTAATTTTAGTGTCACTTGTTCATCCCAAGATACGCTATGCACCTCACGTTAAAAAACAATCGTAAAAAAAGGTTCTACTTTAGGAAGGTGCTCTTTCAGATATGCTTCTTTAGGAAGGTGCTCTTTCAGATATGCTTCTTTCAAACTTCAAAGTGGTGTTGCTTGATGCAAGCTAGGATTATTTGGATGCTGGAGACCACTTCCTGATGGTCTTACTATCCAATCAAATTTTGGGGTTTGATTGAGCTACGTTGACTGATCTAATTGGACTTGGCCAAATTTCTTTGAATATTTGAATTAAGAAAAAAAAAGTTAAAATAAACCACCAACCAAGTTTCGATCAAGATTTGTCGTGGGATAACAATTACATTCTTCAACATCCTAATATTCCAAATACATCAATTTTATTTTTGTAGTCATGATAGATACAAGTATTGATATTGTTAATTGTGTTTATCATTTGTAGCTAGACTGGGGTTGTGTACTATCATTCCATGTAAGATCTAGAAGAATTTTTAAATTTCATGCATGTTATGGAGTAGTATCTAGCTGATTATACTATTCGTATTTACCTAGTTTTTTTTTACCCTTACAAGGAAGTAATGGGGTAGTAATTTTAGAAGCTCCAAGATGAAAATGCATGCATCTTGTTTTTGTTAAGTAGTACTAAAAATGCATCCACATTACTTTGACTTATGAGGTAGCATGCTTGGTAAGCATGAAATCTTGTACTGTCAAGCATGACTTGTATTGGTCACAGGAGGAGGGTGTGGGGGCATCATATTCCAAATATTATCGTTGCATAGGTTCGACTCGACTCGTTTTAAGCAGTTATAAACAAGCTAGCTAAGTTTGAATCAAGCTAGTTCATTTTAAAGTCCAAATAAAATGGACCATTCAAATCATTTCATCTATACAAATAGATAATAATAGTGGTAGTCCAATTAGAGAAAGCTAAAGTTAAAGATAATCTTTTGAATATTTTATGCGCCTTCCTCAACTTTGACTCAATATAAAGGACTAAGAAAAATGAATTTGAAACAGAACAAAAAAATAGCTTAAAAGGGAAAGGCGTCTAACACCTTTCCTCTAAATAACATCACCAACATGATATTAATGCTATTATTTCCATTGAATTTTTCTCACCACGCACCATTGTTTTGTGGCTACAAACTGCTAAAAGTTACCGCTAGGCGCTAGTAGTCATGTTCTTAGCGTGGGTACGTAGATTCATGGAATGTGTGATTGATTAAATGGATGATGATAAAATATATAGTTTGAAAATTACCAAAATTCTTCATTGTGGGATCATCTTTTCTCAGGGCTAAGAAAAGAAAGAAGCTTTCTTTTGACACTTGTCTTGCGTACAAATTTTATATGATGGGGCTCTGTATAGAAAGTTGTATTATGAGAAGAGAAAAGGAGGTTTTTATTAGAAAGCAACATATATGTTGTTCATTTTATGGACTGGCATTTTCTCTTTTTATCTAAGAATTGGATAAGCTTGAATAGATGATTAGTTAGGATTGCCTAGTTTGCATTATGGGTCTTTGGTCATGCAATGTTCAAGGAAGCTAGAAAGCAAGAATGGGGCAATATGATGATTCATGAGAATCCATGCATATCTCTTATGTCTTAGGTCATGCATGCAACGTTCAAGTTCTTTGCGTAATTGATCACCTAATTAATAGACAAAATACGATTATATTGATAATGCTACGTATATGATTTTGAACTATCTAACCATTCTTTTAATAATAGACAATTTTTGAAGGTCCAAGCTCATTATTCCATACTCTCCAGTCCCATTCCCTTGAAATTAGTACATGGGGGTGAATATGTCCTGTCCAAGTTACCATATCATTCTCCCATTTTCAAAAGACATAACCTAGAAATTCAGACCAAGTTGACCTGTGAAAGTGAAAGAGTTCGGCCCGGTATAACACCTTCTCTATACCTTAAAAAAAGATATAGAGATTACTTGGTACAGTGAATTATCTATCCTTGTTAGCTTAGTCAAACCTAGTAAATGCATCATGATATATGTTAAGGACATCATCAAATCATTTTAGCGTGCGTACGTACGTTGGTACTCATTGAACTAAGTACTCGTATTTGATTTTTTTTTTTTTTGGTGTACAATCGATAAACTTTTGTAAACATCGATCTATTGCTTATATAAACCCTCGTAAGAGAAATTTAGTTAGTTATTTTGATATGACACCTAAGTCCTTCCTAGGACAGTATTTGGGAGTGTATTTCAACAGTTCCAGATTTCTAAGGAAACCTTTTAGCAATTAATTTCTAAAGCTAATAGGAAGCTGGACAATTGGTCCTCGAGTTGGCTTTGGTCTCCAAAGCTGGAAAATTTTATTATACTAAGTCATTTAATTTGGAAGCTATCCCCTCGTAAGCAACCTGTGACTTCACCGAAGCTACCATCATCTGTCACCAATTCTCTTTATCAAATCAATCATGACTTCTTTCGGAAACCGTCATTATATCTTGCTCGTAACTTCCAAGTATTTCATTCATTTTTTTTTTTTAGCTAAACTTGGTTGGAAAATTATTTCTAATCACAATATGTTGAATATCTCGGGCACTCAACTTTATTACTCCGTAGATTGTAGATCACTACCCCAGGAAACGGATTTGGAAAATATTTGGTGTGTAAGGTGAAAGATCCATCTATCAGTTGGATCTGAGCCCTCACAGGTCACTCAATAATATTGCAACAGCTCAATAACTCTTGGGAGTCCTCAAGCTCAAGGTGCGGACGTAAATCCGTAATAGTTATAGCACGTAGATCATGGCGATCAAGATTCAACCACTTGGTCCAAGGCCTCCAAGCAATGCTTGGTTACTATTGCACATACATTTTTTTTTTTTTTTTTTGACGGGGTACTAGTGCACATACTTGATACCCCACATATGTGTATCAGTGTGTGTACATGTTTGTATAATAAGAATACGCATGCAATAATGCATTTGAGTAAATGTATAATCTCTTCTAATTGTAATGTTCTATCTTTAATGTTGAATTCTGATTTATAGATCGATTAAGTAAATAAGAGCCTGGCTAGTTTTTATGTATTTATCTCTTTAATTACGTTAATAAATTAATTATATTGGTCCATCATCCTTGTCCAAATGAGAAACACGTGTGCTAGCTATCGATGTCGTTTCCCGTACTTACAAGTCTGGTGTCGATGTAAAACAGCAATTAGAAGAAGTGTAGGAATCTTGCCAATTCAAGCTCAACCAATAACAGCAGTCAAATATATGCATGGGAGATTATTTACTTTTATATCTTATATATATATATATATATATATATATATATATATATATATATATATATATATATATATATATATTCACAATTTCACATGACACCAAAATGACTTGGATGAATCTGATTATAATGCTTTCTAATACAGAAGAGGCCGTGCTTGATGAAGTTTTTTTTTTTTTTTTTTTATCTCTTTTAATTGTCCCTGGTTGTCATATTAACTTTAAATACGTGTAAGAAAAAGTTGATAAGATATTTAATCACATTGTATTTGGAAAAAGAAAAAATTGTTTAATAATGATAGAAAGCTCAAATTAGCTAGTGTGATTAATAAAAGAAATTGGACAATAGAATATGCCTAAGATATATACTCTCTTCTTAATCTCATAAAATATCGAAGGTATACTCAATTTGGTGAATAGTAGGTTACAAATAAATACATGTCTTGAAGACTTTACTATAATTAACAACGGTATTATATTAGTTTGGTGAATAAACTCTTACGGAGTTCTATTTATCACATACATATGTCACATTATCAAAACATTGTAGCAACATTTTTCTTTTTTTATATAAATTGAAAGATTGAAATGTAAATAGAGGTTTAAAAGGAAAATGTAACGTGAAATATATACTTAGTTTTAAATACTTTTTTATACATTATTATACATAATTGCTTTCACCATAGTAATGTCTATAAAAAGATCCAATCCGTAATTACTTATTCCCTCAATAAGTTATGTAATATTGCTAATTGTTTGTTTCAAAGAGTTTCTATTTTTAGAACATGATAACAAATTAAACTTGACAGGTATCGATCCTTAATTGGCTTGATGTCTTCTTGGTGTTTCAATCGTACGTCTAGGGAACCCTTGCACCATAAAATTATGATCCATCAAACTACACCATATGATTAAGAGATAAGGTTATTGAAATTGATCAGTCAACTATTCTTATCTGTCACCTTATACCTCCCTAATTAGGGAATTTGAAAGAGCCATTCCACCCAATAAAACCAATATACATCAACGTATTTCCATATTATTTTAATTTCAATATGACTTTTAAGCATATGTTTAGTCTAATCAAGCTCCGCCTATATTTTCGTATGACAAGCAAGCACTCAGCCAACTTGGCAAGAATGTGGGCCATGTCTCATCTGTTCCAGCATGTGTGCTTGTCGGGAACAGCCACATGGCATTCTGAAATTTCTAAAAAGCCCTTGAGATTAGGTTGAGGTCGTACTAACAGAACTACAGACAGGGTTTGCTGTTGTTCAAAGTGAATGCCCACGTATCTTGATGAAAAAATTGCTTCCGTTTAGTGTAGGGTTTTTCCAAAGTCTCCTCTCTGTATACATATATTCACGTTACTCCTAGCGGTTCTACATAAGCCAGCCTACACGTCTACATAAGTACAGAACCATACTCAATGAAAAGTTTTAAACCTTTTTAGTTTTAGCCTAGCTTACTTAATTGATAAGCATTAAGATCATGCATGCATTGATTCTTTTGATCACTCGAATGATTCTTAACTACTGCCTTCTATGAATTGGTTATTATTTCCAAAATAAACGAGACCCAACCTGTATAAAGTACAGTAAGCCAAGGAAGGTTACATTAAACCCTCGACAATGGGTTCAATGTGCATAGTCAAGTTAAGAAAAGTAATCACAGAAGCATGTTTGTTTGTTTGTAACAAACTACTAATAGCCTGCTAACTAAGCTAATATCTCTTCTAGCTTCTTTACTTGTTTTTAGTTACATCGTTTTATATGTATGAAAAGGGCTAGTTTTGATATTGAGAGCATATATAATGAAGCAAAGTAGCTTATTATCTTACATTTAATACAAAACACTAGCTTGTAAGAAGAAGAGAAGATACGTAATACGAACAAACAAAACTAGTACCTGAATTTGGTATCAATGTACTGTGTTATATAACTATGCACATATAAAATGCTTTGGTTTACAGCATAGCTGTATATTACAGTGCAAGCTACGTGGCTCTCAGGATCACAAGGTGGGTTCTACCTAATCTCAATCAATCATATTTATTATGACAGAAAGGATAATATGAAGGGTATTAAGCAACAACTTTTATAATTACTTTCTTCTTAAGATTTTGACATGTGGTATCCTTAACTTCTTTGTTTACTTAATTTTGGAAGGGTTGTGTTCTGGAATGGGATTTCGTGAGGAAGGCCTCTGAATATTCTTTTTTTTTTCAACAAAACTTGAATTTGGATTTAATTTTTTCAACAACTTTTATAGTATTGCGAGGTAGGGGCATCATCCCAAGGGTGATTGTTTAGGGCTCGATCCAAATTCAATAGTACTCTGTTCATTCGGAAATAAGTTGGATTTAATTTGTACGTTTGGCATTCTTAATAAGTTTGACGATCTATGTTTCATGCATTATATGAAGTACTTCATAGTTAAGTTCGTACTTCTCGGTTTTATATTTTGAAAGATGTATACATAGCTTGTCAGAGTTGTCACTGCCTCCGAATACTAGAAACAAAAATCACAGTACAGTAGGGGTTCCTTTGACTATTTTCGGAGCAGTAGGCGTATGTATTGCTTAAATTACCGTAAAACTTTCCACATTTAATAGAAGAGCAAGTTGTGGAAGGTGGAATCTTATGGAAAAACTAAGTATTTCAATGTTCCTAGTAATGATGATACCATTCTATGGAAAAAGCTTTAAACAACATCATTCGTGCAAAGATAAATTACAGGCACAACAACTTAAACTTAGTACTCCGTAGGTGTTCTTTACTTCCTCCCAATATATAAAAAACTCACGAGCCATATGCTTTGTTTTGGCTTTTATGTTTCTTAAAGACTTAAACTTAGTTTAGTTGCAATCAAGATAAATTATAATTACAAACTAATCTCGTCATCCATAATTAAGATTGGCTCATAAATCTTGATTAGAAGAGTCAATAAACAGCAACAATTTTTTATGTACAAAGTCTCAAAAATAATGAGGTTGGCGGGATTCAGACTCATGTTCAGAGTACTAAGAGCACCCACATTCATGAAAAAAATAATGATTTGTCATGGACAAACCATTATTTGAAGCTCTTAATAATGAAAAGTAAAAGTTTGTTCATAAAATGTTGGTGCAATCACTCGTACAGACGAGTGAATTGTTGAAAAAAGTTTGTTGAGGTGGAAGTGGGGCTATAATATTTTTTGGCTGAAAATAGATCAAAAACATATCAAAATGCTGCGTTTTGATCTGTTTTCAGTAAAAAAAAAATTCAGATTTCGGCCGGTGAGAGCGCGACACTTGGCCCGATCGCGGAATGGCACGTGTACTGACCGTTGGGAGTTTAACGTTATAATTTTGTAATGGCTATAATTAAAAAATAAAATTCAAAAAAAAAAAATACCAATAGTCTTAATTTTTTTTCTGTATAAATTAATTACGATAATTAAAATAAAATAATTAATCACGGTAATTAAAATTAATTACATTAATCATAATTAATTAGGTGCTACATGGATTAATATTTTCTAATTATGAATGAATTAAATTATATTGAAAAAGATAAAATAAGATTGGGTAGGAGTATTAATGATGAACCTTTTTTATTTGGTTCATTGTTAAGAGTGAAATTGGTAAATAGTTTGTTGTCATGATGTGGATGAGGGAGGATGTTTTTTTTTTTTTTGTTCATGAATAATGATGCTCTAATAATACCATACTGATGTACAATCTCCAAAATTCACATTAATGTAGTTGATAACATCCACATTATTCACCAAATTGTGCCGATCAATCGATCTACGCAATTATGTAACAGAATATTTATTCGTCTCAAATGTTAATATAAAAAATTCGTTAGACTAGGTTCAAACATTTCACATCCGAGTTTTAATCAATTTGGTTTGAGATTTCGAGAAGAGGGCACATTTAGATTAGAACTGATTAGGAACATTTTCTGAAGAATCCTACCAGAAAATGGTACTTTGTAAGACCTCTGTATTTAGAAAACTATTAAGTTCATACGCACCTTGCCAATCCTAAGAATAGGCATCTGTAGCTTGGCGGCAGTCCATGTCAATCAAGTGCAACATAGCCAACATTAGCCCTTTTTTAATTAAAAATTTTGCAAGTTTACTTTTCCAGGAATGTGCAACTGAATTAGGTACTTAATTATTCTGGTTTATCCTTTAATCAAAATTATATGCAAAAGATAATACAACTCGCCTTGTCACTAAATAGTCCAATATAAATTGGCCAAATATGCATGTCACCTACTCATAAGTTTTTAATATTTAAATTATGTAGTATTCTAAAATAACAACCTAAAATCCTTTATATAGGTAATATAAAACTAGACACTTTTACTAAAACACACATTACCTATATATTAAAAATAAAAATCCATTTAGATCATAATTCTAACAAAAAAAAAAAAAAACACAGACAGAGATTTAGATTGATATACCCTTGTTTATTTAGTTTCATTGGACTGCTTCTTTAACCCGATCCATGACTGAGTTTTGAATATCAACAACGTAAATATTCTTCTTTTGAGAAAATTCATCCTCGAATTTGCCCACACTTGAAACCATGGTACAAACTTCCATCTTTGCTGCGTTCCAAAATTTACTAGATTTGTCAAAACATTTGAACTGCCAAAGACAAATACAGATCTTCCTTCTTTCCAGCCATGAATAATATTGCCCTTATAAATCTTGTCAACCCCAAAGTCTTTTCTAAGATGTCTCAAATATACTACTCGTATCAAAACACTTGACCAAATTTTCCCAATCTTTGTATAAACAACGGGATCAACATAATGTCAATTTTATCGGGATCCACACATCACTTTGTTGCTTATCACTAGACCTGTGCATTGGGTCGAGTCAGGAACGGGATATGATTGAGTTGGGTAAAAAAAAATGTAAAACGGATCGAGTCGGGCCAAAATAGATATATAACGGGCCGAGTCTACTCATCACATAGTACCACACTACCACGTGATTTTCATTGTGCTCCAATGTGGCAATGTCTTAATCAACTTTCTGTGCGCAAGACCTCAACCTCTATCTATTTATCAACTAAAACCACTGTAATTTCATGTTTTATCTCTTGAACTTTTGGCCTTCTATGATCCCTTTGAAGATTTGACAATTGACACTAATTCCTTTCAACTCGATCTCTATCTTAAGAAGATTTAATCTCAAAGCGAGCCATTTAAAATTTTCAGTTATCGTCACGAGAAGTAGATTAGAAATAATGGTAAATATACTACATTAGTACTAATTACCAGGTAAATTGCCAGTTACTAGCTATGATGTAGGATTAGGATAAGTCCAATGTTTATAATTTACATTTATATACTGGTCTGTACCAATATCACTTATAATAAGCAGAACTTCGGATAATAACGCTAAGCTTCGAGACTATATAGAGAACAGTTGAATCATGAAGGACGTTGATTGTTTTGTTTTTTTGCTTCAATGGAAAGATTGACATGCAAATAGATTTAATAAACTTAGATGAATATTAATTTTATTTCAAGAAATGGACCTAGTATTGCGTTAATTACGGAATTGAGTTTACCATTTACATTATAAATTCAGAAATTTTTTGCATCATGATGTACACAACATTATGTTTCGTGCAATTATTTCAATAAAAAATTTGAAGTTGGAAATCTTCAAGGAGGAGGAAATCCAACTCAAATCATACTCTGTACGTAGTATCTTTTAGTAGGATGTATTATACGGAAACGCGAGTGTTACGTTGACATTTGACTAGCTTGACCTTTGCCTACGTTAAATTGTTGTAGAGCCGTGAAAATCCGCCTTCATTCCTGTTACTTTTTTAAGCACTAGATATATAGGTTATTAAATAGTGCTTTACTCTGTAATGTATGGATTAGCTCTCTAATAGTCGGCTGAAGGAGGAGACAAAAAAAATATTATTGTAATTCTTAGAGATTTAGGACATCAACAGACAAATTTAACTATAGCTTTAGTGTCTGTTTGCTATTATATAAATGTCGGATCCA
This sequence comes from Dysphania ambrosioides, assembly GCA_026401315.1. NCBI lineage: Eukaryota > Viridiplantae > Streptophyta > Magnoliopsida > Caryophyllales > Amaranthaceae > Dysphania > Dysphania ambrosioides. The sequence goes on along the minus strand of CM048663.1, from coordinate 25,924,306 downwards.
TATAGGCCATCATGGTTTTGTAATTTATGAATATATGCACAAGAAATAAATAACATTGCATTTTTTTTAGCACCAAAAAAATATCTATTACGTAGATATTATGGAGTGTCAAGAGAGGAGAAAATCACGATGATTGCAATGAAGTTCTGAATGCATTGGAAGTAGGGATGGCAACGGACTAGATCTTGATCTGGATCCATAAGGATCTGGTTCATATCTAGATTCGTTTTTCAATGATAGATCCAGATTCAGATTCACTGGGTATGAAATGTAAGAATCCATATACAGATCCAACAGATCCGGGTTCAAAACGGATCCTACATATTTTGCCTATTTTTTGCGACAATAATAAGTTTCAAATTTATAAATCTGCATTTTACATCTACGACAACAATCCAACAAAGGATGTTAGTTCAATATTTGAATACAATTCATATAACTATTCAAATATTACAAAACAACAAAGTACAAATGAACAAAATCAAATTTTTACATATCTTTTGAAACAATACAAACGAGTACAAATGAGTAAATGAAAAAACGGGTAACGGATCCTGGTCCAGGTATTATGGTTAGACCTGTACCCGAATCCGTTGGGTTTAAATTTTAAGACCCGTATCCGCAAAAACGGATATGGATCCCTGGATCCAATATCCGTTGCCATCCCTAATTGTAAGTGAAATCAGTTCACTTTTATCTTATTTGTAATCTTTGTGAACAGCAGTACGTCCTCTAATCGATCAATTTTATCATATCATTAATTCAAATATCCTAAATACCATTGGTAAAAACTGAAGACTCGATACCAAAAGCCATATATGCCAGGAAACCATCTATTCACAAGTTCATAACAAGTGGGATATCTGGGCTGATTGCGAATGAATGCAGCTCTCACAAATTCTAGTCATGCCATACAATACAAGGGGGATTGGTGAAGAAGTTGAGTACATTCAATTCCTTCATCACATACCTTCGGAGATAATTTTATTTTTTGGAGGTGTTGACAAACTCCCAACAAATGAGCAATTCTAGATTTAGCACTATATGTACGTTAGTTCTATGATTTGGCTATATATTTTCTAGAAATATAGTATCTTTTTTCCTTGTACATTTATAATCTCATTTTTTTGTAATATATATTGCTTGGTACTAGCTAGTATAATAATTTGTTCTAGAGATTCTGTTTCTCTAGATATTTGGTTTACTTGCAATAAAAATCCAAATACTAGTGATATTAGGGGGGTGTGTGTGTGTGTTATATTATAAAGTAATCTCCCAACCATTTTTAGGATGAAGTAGACTCCATTATAACGACCCTAATCAATTAACTCATTCCTAATTACATATCTATTCAATTTCAAAGAAATCATTAATTGTCCTATTACGAAATAAATTGTATTTAATATAAATAGGTAGATTAGTCCCTCTAAAAAGAAAAAATAGATAGGTTAGAACCGCTTACTTTGACTAATTCCCCATAATTTTGTTTCAACAACTATGATATTTGGTTAGTGATTAGGTTTGAGATAACAACACTGGGGGCAAATGTGTCCAATGTCTCATTTCTCCAAGCATTGTGGGCGTGTGAGGTGTGACAGAGACATCAATACGAAGCTCTATGGCTATTGCTCATCCTTCAACGTTTTAAATTGATGTAAATGCAATAGTAAACGATTTGAAAATTCTTGGTAAAAGGCTCCTAAAGTTTTGATAAGTTGTTACACAGAAAAAGTAAAACTCAATATCTTATATGTGATAGGAGAGAATTGTTAGCATGCATGAGGGAGAGTCGATTGGGAAAGAGAATCGTTATTGCACATTGAATAAACTAGCATACTGAAGTAATTTAACTGTACTTGGGGTTAGAAAATGTTATTGCTAATTGATTTCAATGTACTCGAATTTGGAATGGATCGGACTTCATTTGAATACTCATACTATGAATCTATGATTGATAATATTTCTTTCAAACGATAGTTAACTTCAATTATTGTGTGTCAAATAAGTTCACATTTCAAGTGAAGAGCTGATAATTATTGTGATTCATGCAGTAACAATACGCCGAAAATGTCTTGTTCTTCCACCCCTACCAAAATGACAAAAAAATTTGGAAATTGTTGGAAAAATATAAGATTTCGTGACATTTTGATAAATTGTTGCCATGAAATATGCAAGACTTTTGGTTAGGTAGGTAAAATTATGACATCAACTGTGGTGTAGCCTTTAATTTTTTTTTTTTTTTTTTTGTAGTGTGGACTTGACTACTCTATTTTTGCATAAATGTACGACATTTGATTTGTTATGAGTCATTAATCCCCGAAGATTTTCCAAGTGAAGTGGCCAAAGTTCTAGATGATCTCCTACTTTCTACCGAACACTTCTAAGAACCGTACGCATTGCTGAAGTTGTAGCTCATGCTATACAAATGAGTTTTTCTATACTTTGCATCACGGAAAGATGACAACTTTATCGTTAGTTAGAATTAGATTTCCCAGCTAATTAAAAACGATGCCTTATAGCAGGTATTCGTACTCTTGCAGAGATTGATTTGATTTAATCAAAGTTCTCTTAGTTTAAAAAAAAATAAAAAAAAGTTAAACAAAGTTGCTTACCTCTTGCAAATCTCTTTGTAAGTAAAAGTATTTTACCAGGATTGAAGTTTTACTTCAATTTGGGGCGAACTAAATCATCAAGAATGCATTTGCACTTATAGAAATAAACCAAAACACATTCATTCTTTTGGAAAGCATTCATGACACGACATCAAGTCCCATAACTTCGTCGAATTACGCGGAATATATTAAAATAAATTGTCCAACACTCTACAAATCTAACCTAATCTCACCAACATTATCAAGCTATTAGTATAGAGTTCATTTCCTTAATTAGAAAGCTATAAGGGACTTAATCATTGATTTTCCAGTCAAAATTCGAAAACAAGGTTGCTAACAAATTTGGGTAATGATATTAAAATTTCAATTATAATTTCGGTGTTTAGGTGTATTCCTTAATATGAAAAGAAGAAAATCAATTTGATGAGATAGTGATCCATTTATCATAAGAGTAATTAACATTACCTATAATAAGCCATCATTTTCATGCCTTGTACTAATCCACGTGTTGCCGCTGACAAGAAAGATGAGAAATTAAGACATGATCACTTGCAACCTAATTAGTACTACTATTAGTAGTTGCTGGCTTTAATATTAATTTTAATTTTAGTAAATTGATATTATATCTACTACTTATTAAATATTTGGAAGCAGCTGCCAAGAAAATGAATGTTCTGATTATAAAAAAAGGGTACACGAAAATGCTTGTCTCAGTATTTTCATACAACAACAAATTAGACATGTCCTAATGTTATAAAGCTTATCTATCTAATATCTACCTCTAATGGCATGACCTATGCAAATTATCTAAAATCTACCTCTAATTGCATGACCTATGCAAACTCAAAAACTTTATTATAAACTAATTTAAGTTCGAAAAAAGACAAAAAATTAGGAGTATAGTTTATACTCTACAAATAAATAAAAGGACCAATAAGGACAACAATTATCAATCATTTTTAGAAAAATCTACAAACATTACCTGAATTGGCTTTACTTGGCAAGCCTAGGCATCCATCCTCAACCATTTGCATGCTATGATGCTACCTCTTTAACTTTATTTTAACCTTTTTTTTAAAAAAAATTAGAAAATTACCTTCTATTTAAAATAATTCGAAATAAAACCTCAAGCTGAGCCTTGGATATAAATCGCTGCTAATGACAACGGCTTTACTTAAACAAAAGTTGTCGTCACTGTGGTACTGGGCAAAATTGGATGCTAAAGTAATGGACTAATAAAGTATTGGGCCTAGGCAAAGTAGTTTCTACTACCAGCGACTTCAATTAGCTGACTTTAGACTAAATAAAAACTACACTAGACAAGCGACCTAACTTTTACTACAAACCAACTCTAGCAATATAACAGTAAGTCCTAACCAAAATCATATTTAATATTAAGATAATTTTCAAAAAACTACCACGTAAAAATTTCATCTTGTAAAACTACCATATAAAAATTTCAATTATACAAGACCACCACATAGTGATTTTTTGGGCGTTAACCTGGTTTTACATGGTTGACTTGGCATGTGAGAGGCACGTGTAATTGGGTGGAAAAAAAAATCTATCTTTTTTCTTTATTCTCCCCCTTATTCCTTCCTTCTCTCCCCAAATGAACTTGGTCTTTGCTTTATTTTTTTATTTTTTTTTATGGGGCTTTAGAATGTTCATGTCTTGACAAACTCAAGGCACTAATGGAAATTATAATTTGACTCAATATAAACACTAGCTCCGTGGATATCCAAAAGCATGAATTGAAAGGAATCCAATTATGACGATCAATCCCCTTACTTATCCCAGTAAATGAAGAGCTCCGAGAAACCGTGCGGCTACGAGACTGTAATGGTGGAGGAGGTGCTTGCACACCACTTGTTTCCCTATCATCATTATTAGGACCATCACTATAAGAACACTCTAAATCAGATGCATCTAAAGAGGAGGCATCACCCCCTCCCCCTCTTCGTATGTCATTTATGTATACATCATTCCTAGGGTTATTATGCCTCTCCATGAGTAACGGAAACTGATCAGTCGAACTTTCTCGCATTGGCTCCACTGTTGAAGCAGCCATCTAATTTCACTCATTGAGTAAAACCAGGATAACACCTAAAAAACTACTATGGGGTGGTCTCGTGTAATTGCAATTTTTTATATAGTAGTTTTTCACAAAATTGATTTTATATGATAGTTTTTCATAAGGTGGTGTTTTTACGTTGTAGTTTCTTGCAAATTACCCTTAACATTATCACTTGCAATAAAAAGCATCAATTGAACATAGAAAATACAGAACGAACACAATTCATACCATCGTCTAAGAACTATTTCATGGAAATAGTCCCGACTAATTCAACTCACAATATTAGATTTTAACAGAAAAACGACACTATTAATAAAGGGGCTTGTTATTTACCGCCACGAAATTACTCGAGCTGCCCCCTTATTTCCTATATAACCCCCCCCCCCCCCCCCCCCCCCCCCTCCCAAAATCCCTCTTCTCTTCTCTTCACCCTCATTCATTTTCCATCTTCTCCCAACAATCCCTAAATTAACACTAATTAATTGATTGACCATGCAACTTAACAATAATAACTAACACTAATTAACATGATTAAAATAAAATAATATAATTTTAACTAATTAACATTAATTTATTGACAATAATTAACGCTAATTAATTGACAATACTAAATAATTAACAAAAGGGGAGTGTTGTATCTCAAAAAAAAAATTGGGGCTAGCCATCTTACTTTTTTATGTTAGGTTTGGAAAAAAAGTTAGTAATATTTGAAGTTAGAAAAATTTTAAGTACGTAGTTTAAGTTATAAATATTTTAAGTTAGAAAATTATTATAATTTAGGAATATTTTAAGTTAGGAATATTAGAATTTAGGAATATTAACTTAAGTTATTAAATGTAAATTTTAAAAATAATATATTATGAAATGAATAATGAAATCATCAAATTAATCGTAAATTATGAAAATAATAACTTTTATATTATGAAATTATAGTAAGGTTCGTTTTTACGAGAAAGTGAAGTGGAAAATAAAAATTGAAGTATAAAGATGTTCGATTTTATTTAAAATGTGGCAAAGGGCAAAATCGTCAATTAGGGATAGTTTGATCAATTTCGGGACGTCGTTTAGCGCTCCACTTAATAAAAGAAGACATTAACTTCCAAGTCAAAGAAAACCCAAGAAGGATTGCAGAAGCAGAAGCTCCAACCCAACGGGACGAAACAGAGAATAGCACACAAAAAGCCAGTTTTTTTTTTTTCTGACCCAATATCACATAAAAACAACTTGTATATTATGGTAAAAAAAAATTGATGCATAAACGGGGAAAAAGCATGGTACATAGTACATAGTAGAGTATCATATGGCTACTGAAGAAAATAGGCCATACAAATATCATATGAAAGATTGAAAGAATATATTTACTGGGTTTTCGTGATATGCGCCATAGAAGGCAAAGTACCTCTCAAGATTAAACAACCCCATAGATTTTCTATGCAATAGCAAACTTTTATCAATCACTCTTCCTAAAATTGGAACATTTTATGAATACTAAAAATAGAAGATGAGTGGGAAGTAGAAAGGACACTATTCTAATCTTTCAACTGATGAACTAGTTAAAAAACTGGGTGCCTAGAAAATTTAATACCAAAAACGTTGACTTGATTGACAAAACCATCAAAATCTATCAAGATTTTTTTTTTCTATTGAGAGATAAAGAAACTATTTCAGGTCTGGTTTGATGTTGTTAAAAAGAATGAAGATAAAGAATAAGATGATATGTTCTTTTCATCTGAAATAAGGTATATTGGTCTAAATTTCAAAGGATTTTAGCCTAAGTTGGTCTGATATTTTGAATTGACTGGTTTTATTTTTATTTTATTTTTCCTATGGGAGTTCGACTGAACTTGAGTACTTTCAATAGGACTGAAGATGAACAGCACAAATAAAGGTAATGAAGTACATGTATTAGGAAACCTCCTTACCAAGATCTCACTAGTCATCCTCGACAATTGTACATGGAGTACAAATACAGGGGAAGGAATTAATGTAAAATCATTCATGAATCAATATACGGACAAGATAACCACACTAGCTACCCGACTGACTTCTCCAGAAAGATGCCTCAACTAAAATGAACATGGAAAGTTAATTAGTATTCAGGATCTCGTCTTCTGTTTAGTTGATAGCTGAAAATACAAATATATTTTACAATCACAATTCAAACTCCCATATTTTTTTTATTACAATATTTTCTAGCTAAACATTATTGAGTATTGACCAGTTAGAACAAACCCACATACATAAAGACTATAAGTCAAGTATGTAGCACTCAGAAATTGTGGATATTAATAACCATTAAGATAATTTCTTTTGTTTCTTCTCTTTCCATTCTTTGATTTCAGCATCCACCATCACTTGCACCTTTGCTGTAAATCCTGGATATGGTTCATACCCGAAGAAATGATGAATAGCCTGGGAATGTATCAAATACTTTTTGTAAGTCCATATTTTACAAGCTTCATATATATCAGATATTCTTTGTTAGTCAATATTTTACCAGCTTTAGCAACATCACACGATTTAAAGCCTCAAACGTTAACTTTGGCTCACAGTCATGGAAGGGAGGGGTAGAGAAGTGACGAAAGGTCAGGGGTGGGCTTTGATTTTCCTTCCAAAATTTTCTAATAGTGGACGGATTTGGTTTATTTTAAAGGGTAAGGAAACAGATCCCTCACTCTCCCTCCCCTCCCTTACCCTCCAAATTCTCTCGTCCAAACACAGAGAAGGGTGTCCAGAAACGTTTACCTCAAGTAACACAAAAAACGGAGCCATCAAGAATGCTTGGACGAGATTATCCAGAAGAGCAGGTGCTCTTTTCTGCCAGGAAATCACATATGGTAAGAAGCAATAATCAGTAAAAAAAACAAATCAGGATATCAGGATGATCACCTCAAACACTCCATGCCCAATGAACTGTGCAGTCCAACAAATCAACTGAGCTGCCAAAACAACCTGGATATGGAAAAGGTCCAAGATGAACATAAGAAGCTAAATCCAAAGGAGTACGAAACAATATTTCAAGCTAGTTCCTATGAATTAGATATATTTTGGGTTGGTCTCGAAACAAGAATAACCCTTAGTTAGAGAAAAGAACACCATTGACCATGCCATATGTAACAGGAGACATAGTTTTGAGTACTTCTCACCCTACAATATACAGGAAACGTCATAAGGCAGCTTAGGTTAGTCATCTTTGTCACACTACAGAAAATTCGGCACAAATGCAGTCAATTCAGAGGGATGAAAGAGAGTATAAGATACAGTAAATCAGAATCGCAAGGCAAAAGATTAGATCCACAATAGTGCATTTTTAAGAGACCGATGTACAATTTGTTTAGACATGTTTTGAGAAGGATCATTGCATTTCTATAGAGATAAAAAGACTAGTTCCTTTCACCTAAAAAAACTTATTTCACAAGAAATAGATATAGAAAAGTTCATGTAAGTTCAGAAACATTTCAATAAGCTTGAATGTGTTCTAATAAACTAAAAAAATGTTCAAACAAGATAATAAACTCTGATAAGAGCTAACCAAATTCAATTCACAACTACAACAAGTTCAGAATGGTTTTAGTAAGTTCATATGAGTGAGAGTCAGGTGAAAAGAGAACACCCTAATTATATCAAGATTACTAGTGATGTCACATGCTGCAGGTCAATATGCCACTTATGTGGTTTTACATTGATCTTCTTCATGGAAAGAGTTAGTTTGGAGATAGTTACAATGTTCGCCCAAAGTTGCGCCCAAAAGAAATTTAAAGATCAATATCGAATTATCAAGCTGAAAATTGTGGTAATAAATTCACAAGAAAATTCTACAGGTAACTACATCGACTCAATTTATCAGCAAACGGACAAGAAACAATTATTTGCATGTTCCATTGCAAACAAAAATAAGTCATTCACAAGTCAATGACAAATGAAAAAGAGTCCGTAGGAAAAGGTTTCATTCCACTTCATGTATCAACAAGATCAAAGGCGTTTCGTCAAGAAAGAAATGCCAACAAAAAAGCACAAAGACCAATGGTGATTTTTCAAAAATTAAATTTTGGTGTCAAGGGAAACCATGGTACATGTACATGGAATGTTCTAAATAATCTGTTCACTAAAAGGCATCACTTTTGTATTAGACAGTAACAAACAACTACATCCACCATAATTTAATATCAATGCTACATTGCACCTTAGGGAAACATGGAATAGAATATAGCAACCTAGATAACAAGAAAAATCAAACAGAATGTTGCCCAAGTTGGCAATGAGGGTTAGTAATGTAGCCCAACAGATGGGAACTACGATTTTTCTTCCCTCATGAAGAAAATGTTCAAGGAGAAAGCAAAATCGTCCTTTTTGCACCAGGTAAGGATTAGTAACAATAATTTATTATTGTGGCATAAATATTTACTAGAGATGACCCATCTTACAGTTAAAGGAGTTCAAGGATCTACGTAGCCAGCCATATATTAAGAAAAAGTTGGTCTTCTGAGAACTAATGTTCAGTGATGAAAAGCTCATTCTTTTACATCTACTTCTGCAATATTTAATGTTCTTCCCAAGTTAGAAAAAACTATTGACTTTTAGAGTAACATATCTCCTCATGGGAAGAACAGCAATCAGGAATCATGCAAAAGACACCACAACTACTAAGAGCCTGTTAATCCCTAATAAATAATCAAGGGTTGCCTAATTCTCCTGTGCCTTGGCTTATTGAAAAAAAAAAGTTCCCTGTAGTGGTTCGATATTTCTCAGCATTCCAGTACCATTACTATGGGGGATGCAACTAGGAATTTTTGTAAGTAGTGAAGCCCCTTACTACAGCCCTACAAATGGCACCCCAAAACAATGAAATTAAAAATAACAAAATTTTAAAAAAATGTTAGAGATATTCCTCTTTTACCAAATCACTAGCCAAAGAGATTGACCATCACTTGCAAGCTATGATTTGAAACAACTGATCTAGGTGAGGTATTTGGAGGGTAATCTAAAAAGGAGGAAGTATCTTACACTGATTCAATACTGAGGTACTTTTTAATAGTGACCCTATCTCTGCAGCCCTACAAGTAGCATACCAAATAGGAAAGGTGATAACATTGGAGATGTTTCTTCCTACCCAAAGAGTATCACATTGACCCGTCAAATCAAACCCTCCAAAGTGTTTGTGTAAGATCAGATAATTTTACCTGTTTTGACTTCCTGACAAATAGCAAATAAGTTTATGACAATGCATAATAGTGATATATAATAACCCATCTTACCAAAATCCCCCGCTAGTTACGCATTGCATACTCATATGATGTTTCTTACGCATTAACCTGAAGTTGATGTGAATTAGGCAACCATGAGTATGTCCTCACATATTCCATTGTCCTAGAGAAATATGGAAAATAAGAGAAGTGATGCAAACTGAATCCATAGCATACTATCTGCTTTCTGTTCCAACACAGCTGCTATGAATGTGAATGAGTTTGGAATGAGAAAAAGTAAACGTCTACTTAAGAAATTATGCCTATATCGGCTATATGCACCTATTGGGCTTAGGTCACTAAAACCAATAAAAAGGAAATTTGTGCAGAAAAAATGGAAAATTAGACTCACATCTGCTTAAATGGCCTCTGAACAAGATGGCTTACATCACTTGTGCAAACAGCTTATGAGCGGTTAGCTTGTAGCTGTAATAATGGCACTATACCATGGACTAATGATAGCCCAATGTCCCAAACAATCCAACAGAATTTATTATACAGATCAGCATCAGTGAATTACCACTCTGTTTGTTGGTTGTTCAATTCCATATAAAAGTATTAAATACCATATAGAAGCAAAGCTATTTTGAAGGACTGCTTTTATCCCATTCGTATTGCCATCTGATTTCTCATATAGCACGATGGATAACAAAAGATCCATCATACGGACAACCTACATATTCCTACAAGCTAATGCATATAAAGCGTAGTCTCGCACTCTCACCACAATATTCACAGTGAATTACAAGCCATGACTCCCATGATTCATATTGATGCATCTACAAAACCAACTATGTAAAATATTCCCATAGCTTTCCATTGCAATTCATACCCACACCTCGAAATCAAAACACTGGGTGATGAACTTGATATAAGCATTAACATCAAGCAACAAATAGCACTGTCTATGCTAGCTTAGGCAAGGTTTGAGAGTTCAAATAACGCAGAACCTTATCCCACCACTTGAATACCCAATTGTATTTCAAAACCCTTAATTCAAAACTTAAACCTTATACCCTTATACCATAAAAATGAACGCCAATAGCCATCAGATATAATCAATTTGCTAAAAGAACCAATATTGACAGTAATACCAACCAAGTCCACGATCATCACTTACCAAAAAAATAACTAACTACCATTTTATAAAAATTAAAATAAAATTCATCCCAATTCAAAACATCAATCAAAAACCTTGAATACATCTCAAAAACCTAACTGAAGGAAATTGAATCCATGATGTTAACTTGAATCATTATCCAACGTGACGGGGATAAGGGATTTGACGTTAGTAATGGCCAAGGCAGAATGCAATTTGGGTTGATCAATCATGGTAGAGAGTAGAAAGTTATGAAGGAAACGACGCTAGGTTGAAGATGAAGAAACCAACACAATCGATACCCTGAAGGAAAATGATTTCATGATCATATTGATTGTCAATAGGTCAGTTATATACGAAGTATGAGATTAAATGCATAATTTTATGCTACAGTTACAGTAACCCAATATACCAAAATAAAATACAACATATTAATTGCCAAATATATACAAATACCCATGGACATCACCAAAAACACAGAAAATTCAACCCAATTTAAACAATTAATCCAAAAACAATATTACTACCAATCATCCATCAAAATAATCAAAACAAGTTCAATCAAATGTTAGCTGAAACTATAATCAACAAATAAACATTGATAATAAATTAATTAATTAATTATTTAAGGATAACAGAATAGAACAATTACCCTCCAAGTCAAAGAAAAGCCAAGCTGAGTAGCACAAGCGGAAGCTCCAACCAAACAGAGGAAACAGAGTATAGCAGCCAAAAATCCAGCTTTTTTATCCATACCCACATAAAATGCAGCATATATTATAGTGAAAAATGTTGCAAAATTAGGGAAAAATAACATGGGTACATAGTTGAATAGCATAAGAGAGGTGTAGAATATCGGCCAAACAAATAACATGTGTATGAAGATGTTAATTGGGTTGCTGTGATATGCTCCATAAAACGCAAAGTGTTTTTCAATATCGAACAGACCCATTTTTTTATACGAATTTTGGATGAAATATTGGAACTTCCGAGTGACAAAGGATGAAAGATTAAATCTTTTGGATAAAAATTTGAAGTTCGTATAGAATGAGTCGTATGAATTTGTTGGAGAACTTAATTAGGTGATTAGTTTGGGAGTTTCTTGCTGCTAAAAATCGTCAATTAGTTTGACAATAATGCAGAAAGACGCCACGTGTTCTAAAAAACTAAACCAAAAGACATGGCCCATGCAGGTCTCGAACCTGCGACCTTCGCGTTATTAGCACGACGCTCTAACCAGCTGAGCTAATAGGCCATTTATATAATAAAAGAAATGTAAATAGATGGGTAGATTATTCTAAAGCTGTAAGGTCGAATTTACCCCTTCAATAGGACTTGGCGTCCATATATAGAGGCCACAGACTACAGTGATAGGGAATACCGGAATACTAAAGATCAATTGAGCTTTAGAACGATTAGCTACCCTTATTATAGATAGACAGATAGTGTTGTAAAAACAGATCAATTATTCTGTATAAAGGTTGAAAAAACTGGAAGATACGAAAAGTAAATGCCTTGCCAGATTCAATCACTCTTTTTTCTAATTTCTCATTCAAGCTAGTCATTATTTATGACAACTTTTCTGCAAACAATTCAATTTGATCAAACTTGGCAACAAAAATTCTAATTTTTAGGGTTTATGCTAGCTATAGTTGCGAACTAAATCAAATTGTGGGATGAATTACACCTTTAGGGAGGGGGAGAGTTCTAGGCATTGTGACTTAGTGACTTGTGAGTGGGTATCCATCCTTTTCTTTTTATTTTCTCGTTTAAAATTTATAAATTTTAGAATCAAATTTTGATTATTAATTCTTTTTAATTTAAAAGAAAATACATAATTAAATGAAATTTTAAAAAATTCATCTCATCGTATTTTTTTCAAATATCAATTTTTATAATTTTTACAAATAAAAAAATAAATAAAAAGCCGAGAATGTACTAAGTGTACGTGGGTGATGTACTAACGTGTGTTGTCAGAGGAATTTACGAGCAAAATGATGTTTTGTCATCATGTCTTGCACTCTTACTAATTGATATGAATTTTTCTCTCGCCACGTAGCTAATATTTGTAAAACATCATATGCTTGTTTAACTACGTCCTTAATTTTTAGGGAAAAAAGAGAAGCAAGTGAGCACGGGGATGAATGACTCAAAGTGCAGAATGGAGGGACAATTAAGAGGCGAGAGCAGTGACTCATGGGATGATCAGTAAATTTAGAACTCGGGTGCTAAAATTAGATAATTAATGATGGTTAGCTACTTAAAAGTGCAAATGGTGCACTTAAATCAAATCAATAAAACCACTAAGCCTACTTAAAAAAACAAAAAATACGAGACCACCATAAAACAATCTATACTAATATATTAAAAGATATTTCTAATAAATAAGGATTTGTGTCGTATAGCACTCTCCTCTCAAACCTCCATAACACATCAATCTCGATTTCAAGTATAAAAGATATTATTGCTACAAGGATTCCAACCCATAACCTATGAATAAATTGTAGAGTTTATCCACCAAAGCCAATATAACTTAATTGTTAATTATTCCGACGACGACAATAATAATGACAATAATAATAACAATAACAATAATAATAATAATAATAATAATAATAATAATGCTAGCTGACTTTGTTCCTAGACAGGTTAAGTACGAGGCTCATTGTCAGGCGAATGGATACGATTTCATTCCCTTCTCCTTTTCTTCTCTTGGGGAATTAGAGAATGACGCTGTTGCGTTACTGAAGCGGATTCAGCGGTTCTCGACGGCGCAGGACATTGGGGCTCATTCAGCAACTTTTATTTTCACTAGGGTAGGTTTTGCTATAGCTAGAAAAGTAGGGGCTCAGATTGTTTCTCGGCTTCCCTCTAATTTATTGTAGGTTGTATAATAATAATAATAATAATAATAATAATAATAATAATAATAATAATAATAATAATAATAATAATAATAATAATAATAATAATAATAATAATAATAATTTCTTAAAGGCATGATTTAGTAAGCTACACTTCCCCAAATTGACTACACCTTCAATATTTTACTGTACTAATGAAGACTATATTTAGCATGCTCTCTTACTTTAATATTTTTAGTTAATCATAATAATTTAAGATGGTTTTTTAATCATTTTCCTAAACAAACTGTATTGTACAAATTCTACATAATTACTACTTATCTTATTATCTTAATAATCAATTTTTTTTTCTTAGACAAGTAATCTATATATATTATGTGTAACAAAGCGGGACACTCACTACTTTCCCAAGTAAAAAACTTTCTTCTAACGTCCCGAAATAATACAATACATGTGTTCATTTTCGCAATAGTCCTGGATAAAGTAACAAGGTCAACACTGGACGAGATGCATTTGTGTTTTGTCTTTTGTGAATAATATTGCCCTAGTAGACAAGACTAATGCAGAGTAAATGCTACGTTCAAGCAATGGAGAGTGGAGACATATATTGGGTTTTAGAAGTGTAAAAGTTAGTAGGAGCAAAACATAATATATGGAATATCATTTTAGCTTTATGAGGAGACCGAGGGAAGCTAGTGTGATTTTGAATGGCAAGGAGCTACCTATAACAACTTTTTCAATACCTAGGATCTATTTTTCAAAAGAATGGAGACATTAATCAAGATGAAACACATAAAATAAAATAAAGGTGGCTTAAGTAGAGAGTTGCAATTGGACTACTATGTGATAGTAGTGTATCCTTAAGGTTAATAGATAATTTAATAAAGCAACAATTTGACTGGTATTGTTTTATGGGTCAAGGTATTAGACTTTCAAAAGAGAATATGTTAAAAAAATTATTATAATAGAAATGTGTATGACAAGGTAAATACGTGGAAATATGTTGAGGGACAAAATAAAAAATGGTTTATTATGTTTCCTCAATTAAATGATGCACAAAATCTATTTATATACTTGATTTAAGACGGTACAATTGCTTCATGTAAGTCGGTGACTTTCTATTATATGTATAGAAGGTCTACACGCATGCTCCCTTAATTTTACCAACAAAAGAATTATCTAACACCTTCCAGTAATTTGAAGAGCAAGTGGACCAAGTTGGAAAATTGTTGCAATGTACCAACTTACCAGATAATTCTATAATTAATTAAATGGGCTAAAGAATTCGAGGACGTCTTTTGCTAAGCATGTGACTGATTATGAGATATATTCTATGAAGGTACGAGGAGGTTTCAAGGATAGGGGACTGTAGAAAAGATAAGATAATCAAAAGATAAGATTAAGCATAAAGATAAGATTAAGCATAAAGATTAGAATAAGGCTTACCAAAGTGATAAGATAGTCAATGGTAGAAGTTTAGTAGGAGTCAAATACTTGATCAAGTAGCTATAAATTCTGTACGATTGAGATTGAATGATATATATCAAAAAATCATCTAGCTCTTATTTCTCTTGGTATCAGAGCAAGGGGGGTAAAACTAAGTGTTTATACCACGTTTTTTGCTTCATCATCTACCAGAATACGTACCTGTCAGGATGAGTGAAAACACAGAAGTAATGGAGCAGATGTTGCTATTGCTAAAGCAATTAAACAGCAACAAAACAACTCCGGAGAACAATGCTTCAATCAATATATCCGAAAAACTTAACAGCCGAAATTACACCAAATGGTCACGACTTATGCACTGGGCTCTCGATGGAAGGGGACGGCTCAATCACATCATTGCCGAACCCCCTTCCAGAGATGCCTCAGAATATACACAATGGGCCCAAAGGGAATCTGGCGTTATGTCATGGATTATTGAGAGCATAGACCCCGAAATTGTTAATCAATTTCTGGATTTTCCATCAGCAAAAGAATTATGGAAAGGAATTGAGGCAGTATATGGGAGCTGCAAAGACGGTCTCCAAATATTTGATCTCACAATGAGAGCCAACACAATCAGACAAGGCCGAGACTCAATCGAAGAGTACTACGGAAAACTAACAACAGTGTGGAAAGAAATAGACAGACGAATGCCGAATCCAATGAAGTGTCCAGAGGACATAACAACTCATAACCAACTCATTCAACAAACAAGACTTTACCAATTTCTCGGAGGCCTAGGAGAGGACTTAGACAAAGACCGAAAAGAGCTTGTCAATCAAGAACCTCTTCCATCAGTGGAGGTAGCATACAACACAATCCGAAGAGAAATTACGAGGAGAGAAATAATGGGGAGGCAACACTTACCTGACTTACCTATGGAGCAACCCACCGGAGTTGGAAGTGGACTAGCAAGCAAGCCTCGGTCAGATAAGTCATCATACCGAAGGGAGGACGAAAAGAGCCGGCTTAAGTGCACTCATTGTGGTGGCAGTCGCCACACAAAAGAAGGATGCTTTAAGCTGGTGGGATACCCGGAGTGGTGGCCGGATCTCAGAAAAAAAGGAGATCGGAGCAACCGTGAAGAATCACGAAGGAGGGGTGGAGCCACCCTAATCCAGGCAGTCGGTGAAGAAGGAAACAGGAGCAAACAAGAAGCCCTGAAAGAACCCGCAAAGGAGGAAGGAGAAGGTAAGAACTTTGAGAGAGAAAGCGTGAGGCATGAGGGAGAGCACAAGAACACGGTGGGACTCAACAAGGAAGAGGACAACCAAAACCCTAAAGAGCCGCACAAAGACACGGAGCTCAACCCTAAAAAGCCTCCACACTTTCCCCCTAAAAAGCCTCCACACTTTCCCTCTCCATTTAATCATTACACCAAGGGCCGAGATTTTCCCAAAAAAACCAAGGGCCCTAGGTGTGACACGGAACCCAATCAAACACAAAACCCTAAAGAGCCTTCCTTACCTTTGTTTAACCCTAGCATCAAGGCCTCTGGATGCAGTTTTTTGGCCCAAACAAAAACCCCAAACCCATTTTCTATATTTGACCTGGAAAATGAGTATCAAAAACCCCAAATAAAAAACCGAGCCCAAAACCAAGACATTGGAGTCGCATGTCAGCTATATCCGGGAGAAAAGTGGATTTTTGACTGCGGCGCAACTGATACGATGTCGTATGATAAAAAGGATTTTTTATGCTTTAAAAAACCGCAAAAAACCCTCATACAGACTGCAAATGGAGAGTGTATGGATGTAGTTGGAGCAGGAACAATAAAAATTGGACCTCATCTTTCCTTGAGAAATTGTCTCTACATACCAAAACTGTCTTATAAATTATTGTCAGTCAGTCATCTTACAAAGGAATTGAAGTGTACAGTCATAATGAAATCTGATTGTTGTATCGTGTAGGATGCTCAGACCGGGGAGATCATTGGGCGTGGTACTGAGAAGGACGGCCTGTACTATGTTGATGAAATAACCAAAGGTGGTGGAGCATTTACTGGACAAAACTCATCAAAGGATCAGATTTGGTTATGGCATCGTCGACTCGGACATCCGTCCTTAGGGTATTTAGAACAACTTCTTCCTAATCTTGCTGGATCTAACGTAGTCCTGAATTGTGAAGCATGCTATTTAGCTAAAAGTCATAAACATCCTTATCGTAGAAGTATGAGTCACTCTAGTAAACCTTTTCAGATAATTCATTCAGATGTATGGGGTCCATCCCCGGAACGTGGTGGCCATGGTTTTTCATATTATGTTCTGTTCATTGACGATTGCACTCGTATGAGCTGGATTTATTTTATGAAACATAAATCAGATGTGTATGACATTTTTACTACGTTCTATAAAATGATTCTTACCCAATTCCAAACTAGAATCAATATACTCAGGTCCGATAACGGAGGAGAATACATCAATCGTGACATGAGAACCTTTTTTCAAACCCATGGGATGGTTCATCAAACTACCTGCCCCGAAACCCCACAACAGAATGGCATTGCCGAAAGAAAAAACCGAACTCTTCTTGAAATGACTCGAGCTATGATGATTGAGTCAAATGTCCCAAAATCATCTTGGCCCGAAGCAGTTGCCACTGCCAATTATCTTACAAACCGCTTACCAACACGAAAACTCCATTTTAAAACTCCACTAGATGTCCTTAAAACTCACCTAACTGTTCCACCTTTTCACTCTCTTCCTCCTCGTATTTTCGGATGCACAGTATATGTGCATGTATCCAAACAAAACCGTGATAAACTAGAACCTCGAGCTGTGAAATGTGTTTTTATGGGTTATGGTGTGACTCAAAAAGGCTACAGGTGTTATGATCCTGTCTCAAAACGCCTATATACTACAATGGACTGTGACTTTGTGGAGAATTCCTATTTTTATCCCCAACTTAGATGTCAGGGGGAAAGTAATGGAGACGATCTAAGCTGGTTGATATATCGTAATAATACAAGTACAACTGATAATACAGATGGAGCTGATAATACATATGCAGCAAGGTCTATTTCTGAAAACATAGTCCAGGCCACTCCTTCGCATATACCAGCACAATTGCCTCTCCTGAATGAGCATCAGCCAATTGAGGTACAAAGTTCTGAAACTCCTGTAATTGATAATAATACTAACGAGGGGGTACAGGAAAATGTGTTACAAGAGAATATGACAATAGAGCCCGATCCTCCGATCGTTCCCAGAGAATACCAACTTCCACCAAGGAGCACAAGGGGAATTCCTCCAAAGAAGTATGACCCATCATATGAATCACGAAGATCAAAATATCCTATACAGGATATATCTGGGGGCAGAATGTCCAATGTAGCAATGTGCTTCAATGCTGCAGTGTACTCAGGAAAGATTCCCTCAACTTTAGATGAAGCCTTGAGGAGTAAAGTGTGGACAACGGCAATGAAAGAGGAGATTGATGCGTTGGAGAAGAATGAAACTTGGGAGAAATGTCTGATTCCCAATGGAAAGAAACCCGTAGGTTGCAGGTGGGTATTTACCATAAAATACAGAGCTGATGGAAGTATTGAGCGATACAAGGCAAGATTAGTAGCGAAAGGATATACTCAGGTATATGGTATCGACTACTCAGAAACATTCTCACCAGTGGCGAAAATTGATACAATTAGAGTTCTATTCTCAATTGCAGCAAACAAAGATTGGCCGTTGCATCAGTTTGATGTAAAAAACGCGTTTTTACATGGTGCTATCACAGAAGAAGTATATATGGAAGCTCCTCCGGGATTTTCTCAGAGTTTCTCCCCAGGAGAAGGATGTAAACTACAAAATTCACTGTATGGTCTAAAACAGTCACCAAGAGCCTGGTTTGGTCGATTTACATTGGCTATGAAGAAATTTGGGTATCGACAGAGTAATTCGGATCATACATTATTCCTGAAAAAAAGAGGAAACTTACTGACATGTCTTATCATATATGTTGATGATATGATCATCACTGGAAATGATAAGGAGGAAATTGATCAATTAAGGAAAAGGTTATTTCAGGAATTCGAAATGAAGGATCTTGGAAGACTTAAATACTTCTTAGGAGTTGAAGTGCTCAGGTCAAAAAGAGGTATCTTTATTTCTCAACGGAAATATGTTCTGGACTTATTGGCAGAAACTGGTATGATGGACTGTAAGCCGGCAGATACTCCGATAATGGTAAATCATGGACTTCGAACTGATGAAAGTGAAGAGCCTGCGAACCAGATACAATATCAGAGGCTAGTAGGAAAACTGATTTATTTGTCTCATACTAGGCCTGACATTGCGTATGCAGTAGGTGTGGTGAGTAGGTTTATGCATAGACCTCAGATCCAGCATATGGAAGCAGTTTACAGGATCTTACGATATCTAAAGGGAACGTCAGGAAGAGGAGTTATGTTCGGGAAAAATGGTCATTTAGAGCTTCAAGCTTATACTGATGCAGATTGGGCAGGGGACAAAGATAGCAGAAAATCAACTTCAGGATACTTTACTCTGGTTGGAGGAAATTTAGTAACCTGGAGAAGTAAGAAACAAAAAGTGGTCGCTATGTCAAGTGCAGAAGCAGAATTTCGTGGGGTTGCAAAAGGAATAGCGGAAGTCCTCTGGTTAAAAAAACTTCTTACAGAACTCGGTTTTCCACCAGACAAGAGTTGCGAAATTTTTTGTGACAATAAAGCAGCAATCAGTATATCTGAAAATCCAGTCCAACATGATCGTACTAAACATGTTGAAATCGATAGACATTTCATCAAAGAAAACTTACAATCAGGGGTTGTAAGTTTACCATTTGTGCGGTCAGAAGATCAGATGGCAGACATCCTAACTAAAGGAGTCAGTGCTAATGCTCTTGAGAGAATTTTGTGCAAGTTGAATGTGCAGAGTCACGACAATCAACTTGAGGGGGAGTGTAGAAAAGATAAGATAATCAAAAGATAAGATTAAGCATAAAGATAAGATTAAGCATAAAGATTAGAATAAGGCTTACCAAAGTGATAAGATAGTCAATGGTAGAAGTTTAGTAGGAGTCAAATACTTGATCAAGTAGCTATAAATTCTGTACGATTGAGATTGAATGATATATATCAGAAAATCATCTAGCTCTTATTTCTCTTACCTCTAGTCAGCAACTGGGAAAAACCTGGAAGAGGAATTGTGAAGGTGAATATTCATGCGGCCCTGCTTCCTAATAATATGGTTGGGTTGGGGGCGATGATTAGGGATTATCAGGGGGGATCATGGTCTCGGCTGTTAGGAGAAAGCAAGGTTCTTGGGACCCATTTGTGTCAGAGGCAGCAGCAGTGTTGTTTGGTATGGAAATTGCTAGAAGATTTGAGTAATCCATAGTTTGGGCAGACAGTGATGCACTTTGAATGGTTAATAGAGTCAATAACAATAAGAAGGGCTTTGGTTATATTTCTTTATTTATTAGTTGCATTGTCAATTTGATCACGTTGTTTTCTTTTTCCGTTATAGCCATGTTATATAAGGGGAAATACTATAGCGCATCTCATGACTAGACCTGATTTGCCAAACGTGTCAGAATATGTTTGTTTTGGTCCCTTCCCTGCTAACCTTCTGAAACTTGCAGAGATGGATATTTCGTAATCATATATCATATTTCCTTTTTTCAAAAAAAAAATTCAAAAAAAAAAAAGGATTTGAGACACCCAAAACCCAACTTGTTGGTTCCAGTTGTGGGATCAAATGGACAAATTGCATTGGACCCCAAATTGGAGGTTGATCCAAAATTTGTTGTGCCAAAGTTTCATATGCTTATCATATGGGATCATGAGGAAAGAATTCAGTGTTTCTCCATTGTGAGTTAAGATTAATCTTGTTCTCCTTTTTCTAATCAGTAATAATACCCTCATAAATTAATTGTGTAACCATCTGGTCTTGAGTGGCTTGTCATCTTTTTAAAAGGGCAATGGTTATTTTGTTCGATAGTAACTGGCAATGGCAATCAATCATACAAGTTGTGCTTTTTTCAAATAAATTAGATTAAAAAAAATTAGACAGAGTTTTCCTCCATGATACAAAAAATAAAAATTAACAGAAGATTACATCCAACTAGTACTTGAATGTAAAAAAAGTAGATTTATTTACCCATAATCAAGCAAATAACATTTAATATCACAAAAATACTTTATAATGAAAATATCGTTGATAGTAACAAGTAAAAAATGGAAAAAAAAAATAACATAATGTAAATGCATAGAAGTTAAAAAAAAAATTCTAAATCATGCATTTCCTAAAAAAAATTTCGAAACAATAAATAAAAATAATTAGTAATTTATAAATACATAAAACGAGATTAGGACATACCACCCATTTGGGGGATCTAACCATCGTACATCAACCAATTTTCTTCTTGGCTGCTTAGAAATGCTTGGATAGTTGTGATGTTTGGCTCTGTTTAGAAGGGCGTGAAATATTTTTAACTGGAAATGATTTTCCATGTAAAACCTTTTACGGTGGAAAACTCATTTTCAAGGAATTTTTCCGTTGTTTGGTTGCACGGAATATGATTTTACATTTAAACATATTCCGTGGTTTAGTTGAACTGAAAATCAATTACTCTTATTACTTTTCATGGTTCAATCGAATCGGGGAAAAATCTAGGTTTTTTTATTTTCGACTAAAATGGATAATTTTTTTTAATTCATGATATAGCACGATAATTTAATAATCAAGAAATGAGATTCAAATAAAACGTAATGAATTGATGATATTCGAAGAAGATGAAAAGAAATTGTGGATTTTCCCCCAACTTTTAATAGAGAGAAGTATGGAGTAGAGTGATAGGCTTTCGAGAAGATGAGAAATAAAGAATCAGTGAGTAGAACTGGGCATGGGCCGGACCGGCACACGGGCCTAGTAGACACGTTTTAGCACAATAAGACACAAGTAGGGGTGTTCAAAACTACCCGACCCGATTGACCCAACCCGATGATCCAAAAATAAATAGTCGATTTTGTTAAAAATATTGATTTTTCGGGTCGAGTACCCGACCCGATAAAAAATCGGGTACTCTGCTCGGGTCATGGGCCGGATAAAAAATGTAATTGGTTACCCGAATACCCAAAATAATTTTTTTTTAAATCTATTTTTGTTGTTTTATTATTGTTTTAGTTAGGTACCCTATGACCCGACCCGATTTAAATTGGTACCCGCTAAGCGAGTACTCTGTTTAAGCGGGTATCCTATAACTCGATCCGATTTAAGCAAGTACCTTAGTGAAGATGAAAAGAGTTCAAGAAATAAGTAGGGTACCTTGTGACCCAACCCGGTTTAAGTAGGTATCTACTTAACTTCGAGTCGGGTCATGGGTCGATTTTCAAACTAACGGAAAAAGCGGGTACCCAATCTACCAAGGAGCCAAAAACCTGAGTATCCGGTTATAAACAGTCTCTAGATACAAGTACAGTCGTGGTACACTATCCGTGTGGTGGGCCGCAGGCCAAGCCACAAACAACAACAACAAAAAATTAGGCACGAGCACGCGAGCGACATGCCAATTTGCCACAAGGCACGGCCCGAAGCATGCTCTTATTTAGTATTATTTAATATTATTATTTATAATAATATTATTATTACTACTATAATTAATATTACTATTATTTTTAATATTATTATTTTCTTATAATATAATTTATATCTAAAATTATTTTTTTTAATTCTATTATATATTTTTTTTGTTAAAAAAATTAGGCTAGCACGAGGCGCGATACAACACACATGCTAGGCCCAAGGGTTGTGCTAGGCTATGGATTGAGTTTTAGGGAAAGGTAGCAAGGCACACCACAACATGGCCACAATTAGGTATGGCACGATAAGAAGCCAAGTACGAGCTGGCATGATCCATGGCGGGCGCGACACAACCTGCTCCCACCTCTATGCATGAGTTGGTAATGCGTTGATTGTTTGTTAGTTGGTAATTTTTTTTTTTTTGGAGTGAATGAATGTAAAATTGTTTTACTCCTAGGGTTGAGAGAAAATATTTTTAATAGGGTGTAAAATGAATTTATATTTCAAGCTTTACATCTTATATTTTACTCCAAAACAAACAACGTAAAATGAGGAAAATAGTTTTCACGAAAAACGTTTTACACCCTACTAAACAGAGCCTAAATCTTACTTGTAGAAAAGCTATAAAGTCTATTGGAATTTCAATGTCTTCATTTGAACACCAAACATTTCCTCCATTTCCAAATCTAGAAGAGTGTGATGGCAAAATAAGTAGGATCATGTACCACAAGATTACGCTTAAGCCATTCATGTAGATTACCCCAAAGAAGGAACGTGCCCTGGTCCTCCTAGTCTACTTCACACCTACTTCTAGCTACGCAAGAGCAAAGAACATGCAACACATTTTCGACTTCACAACCACATATGAGGCTTATAATCTAGCTAAGTCTAGTAAGTGTAATTTATTTTTCTTTTATTTTTCTCTATAATTTTGTTCTCCTAATGTCAAAAAACCCCACTGACGGGGCAGCTTGGATCCAAGACTAGCTTTCTTTTGAAGAGATTAACATTATGTGGTAGCTTATCATGAGAAATTATTTTTCCTAAGTATTTTTTTAAAAAAAATTTGCAAAAATAAGCTCCTTTCCAAACTAATTTCATAAATAAACCAATGTAGCTTCAAATAAAAATCGTTGCCCAGGGTAATGATTAGTAGTAAGCTAGATTAGTGGAAGGGTATAAGTTGGGCCAAGAGAAATCATTGCCCTGCAATTTTAGCTTAAGGAAAATTATTGCCCTCACAATGATTTATGCTGGCTAAGTTTTTAACCAATCTTTAGAAAATTGTTTCTCCAGGCAACGATTTCCTTTGAACTGAAATCTTTGCCTTGATATTTTTTTTTTAAAATCGTTGCCCTAAGTAATGATTTAGCTAAAGGAAAATCGTTTCCCTAGGCAACGATTTCTACTGTCCCAACTTTTTGCAAGAACCCTAATCCAACTTACTACAAATCGTTGTCTGGGGCAGCATTTTTCTTTCGAGTCTAAATTGGCTTATTTTTCAAAATATTTTGGTTGGGGTCTTATTTTTGCAATTTTTTTAAAAAAACTTATAAAAAAACCTATGATGACATACCAACCAAAGATAGCCTCGAATATGAAACTAGATAGGAGCTTTCCAGATCAAGTTCCAAATCTCTTCTTTTACTATGCTTTATTCTGCTCTCATTATTCTCATTTCTAACCTTATTTTTTTTCCTAGAGACTGAAGTAGTTAATTAGGAGTTAAGTAATTATGAGGGTTGATGATGTGAGATGATTGTCGATGGCCAAATGAATGCGTTAACAATGGTTTGCAGTAGTAAATGACCAGCATAAGAAACGACAAACTAGCCTCGAGAATGATATTCTTAGGAAATTCACTCCATTGCCAAAGTAGGATAATTATCCTAGGATCTTGAGTCCGCTGAAGAATTCATGTTTGGACAAACCTCAATCAATGCTTTTAGCATAAGAGATATACATACCTTTATCCTAAGCCCAAAAAGGTTAAATGTGTGGAGTCAAGGCTGGCATGGGCCTGCAATTGTACGGCCTCCTTTAGAACCATTTCTCCAATACAACAAGTCTCCACGTGATCCATCGTCCAAACTCAATTGAAATTATATCATTTTAAATTTTGAGGATATTTTAAAGGAGAAGGGGAGCAAATAAGGGCCACTTGGCCTCTTCCATCCCTCTTTTACAACTCACATTTCAGCCGCTAGTGCTCCATTTCCTATGAGACCATAATAATTCATAGTAGAATATTGGTTTAACAAATCCCTCATCATATTCTGTATGATAATATTGTACAAGTCACATAATTCATGTTTCTGCTGTCACCGTTTGACTTTTGGAGCATTAAGTTAATCATATATTGTTATAATGTTGCTGATGAATTTTCTGCCATTAAACTGACACGTGGACCGCGGGTTCCTATTTGAGAAGAGTATCGTAAATCATTGAGTTAGCCTACTAAACTCAAATATGGAAAATCTGATTTTGGTGCCCTTAGAGTTGCCTCAAAAGTTGGTTGATGGAGAAGGAGGAAGCTACTATGCGTGGAACGACACCGTCTTCCCATTTCTTGGTGCAGGGTATGTTAGTGGTGGCTTGCTCACTATTAAGCCTGGTGGATTTGCAATCCCTCATTTGGCAGATTGTACTAAGATTGGCTATGTTATTGAAGGTAAAATACAATTACTTTCTTACTTTCCAAAAATATTTAATCGTACTCGTCCTATCTATATTACACACAGTTTACAACTGAAACTTTTTGACCCCCTTAATTTCTGGGTTCGCTAGCAATACTCCTTTTCATTTAGCAATGCACTTAGGCGCGTGTAAAAACCGATTTAGTACAATGGACTTGACTTTATCGGATGAAATATGTCTATCCTCCAAGTTGGAAATTTTTCATTTTCTTTTTCGATTTTTTTATCGGATCCGGTTAGCCTGCTCCAAAATCCACATTTTGGACCGAATTAAAGAAAATTCTACTTGTTGATCTTGTGAATTCAATAGTTCTACACAGTGGAAATGTTTTCTTTCCTTTAATAACCTTAATGTTATATATATATATATACCTTACTTATATAAGAACTTTTGTTATATAAGAACTCATCTAATACCCTTGATTTAGTTGAGATTGATGGTTATGATTCAATCAACATTAATGGCAAATTGGTAAATAGAATAAAGTCAGATTTGTTAGTTAAAGAAATTTCTGTGATTAATGGGCATTTTTCACTAAAATTCGCATAATTGAAAAATCAGTTTTACTCCATAATCAGTTTCCTATTTTTATCTATTTAAAAATGCCAATATAGGTTTTAAAATCAGTAGTGTCTCTATATATCATATTCAAAGTATAGGTTTGCTGTTTTTGCATTGAAAAATAAGGTAAATGATTTATTTATTTTTTTGTAATTGATTCATTATTTATATAGTGCATGATTAAGTGTACTTTGATGGCTGTAATTATAACACTAGAATTGTAATTATAGAACACTAGAACATTTTTAGAACACTATAAATAGAATATAGAACAAGGACAATTTTAGAATTGTAATTATAGAACAATAGTATGCATAGAACATTAGTATAGTTTTTTAGAATATTAGAATTAGAATATAGAACAATAGGTATTATATGAGCAATATTATAGAATTTTTAGAACATTAATATAAATATTTAGAACAATATTTTTCATTTTAAAAACACTAGAATTACAATGTAGAACAATAGTTATTTTAGAACAATAGTATACATTTTAAGAACACTAGAATTATAATATAAAAATAGTTATTTTAGAATTATAAGTATATTATAATTATATTTAGAACATTAGTATAGATTATTTGAACATTAGATTCAAGCTATAAGAAAATAAAGTACAATACGAGCAATATTATATATTTTAGAATATCATTATAGTTTTGTAGAACATTAGTATAGTTTTTTAGAACATTAGAATTAGAATATAGAACAATAGGTATTATACGAGCAAAATTATATAATTTTAGAACATTCATATAAATCTTTAGAACAATATTTTTCATTTTAAGAACACTAGAATTACAATGTAGAATAATAGTTATTTTAAAACATTAGTATATATTTTAAGAACATTAGAATTACATTATAAAAAATAGTTATTTTAGAATTACAAGTATATTATAATTATATTTAGAACATTAGTATAGATTGTTTGAACATTAGATTCAAGCTATAAGAAAATAAAGTACAATACGAGCAATATTATATATTTTAGAATATCAGTATAGTTTTGTAGAACATTAGTATAGTTTTTTAGAACATTAGAATTAGAATATAGAACAATAGGTATTATACGAGCAAAATTATATAATTTTAGAACATTCATATAAATCTTTAGAACAATATTTTTCATTTTAAGAACACTAGAATTACAATGTAGAATAATAGTTATTTTAGAACATTAGTATATATTTTAAGAACATTAGAATTACATTATAAAAAATAGTTATTTTAGAATTACAAGTATATTATAATTATATTTAGAACATTAGTATAGATTGTTTGAACATTAGATTCAGGCTATAAGACAATAAAGTACAATACAAGCAATAGTATGTATTTCAGAACATTAGTATAGATTTGTAGAACACTAGTATACGTTTTTTGAACATGAGAATTACAATATAGAACAATGAGTATATAGAACCATACAATTAATATTTAGAACAACGTAACAAAAGTTTTAAAAAAAGAAATAAAGTTAGAACAATAGATAATAAAGTAGAACAATACAATTAATATTTAGAACAATACAATTAATATTTAAGACTACGTAGCAAAAGTTTAGAATAATTAAATAAAAGTTTAGAACAAGTGATAACAACCTTCGAGTAATAGCCCTACTATTTAGAACTATAGTGTCATTTTAGAACAATAGATAATGGAATAATAGAGTTGAACATTAAAATTTAACCTTAGAATAAGAGAGTTATTAATTAGAATAATAAAGTTAATATTCAGAACATTGCAAAAGTTTAGAATAATAAAATTAAATTTCAGAACAATAGAATTAAATTTTAAAACAATATAGAACAATGACAATTTTAGAATATAGAACACTAGAATTACAATATAGAATAATAGGTATTAGAACACTAGAATTAGAACAATAGTCTAACTTTTTAGAACACTAGTGTTAATATTCATTTCATTGTTTACTGATGTTCTAAAACGCAATACTAATGTTCTAAAACTTAACACCTATGTTTTAAAATTTTATTCTAGTGTTCTAATGTGTAATACTGATGTTCTAAATTTGAGTATTGATGTTTTAAAGTTTAATACATATGTTTTAAATGTTTATTCTATTATCCTAAGGTTTGATATTGATGTTCTAAAGTTAGTACTAGTATTCTAATGTGTAATACTTATGTTCTAATTTTGAGTACTTGTGTTCTAAAGCTTAACACATATGTTTTAAATATTTATTCTATTATTCTAAGGCCTGATATTGATGTTCTAAAGTTGAGTATTGTTGTTTTAAATCTTAACACATACATTCTAAATGTTTATTATATTGTTATAAGGTCTAATACTGATGTACTATAATTTAATATTAATGTTCTAAAGGTTACACATATGTTTGAAAATTTCATCTATTGTTGTAATATGTAATATTGTGTAATACTGATGTTCTAAATTTGAGTACTTGTGTTCAAAAGTTTAACACATATGTTTTAAATGTTTATTCTATTATTCTAAGGTCTAATATTGATGTTTTAAAGTTGAGTACTAGTGTTCTAAATCTGAACACATATGTTCTAAATGTTTATTTTATTGTTCTATGGTCTAATACTGATGCACTATAATTTAATATTGATGTTATAAAGGTTAACACATATGTTTAAAATTTTCATTTATTATTGTAAAATGTAATACTGATATTCTAAAGTTGAGTAGCGATGTTCTAAATCTTAACACATATGTTTTAAATGTTTATGCTATTGTTTTAAGGTCTAATATTGATATTTCAAATTTAAATATTGGTGTTCAAATTACTACTAAAAAAATAGTGAAAATCAAATATAAAGTAATAGAAATAATTTGGAAACTATTAAAAAATTGTGCACGTTGACATTGAAAGCCTGATTCATTAATAATATAAAGAGACGTTTTTGGAAACTACCCACTAATTACGGGGTGCGAAATTTTCTCAACTGCCAAATAATTTCAAATTTTTCTATATTTACAATTTTGCCATTATTGAATAATTAATCACAACCATCAAAGTACACTTAATTAACGGTTATAGATGAGTTCTTATATATGCATGGTTCTTATATAAGGAGGGGTTCTCACCAAAACCCGCCCCTATATATATATATATATATATATATATATATATATATATATATATATATATATATATATATATATATATATATATATATATATAAGTTAAAATAAGAATGATATTTAAAATGAGAAGACATCTTGGCTATTCATCTCCTAAATCAACCTTTTTATTATTATTATAGTTATTTTTTTATTATTATAATGACCATTTTTAATTATTATAGTAATTATTTTTTTATATGAAATATCTAGCATTGAATCTTATCATTTGAATGGTTAAGATCTCTTCTTATTTTTCTTATTTTAACCACCCTTCTTATTGGATCTCTTCCCTATATATATTACAGACTAATATTGTGTTTTAACGGGTAACTATAATTAATTGAATGTTTTTTAACCTTAAGTAGAGGTGGACACGAGATGTGTCGTGCCTATCATGGGTCGTACATGGCTTGTGCCAGCACATACCTAGCCTCTTGTCGTGTCGTACTATACCTGTCATATTTCCCTAAAACTTGACCATAACTTGGAATAGGTGATGTGAAAAAAAAACCTGGCACAACCCACATCCCTGATGTGTTGTGCCTCGTGCTAACCCATTTTTTTCAACAATAAATTAAAATTAAGTATGTAATTTCGAAAAAAATAACTTCAAATAATTTAAATTATATTATAAAAATATAATATTAAAAATAATATTAATAGTAGTAGTAATACTATTACTGCTGCTAAAAATAATAATATTAAATAATACTAAATAATAGTGTGTTTTAGGTCGTGCCTATAAACAATGTCTCGTGCCGAATTGAATGGTTGCCCGTGTGGCCGCGTGATTGCACTCGTGCCAAATTTTTTTTTTTTTTGTCCGCGCTCTACCCTCTTGCCCACTCTACAGCCATGCTTGTGTCGGTTGTAACCTGGTGGCCCACTCTACGGGCATGCTTATAACTACCTTGCCAAAAGTGTGCGTGTTTGCTTGATCTGGCCATGCCCAACTCTAACCTTAAGTTCGCTTCCTTGACTATCTATCCCTCTCGTTTAGCCCCTCGTTGAGTTTGTTGTGCTTCAATGGCAGCTGCTCTTCTTCCTTCATTGTCTTTTACTCTACATAATTGGACATTTATTTGTTTTCTTCAACTTCTTGAGTTCTTTACTCTTTATTTCAATGAGTTTTCTCCTCTTCTGTTCCCTATCCCCAACAAAAACAATAATGAATTGAAATTATCAAATTAAAGTTTAATTAAATTTAATTTAGGATTGACATTCTCCAAAAAAAAAAAGTTTAATTTATTATAACTTAGGTGTTTGTAATGATCCTCGTGTTTCTGCCAAAAATCGACACCCAGTGAAATTTAAGGTTGGGATATTTTACAGCTAGTTAAGCTATGCGAAGGCACACTAGTAGAAAAAAGTCTATTTGCTGCGGTTATTTAACCTTATTTGCTGCGGTTATTATACCGAAGTACATATGGCTGAAGCACATATAAAACCAACAAATGCTGCGGTTTTTTTGACGCAACACTTATAATATTATTTGCTGCGGTTATTTTAAATAACCGCAGCATTAATTACCCTTATTTGTTGCGATTATTTATAAAAAACCGCAGCATTAATTATTAAAAACTAAAAAAAAAATTGACATACTTATTTGCTGTGGTTTTTAGTAATAACCGCAACAAATATACCTATTATTTGCTGCGGTTTTACCAAAAAACCGCAGCAAATATTTTTTAAAAATAAAAAAAATATATTTTTTCAGCATTATTTGCTGCGGTTTTTCTAATAACCGCAGCAATTGATGGTTACCAGAACAAAAAAAAATAAAAATGAATAGGTCATAAAAGATAAGAAAAGCTAAGAAATGATGAATCATGAAGCATATAAATCGAAAATTCAATTATGACCACTCGTTTTCGCACGCAAAATTGCGATCTACAATATTTTGTACTCAAAATAAACAACCAATTCATTCTTCATAGATTTCGGGTGCTATTCCAAGGTTTCGTAAAGTTCGAAGAGGCATATCTCTTAGCCCGGTGATCCAAATGGTGTAAATTTTTTTTTGAAACCACCTATTTAAAGAGGTACTACACAATTATGTTAGCCTTTAGCGGCTTTGGTGACATATTATTTGAGATATTGAAAAAAAAACTTTGAGAAGCCATAAAATTGACTATGGGACTCCGAATAGGGCTTATAATATGTCTAACTTGTGTATTTTTGAGAGATTTACAGGGGCATTTGTCCACTCATTATCCCCAAAAAAGGTCTTTAACACCCTATAATCTATGAAATTTGATTTTTAAGGCTTATTCTTTCATAAACACAACATGTAACATACAGATCTGAACATATAAGAAGTTTTCATCTTCGCATTTATATATTAACAAATTATGGACAAAAGAATTTAAAAAAAAATATATATACTAGAGTTTAAGGCAAATACAAACCGTGATTTTGAGCTTCGGAGTATGTAGACTTCTTCAAAATGGGAGAGATGAGTAAGTTATAAGGTTAGGGTTAGAGACAAAATG
Source organism: Dysphania ambrosioides (assembly GCA_026401315.1). Classification (NCBI taxonomy): domain Eukaryota; kingdom Viridiplantae; phylum Streptophyta; class Magnoliopsida; order Caryophyllales; family Amaranthaceae; genus Dysphania; species Dysphania ambrosioides. The sequence continues at coordinate 25,892,521 of CM048663.1, read as the reverse complement.
GCCTGGGATGTTAAGTTATGGGGTTAAGGTTAGGGTTAGGTTTTTTTTTGTGCGCTGAAGTGTTGGGACGATTCTGGGAAAGTTTTCGTGTTTGAATGGCCTGGAACAGAAAAGGCTGGGTTTTTATATTAATGAACAAGCACTTATGAATCACAAGTGTTGCGGTTATTTAAAATAACCGCAACATTTAATCTTCCCCCAGGAATATAATATATGACTGATTAAATGCTGCGGTTATTTGAAATAACCGCAGTACTTATGAGTCACAGATACTGCGGTTATTTGAAATAACCGTAGCATTTAATCTTCCCCCAGGAATATAATATATGACTGATTAAATGATGTGGTTATTTGAAATAACCGCAGCACTTGTGACTCATAAGTGCTGCGGTTATTTAAATAACCGCAGCACTTGTAATAAATGCTGCAGTTATTTTTATAACCGCAGCACTTGTGTTATAAGTGCTGCGGTTTTTTGAATAACCGCAGCACTTATTGTTATGTGCTTCGAAATTTATTTAACCGCAGCAATTGAGGCGAAGCAATTGAACTGTTTTCTACTAGTGGCAATAAGATAATATAAATGGGATAATTCAAAAGTATATGTCAATATATATTTTTTGAGGTAGCTATTCTTTTTTGAATGTTTGTGCTAGTAGACTTACGTATATTAAGCAAACTAAAAATGAACCTGATGAATATTTATTTCAGCGGATTTGTGTACATAATATTAAACTTATATAGGAGTGAAATTGATACATTAGGATAATTAATCAAACGAATACTATATTATTATTTTTAGTAGCATAGCTGTTAAAAGTCTTTTTGTATGATTCTCAACGTGTAGATCAAATTCGATTTGAACAATAAATCTACTTTATCATTACTTCATTAGCCTTAGTTGCTCCATTTAGAAAAGTAGTGTATCTGTGTATGTATTCCAAACTAGAAAAGTACATGCTAGATCACTCTATTAATGGAGAGGGCTAAGTTGCAAAATAAATTTATTTATTATACATATCCAATGAAAATAATACTGGAAAGGATGACAATTTATTTTGAATATAAGTCATTAAATTTAATGTACGAGATTTTACATTAATAATTAAGAGTGACTCTTTTTAATATATAGTGATTAGTGATAATATATTTTATCTTATTTTTTTATATAGTAACTATTTTATAATCATGCAGTAAATCTAAAAACTTGTAAAGTCAAAACTCCTTCTATCTTTGTCACTCTTCTTTTATATTTATATATTTTGTTAGAATAAGAATGGGAAAATAACGAAAGTCAACCGAAACATACCACGTCACCCGTAAAGGTATATCAAAGATCGGTCTCTATAGTTTTCCGACTTTATTATAGCATGTAAAGCTAGGAAGGTCATCGTGTATATCATCGGAAAAAGGAGGTTGGAGGAGGGTTGGGAGGTAAATGTCACATGACATGATTTTATTGTTTTTCTCAATTCTCATTTCTCATTCTGGCACAGGTACTGATGGGGTAGCTGGAATAATATGCCCCGAATCTACACAAGAACAGGTGGTGAAGCTCAATAAAGGAGAAGCAATAGTTGTACAAAGTGGTGTAGTTTCATGGTGGTACAATGCTGGAAATGATGAGCTCAAGATCATTTTCTTGGGTGAAACTCATAATGCTACTATCCCTGGTAAATTTACTTACACCCTCCTCGCCGGAGCGATCGGGATTCTAAAAGGTTTTTCACCCAAAAACATAAGCAAAGCTTATGACATCAACGACGAACAAGCGAATGAGCTCATCAACAGCCAAAAAGAAGCTTTGTTGTTCAAGCTTTCAGAAGGGATAACCATGCCTAAACCATCCAATACGGCAACTAAACATTTAACCTTTGAATTTAGCAAGGTTAAACCGGATTTACATGTTGAAAAGGGTGGTTCATTCACTTTTTTGACCAGTGAAAAGCATCATCCTCTTCAAGGGATTAAGCTTAGTGGAAAATTTTTAAAGCTTGATCCAAATGCAATGTTTGGACCAACTTATTATGCAAAGGATTCAGGCACTGAACTCAGCTATGTAACAAAAGGAAGTGGATGGGTCCAAGTTGTGGGATTGAACGGACAAAATGCATTGGACATCAAATTAGAGGCTGGCCAAATGTTTGTTGTGCCCAAGTTTTATGTGGTTGCCATAGTTGCTGGTGAGGAAGGAATTGAGTGCTTCTCCATTGTGACAACTTCCAAGTAAGTCAAATTTTCTTGCTATAAAATCAACGTTATGAGTCAATTTAAGGCCCTCAGAAATTGGCTTGTTGAGTTGTCACATTTGCTTGGCGAGGTCATGTTGCTTATTATGTTGTTGGAGAGTGACTTGTTTCTTTTTCATGGATAACTTGTAGCAATTCAATCTCCCACATCAATTGTGTGAGTAGATATCTCAAGTGATGAAACCAAAATTAAAAATTTTAATTACTACACAAGAAAAAAGTCGATGAAACACTAGTATGACCTGCAAGCTTTAAAGTTGGAAGGATATTTATTTCATCTATGAAATAAAATATTACGTATAAGTACTAGTACATACAAGAACACTTGTATGAAATACATATTTATTATTGTCTATTGATGATGCAGGCCAATACTTGGTCGAGTGGCTGGGAATATGTCATTTTGGAAAGCGTTTTCTCCAGAAGTTGTTCAAGCTTCTCTCAATGTCAGTCCCGAGTTTAGCGAAATGTTTACGAACAAGATAGACACGACCACCATCATTGCGCCACCAAGTTGAGAATTTCATTTCTGAATGTTTCTCCATGTGCTGCAAATGAAAATGAATCACGTAACGACCAATTAAAGCACGTAGCAATGTAGCACATGTGCTAGCTAGCTTCTCCTTAAGTCCAATCCTAAGATTCTCAGTCAAATAATAATGTAGTACTACTACGTATTCTGTGAAATTCTCCGTACTTTGAGGTACTGAATTGTCTCATCACGAGACCTTTTACATTTTACTTTTTGTTTATTCAGTGCAATCACATATCCAAATATATGTTACAATGTCCTCCAACAAAAATTATAAGGGTACATACAACATATTACTATTACATAATGTGGCCGGTTGGCCCACAATATCAATTTCTAATAGATCAATTCAATTGTTCAACAAACAGGTCCATATTTTTGGATGAAGATCCAGCAGCTTCTAATGCGTTTCCTAATATGTTCCTTACAACATTAATATTTGCCCTCAATTCATCTCCTGTTTCTTTACTCATTAATCTCTTGATTTGTGTAGCAATCTCCATCCTTCTTAACGCTAGTTGATTGCCCAAATTAATCCCCACCTTCCAATCATTAACCACTAATTTCCTATTAGTGAATTGATCAGTAAATACAGGAAAACACAACATTGGAATCCTATACCATATACTCTCTAATACTGAATTCCACCCGCAATGTGTTAGGAATCCACCTATGGACGGATGAGATAAAACCGCGATTTGATTAGTCCAAGGAACAATCATCCCATGGCCACGAATTGCTTCCTCGAATCCGACGGGCAATAAATGATCAGCCTCATGAAGAACGGTACGAGGGCGAAGTACCCAAACAAAATCAACACTGCTTTCCATGAGACCATTAGCAATTTCCATAACATCATCTCTTGTGAAATTAGCAAGGCTACCAAATGAAACATACAAAACTGAACCATTGGGCTTGGGACCTAGCCACTCTGAGCAATTGGACTCAGCCCACAGACTAGTGGACATAGCATTTTCGGGTGACCTAAAAGGAAAAATTGGCCCAACCGCGTAAAAGGGCATGAGAGCTTGTAAGGCTGAGATAGTGTCTGACTCAAGCTCTTGCACGGTGTTACAAAGCACATAGTCTGCTGACCTAACATCTTGGTATGCCTGAAAAATTAGCTTATGCATGTTTGTTGAGACGTCTTTGTCTTGGAGATATGACATGAGGTCATGTGGCTTAATGGATTGTACTCCTGGTATGTAATCAATTGCATCCTCCCGAGTACCTAGTTACAGAAATTGGTAGCCAAAAGCTGACGCATTATAAGGTGATGAGAAACTGTCTCACAACTATTGTGAGGATCAGTAACATCTTATCGATCATTGTTTAAGATCTCCGTCGAATTCAAAATTTTATTTTTTTTTAATGTAAAGGGAATCGCAAACGATAAGATTCGAATAAGAGCATACGAATAACCATGCCCTAGTCACCAAGTCACCAACTACCCGGTATAACTTTTAGGTATGAGATCTCATATGCATGTCATCCTTATCGATAAAGGTTCCCCATTTTCAACATCGCATAGAAACTTATAGTTATCTTATCCTAGTCTCACACACACAAGTACACAACAATTTATAACCAAATAATTAAATAGGGAAGAAGAGATTACCAGGGCAATCAAAGTGGCCATGCTGCTTGATTAGATGAACATGATAATAAAGGTTGAAAACCAAAGCAGGCTCAGTCCAAAACGACGCCAACCGAAGCCCAAACTTCTTAGCAATCTTGGAAGCCCAAGGATAAAATGTATCAACTATTAGCACATCAACTTTGGGCTTTGACTTCAACACAATCTCCTCAACACCCTTCACCACTTTATCGAACATACCACCTTCCAAGTACCACCCTACGAACTCCTCCACCTTAGCCGTCCTATCGTACTCCAGCGGCAGCCCGTCAGATATGACCCGGTACCGGTTTTTCACCTCGTTGAGACCATGTCGAGCTCCAGAAAATATATCGTCATGGGACTCGTCGATGGGCCGGGCATGGATGATTTGTTGGTGAATGAACTCAAAGGTTAAGAAGGTAATTGTGAAACTTTTATATGAAGCAAGTTTGAGCGAGAGGTTAACAGCTGGATTTATGTGGCCTTGAAGTGGTAATGGAAGAAATATTGCATGGTGTTTTCTGGTAGTGGGCTTTTGTGCTTTCATTGTTTTAATTTTTTTTTTTTTATGATGGAAAAAAGAAAAGAGCTTAGTTGAAGAAATTAGAGCCGTGGATTTTTATGGCGTATTGAAGATTGTGAAAGCTTAGAGAGAAGCATCTTTATACTGTATTATTGACCATATTATTTGTCGCTTGCTATTTGTCGCAACAGTATGATCTACTTACCCATCTTAAGATCTAAATTGAAAATATTGTATATTATGTCATGTTTTAAAAACAAATGGTGCTCATGATTTCAAATTGTTAGGCCAATTTGTCTTTCTCTACGTTTGTTTGACTCATTACTTTATTAGCAATGATAGTATGGTTGGTCCTTTGTCATAATTATGAAGCTTTTTTTTTTTTTTTTACAATTTGTTAAAACAGATTTACTACCAAGCAAATAACCTAAGAGTTTGAGAGGATTTTTTTATGTCTAATACAAAATACGGAGAAATAATAAAGAAAAATAGAGAAAACAGTAAATATTGACACACAATATTTAATGTGGAGACCCCTACGTATGATAAAAGTCAAATATGACTTGAAGCAAGAAAAATCCTCTATAATGGGAAACTTTACAATAATATATTTTATCTTTAAAGGGATATAACAACACAAGAGAATGGAACACGATTACAATTTCTTAATTCTTTATCGGTTGCTTGCGAATTTTAGCACATTAATGTCATCTAATAGAGATAAGAGTCAAGTAGCTTCTTTCAAAGTTAATGTAAAAGGAATGTAGTAGCAGCACACTCCTTAAAAACTTCATTTTTATTCATTTATTTCTCCTCACTAGTCACCCAAGCCACTAATTTATGGTAAATTTCAATTTTATGATTTGCATGTTAGCATCTTTTAAGTGATTAATGTAAACTATGAGTAGTTGTAGATTGATTAAATGTTAGACTTTGATAAAGTTATAATCTTTAATTAGTATTCATATTGTTGTTTTTTTTGGAAGTTTCTATTACTTTGAAGTGGGAAGTACATATGTTTGGTGGGTTTTTCTCTCCTATTCCTTAATTGTAAATAAATTGTTTAATTTTTTGTTTGTATAATTTTTTTTATCAAATTACAAAGTATATAATTAGATAATGTAATAATATAAGATTTAATTTATTGTCATTTCTATCTTATTAATTATTTGTATAAACTTATTAAAACTACGTAAAATATTTGTGAACCGCCATTGCCATTATCATGATAATGATGATGATCACAATTTGTAATGGTGCAGTCCATGAAGGGAAACGTGGGGGGATCGTTAGCAAGCTAGGGCCTGATATTTGGGGTTGGACTTGCATTAGTGGGTAGTAGATACTCTGATATTGCCCCCATATTTTCCTAAATATATTATGCCTTGAAACTTCAATTCATTAATTTCAAAGGGATAAAGATTGTACTATGTTTTTGCCTTTAATATTTTTTCACAAATAACTCTTTTTAGAAAGATATTAGAGGTTATTAATAGGTAGTTAATACTTAATAATGTTTATCGGATGATTAAAAAATTCAAGAATACCTTTTTGTTTTTTTTACCTGAATTTTTTTTATTATTTTAAGCAAGATATGATCAACTTTAAATCATCAAATTAAACATTTGTTATATTTTAAATTCATTCTACATTGTATGTTAATAATTCAATTTCTTCAATTCAGTTTACAAAATTTAATACCGTTCTATTGCACAACCTCAAACTAGTGATCATTAAGTAAAGGGTGAAGTGGTTGGATGAAAACCACATTTGACCAAACAAGCACATATGGATGCCACTCTACCAAAACCATAAAGCTGAAAAATAGAAGTGCAAATTGACTAAAAGAAACTCAAAGTTATCCAAATCCCTAAAACTAGAGATGGAGAAAATTTCCAAATTTTCTTGACATTATACTTATACCATAAAAAGAGGATCAGAAAAAAGAAATAGATTAGAAATTTTTTCAACTGGTGTACATTATCCAAAACAAAAATTTGAGACTGACATGAATCCATGTCAGCCACACGCTGCCGAGCCCTACTATGCCAATCACCCTTAGATATATATAACTGCCAAATACACCTCCGGATTTGAACATCTACTCCTTTTCCCGCATCATATTCTGCTCATATTTCGTTGTCACTCATTAATATCAACTCCTTAAGTATTGTTTTTTGACACCCCTTTAATTTGTTCAAAGTTTGCACTTTTTGATGCAAAAGTTCAAGTGGGTCTAACTTACAATACCATAAAATCCACAAATAAACACCCCTTTTTTTCTTTTTTTTTTTTTGCATTCCCTTTTCTTCTTGTCATTAATTCAAGTATGGCATCTTCTTCTTGCTCTTTGAAACCTGGCTTCTCTGTTTCTGGTTTTAATGAAAAAACCGTTGCTAAACCCAAACCCACTCAAGTTTGTGACTTCAAAAACACTCAACATTTCCCAGATTTGAGTTGCCAATCATTGGGACAACCCCTTGTGGTCTCTGGTCGGAAGAATCCTTCACTATCCCCTCCCAAGTTCTCTGTTCAGGTATTCACGTTCCCCTGTTTTATTTAATTCATTAACTAATAATTTTGCAATTTTAGAGGTAAAATTTTGCGATTTTCAAAACCGGACCTTTTTTTATTATTTGGAATTTGGATTAATGGTTATGTTTATTTTTGTGAATTATTTGCATTTTTCAGGCGCAAACGTCATATTGTGTGAGCAAAGCTATGAGATGGTGGGATAAGACGTTGAAGCCTAACATGACAAAGATCCAATCAGCTCAACACTTTGTTGATGAACTAACAACTGCTGGGGATCGCCTTGTTATTGTTGATTTTTACTCTCCTGGTTGTGGTGGCTGCAAATCCCTGCATCCCAAGGTGACATATATATATATTTCACAATACGTGTTAATTTGTGTTAGCTAACCTTTGTCTTTAAGGCTGCATATATTTTATTTTAAAATGAAAAATGAATTATTTGTGTTAAAATTTTCAGATATGTCAGCTGGCTGAGTCAAACCCAGATGCAATTTTTCTGAAAGTTAATTATGAGGAGCTGAAACCAATGTGTCATGCTTTGCACATCCATGTTCTGCCCTTCTTCAGGTTTTACAAAGGGGCTGAAGGCCGTGTTTGCAGTTTCAGCTGTACTATCTCCACAGTAAGAAAAAAATGCCCTTATTAATTATAATTTAATTTTTAGTTATTTAATGTGGTCATGATAATTAACTGTTTTATGTGCGTAATTAATTGGATTTTTGTTATTGATTTGCAGATCAAGAAGCTTAAAGATGCACTGGCCAAGCACAATACTGAGAGGTGTTTAACCCTTGCAGAAGCGAAGGGGCTAGATCAATCTGAGATGATTAAATTGGCATCCATGGGTGAAATATCACTCAATTCGCCCACGCCGACATCAATTAACAATAGATTACTAAAAGAATTGATCTTAGAGAAGATGGATTTCTCTAATCCATTGAATGCGGCAGAAAGCAATGCAATGTTGGTTACATAAATATGTTAGGTGATTAGGATTGGGCAATTTATCTTTAGATTGTTTTTAGGTGTAAATATTTGTTAGGTTTGCAATAATGTAAAGGAGGGTTTCGATTTTTATTATTGATTGAAATAATGTCAATTGTAATTTCCTTTTTCTTTAATGCAATTTGTGATCTAAATGAGATGGGTGTTAGGATATATTTATTATGATATATTTACGGTAGGATATATATTGTACATATCTATCTTTTAAGTGTTTATGGTAAGTAGTTTAGGTTATATGTAACTATATATATTTGTGTTTAATGGTAAAGAGGAAGAAGAGGGTTTTCTCAAAAGAATTCTTTGAGTCTAACATGGTATTAAGAGCCTTCTAATTTTTTTTCCGTCTTCTCTCCTCTTCGGTTTTTTCTGTGTTCCTTTGCTTGTTCTCTACGTGATGATCTTTGCTTATTAAATATTCATCAAGTGTGTGCGGTGTGGTGATTTGTTGTGCATGTGTTTCCAATCATACATGCATGTGTTCTTTTTGGCGGTGATTATGTGCTTCTTTATTTTTTGTTCACGTTCTCTTTGGTGGTGGTGTTCTCTTTGGCAGTGGTGTATTAGATTGTCATGCGTGTTCTCTTTGGTGGTGCTTACACATATCGTTGTTCTCTCCTTGTATGATCCAGGTTCCTTCTTCGGTTTATTTTCTTTTGTGGCTCTATCATCTTTGCATGCATGTGTCACTTGTTGCTTATGCTTGTCTTGCGTGGGTTCGTGGTGTTGGTGTTTGTTGTGTGCGTGGTGTTTGGTGGTGTCTTATGGCTGGTGGTGATGAACAGCCCCCTAAGGGTCTACACTATGAATTGTTCTCTGCGTATTACCTTCACCCTAGCGAAGGTACCAGTGTAGTTATCAGCCCTATCGTGCTGAAAGGAGATAACTATGAAGAATGGTCTCGTTCCCTCCGCAATAACCTCCGTGCCAAAAACAAGTTGGGATTTATTGATGGCACCATTGTTGTACCTGACCTGCAATCTCCTGATTTCGGTCAATAGGGTATAGTAAACTCTATGCTTGTTGCTAGGATTGTTAATACTTTAGATATTTCAATTCAGTTTACAGTTCGTTTTCCTGATAATGTCAAGTGTTTGTGGGATGATTTACGTCATAGATATTCTCTTGGTAATGGGCCTCGTATTTTTGAGTTGAAATCCCAAATTGCTGATTGCACACAAAGTGGTAGGTTAGTTGCTACTTATTATGATGAGTTGCGTTAAGTTACGAGATGAGTTGGCTAGTTATTGTAAACTTCCTCCTTGCACTTATAAAGCTGCTAGTGAGTATGTTGCAATTCATGAAAATGAGATTTTGCACCAATTTCTTACTGGACTTGATTCTAAGAAGTTTGATAGTAATATGTCCACATTTTTAATGATGGATCCTCCTCCTTCGCTTAATGTTGAGTACTACATATGAAAAATACTATTAATACTAATTCAATTTAAAAAAAAGATATATATGGTCTAAATTTATCTCTATTTTTCTTTTTACCCCGCTTCATTTTCTAGAATAACCCGGCCGTTTTTCCTGCTTACCTTCGCTAACATGGTGCTTTCCCCAAATCTCCCTCCCGCATCCCGCCTCAGCTTCCCTATCTTTTTTTTTTTTTTTAATAACTATCAATGTGACCCAATAGAAAACATTGTGTGTATGTATGGACTGGGCTTTCGAAAACTTAAATATAGCCCAATGCCAAACTCTACAAAAACCCTAGCTCACCGACTTAGTCTCTTTCTCTCTCCTATATATGTAGGTTCCAAACTTCATCATCCTTTATTCACCGCTCTTCCTCTCTTCATCACCCTAACTTCAGCCACTATCCTTTTAAATTGCAGGAGAATGAGAATTACTGTGACGACTACATAAATTCAAGCTCAACAGACCGGATTGCAGGAATCTCTCTCTTCTGTAGAGAGTTCTTTTGCGTGTCGATAACCCCGCTGAACCGAGTAATTCTCCCTTCTCATTTATAAACGTACTTTATTTTTAACTTTTTTTTTGAATTGGTGAGGATGATCCAATGAAACCAACTATTCCAACACTTGATCCGACTCTTACACGAGTAGTATGAGTGTGATTGTTCCTGAATCTTCAATTTTCAACCTTTTGTTTTTTTTTTAAATTGTTTTCAAATTAATGCATGTGACGGAGATTAATCCGAAAATCTCATTTTACAATTAATATTGGGGCAAATTTGATAATATTTGTAAATCCCAAAGGTAAAAACGTCACAAAGTAAGTCGAATCGATGTTGAGAAACCTTGGTGTTTTTCCGTCGTGAAGTCGGTCTCATATTCCATTGCCTTCAGTAGCGGCGTCGCTGCCATTATCTGCTGGGACAGGCCATGAGAGTCAACATTCCTCTTTCTTTATTATATCGTCTTTCTTCAATATTAGTAAAGTTCCGATTGATCAGTGAAGCCAGTGAGGAAATCAGTCTAAAAACACCATCTTTCGGGACTGAATGGCCCAACGGCCTTGCTGTCATAATTCTGCAATTCTGAGGCTAATTAATTTTTGTTTATTATATATGGTTTTGTGCTTGCGTTTATGTGTCTTGATTGCCCGTAAGCCGGTGATACTTATAAATATACTTTGAGTCGTAGAACACTATGAAACCAATTTTCCATCTGAGGCTTTTAATTGGGGCATATTTTTTGCAAACGATAAATTCATGTAATGTGCATATGATGATAAAACTAGACAGGGACATCAGAAGCTCTCTATTAAAAATGAGTAATCTATGTTGAGTTGTCTTTTATGGGAATCTCTTTGATGCACTATTTTCATTAAAATTATGTTTATGATTATATTGAAATGAAAAGTGTGCCAATGATGTGAAGTTAGCACGTATTATCAGATGCAAAAGCTGATGATAAACCTCTAAATTGTCACTACCTCTGAGGCAGAGTTAGTGCGTAGAAATGTGGTTCGGAAAAGCCTAGTGATTGCAAGGAAGAACGGAGATATGAATGGAGTTACTTGTAGTAGCAATTACAATACGTATTTGTTTTTGCTCCAAGGCCTCCGAATGTGATCAACTATCTTTTGCTTTGGCAATGAAGGCTTTTCTTTGTTTTTCGAACTCATCTTACTCACTGTAGACTGTAGTAATGGGAAAACGGCAATAAATTAGAGTCTCTGATGCGCTTATGTTAATAGCGTCTTTAGCGCTGTACGTTGCCAAGACTAGTTTGGAATTGAGATTCTGGCGTTTCCATTATTTTCAATGGTTTACGCATTCAGATGTTCCCACATTTTTCTTTTAAATCAGCTGTTTATGGTTTCTGTATTTGGTTGAGAGATGGAAGTGATGATTATTTCCCCAGATGATCGACGCTGAAATCACTGAGCTAATTTTTTCTCCCTTTTGAGAATTCAAGCCAGAATTCTGATCCATCTATTTGTATTTATTTATTATAACTTTGTTTTTTTTTTTTGTGTTCATACATATACTCCGAGTTAGACTGTAGAGTAATTTGGGTATTGTCCAATTGAGATAGTTGGAGGTTGAGCCTTAACTTGAACTGAGAACATTACAAATGGACAGATACGGTGACGAAGCGTAATGATGCAATGATGATAAAAGGGTTGTGGAATGTAAGCTTTGACTTCCTTATGATTTGTATTGGATAAATGATGTGATACAAAACTGCGTTATCTTCCTGCAATTTTCATTCAAAAATGGAATTGAAGAAAAGTTTTACTAAGCTGATATCCAGTACTGAAGCGTGACTCAATATTTGGTGTATGTTATAGTGTGAACTTATTGCAACATGTATCTGCGATTTAAGGAGATGGGCATCAATGATGATTACCTTTGTTATCCTTGCACATTGATTGTTAAGTGATGAAGACTCATGGGGAATGTTATATCTGAGCTGCCCATCCTTTCCATCTATATGATTCTTTTCATTCTCTGTTTAGTCCCACCATTTTTCTCTTTTTGGTTGTGCTTTACGGTTGAACATCATCCTGTTTCCAGAATTCCAGTCTATATTAGGTTGTGAATGTATATGCTTATTAATCATAACGGCGTTTCACTGAACATTCTGGCCTATTTTCAACCATTAATATTTTTTATTTAGTAATAATGGTATGAAATTTACATTTTGAGATTATTTTAATTATATTTTATGACGTTATCACATCTATGTTACCTGACTAATCTCTTTTGAGCCGGATCTTTTTGTTTTTTGACCCCAATATAAATTTAGCTTACGTGAGTGACCGACCTAATTTTATGACTGTACGAATTAATAATTTTACATTACTCCTCTAATATATTATCCTCAGGACAAGCATATCCTAAATCTAAAAATATTAACTTGTTGCTTGTTTAAAATTGGCCTAAGTCTTATTAGTGAAAATGAACGAAAAATACAGGCCATCTCGAATAATAGTAACTCCAAAAAATAAGGGCTTAAGTAACTAATAAATGGTGAAAATATGAAAAATAGTTATTTATTTCCTTGGGCTAGTTAGTATGAACAAGTCTATGGACTAGGTTTGTGCCCACTCGAGTAATCGCATGAGCAATACCAACCTTGGGCCGTTATAATGGGTGTTATTGGTCGGACTGGATTACTTTGTGTTTGAAAATGCATAAGGTACGATAGCCACGTTCCTGGCCTTCCTGTACTACATTGTACAACTAGTATCACTAATGGTTGTGAACTTGGAATGGACGAGATCGCTTGCTAAAAGGAATTGGGTTTGACCACTGAATAATTAATATTTTTTTTTTGAATTCTAGTAAAAAGGTGGTTGCGCTTTGTTTAAAGATGATACAAGTGTGGAAGCATCCTAAAGAGTTGGACCATGGCTAAAAGGAACTCGTGTTATCTCCTACCCGTCAAAAAAATCTACTAGCCACCATAGTTTCCAGATCCATACTGACATACAACCAGTATAGTCTTATGAATATCACTATATCAACATGTTCTACCCATGAATCCGTGATATTTAGTTCTTAAGCTTAAGTGAATATCACTATCTTATTGTTCTGAAATGTTCTATACTTTTACGTATGTACTACTTACAGACGTTATAGTCTCTAAAAAATTCGGCTATTTTTTTTAATTTGGAAATTAACCCTTATCCGAAAGTATTTCGCAATATGACTTATATTTCAGGTTCAGGTGTAAACCGCTGTCACTGACAACAGTATATTGACTTTTTGGGAGTTGAATTTATACATTGTAAAACCGCTGTCAAGGACAATAATTTTACGTACAGGCAAAACTGCTGTCCTTGGTAGTGGTTTTACAATGTTTTTTGATGATGGGGAAATGAGATCTGGATTTTAATTTACCCAATGTAAAACCATTGCCAAGGATTTATTTGTTTGAATTATTATTTGAACTTGTCTAGTAATAAGTTTTGAAGTAGGGGAGGAGAGACTTTTTGTTTAGGATTGAATCATTGAACTTGTGTTTGGTCCAATCGTCCATTAAAAGAATGGTAGTTTAGCCAAAACCTTTTTTAAGTATAGACTTGTGCATTGGATCGGGTCAGGATCAGGATGAGTCACAAGTAAAATGGGTCGGGTTGGGCCAGGCCAAAGGAGATACATAATGAGTCGAGTCGGATCGTTCATAGAGAGTATACTTTTTTCTATAGAGGGTGATAGTTTACAGATAGCATCTCCAATCATTGGTAGTTGACCTTCGACAAGTAAGCGGAAATACTTTATTACCTGATAATGTTTAAAAGTTTTGGAAACTATTGATTCATTATTAACCCGACTTGACTCATTAAAGATCCAATAAAACATAACCAGAGTGTTTAGCGGACCCCTCTCATCATTTGACCAGGTCTAGTTAAGTATGATTAAAAATAGAACATTTAACTGATGCTCTATGCCTCCATGGCTCCATGTAACTGTGTAGGAAAGTTTATCAGTTAACGGGAAGTTCGATAAGAAAGTCACTGACGAAAAGGCACAACAGAGTCACCAACAACATGAGATTGGCAGTTAGGTTTGGGCGTTCCTTTAAATCAGTTCAAACGGTTAAAAAAAGGACGTGGTGTGGTGCTTTTAACAGTCAAAGTTCCAGGCAACACGGCCTGCTTGTCGTCGAAAATTTCAAGGTTGTAACGTGTAAATGCTCCGTTTCCAAATTTTGGTGGTCACAACGTGCTTGCTTTATCTCATTGAACTTGACTAATTGGAGATTATTGATCACATTATATTTAGTAGATTCACCGATAGCGGATAATTGGATTTCGGATAATATTGGAACAGGGGATGAAAAACTTTTATATATATATATATATATATATATATATATATATATATATATTATCACAGATCATATATGGTCATATTATATTTATGAGTGTTGAAACTATATAGTTTAATATTAAATATTCATTTCAGTTGATTTGCAAGAACTTGTATAATAGGTTTTAACCTTGTTTCCTTGCCTTTAGAAATTGAATGAAAAACAATGATTGGCTCCAATCTTTTTTTTGACCTTATAAGTTACCTTATACTTTTATTTTAATTTTTTAGTATTGTTTTGAAAATATCTCAAAATAGTGTATAATAATCTTGAAAATTCGATTATTTCAGAAAATTCCTGACCTATTAATAAAGATCTTTATATTCTTACCATAAGTTTTACAAGATTATACCAGACAATAGGAGTGATAAAAACCATCTACTTTGACTATAAATATCAATTTCAATCAATTTAAAAAAATTTAACAATTACATAAACTTATTTTATGGCCTTTTAAAGATCGAATGAAATAACATTCAAAATTCGGTTATTTAGAACAATTTTAAACCCTATGAGGAAACAATTATATAAATTAACCGTAGTCTTGTACTTTTATAGGGTCGTATGAGTAATGGGAATGGTCTTTACAACATCAATTTGAATTGATTTTCGAAAATTTTACATTTGGGTCCAAAACTCATTTTCTTCGAGACCAAATAAAAAGTTGGTTACAAACTTTCTTATATGATCCTTTAAAGCACTCCGTACCATTATTTCAAGTTTGAAAAAAAAATTTTCAAAATCAATGTAAAATAACTTTCAAAATTTGTTCATATTGAAATTTTTTTTTCCAGTGAGAAAATATTTTCATATGCTTAGTATGGATCTTATAGGTTCATTTTACACATAAGAGTGATTGAAACCATCCCCTTAAACGTTAAATATCTATTTCAACCAATTTCATATGCTTAATATGGGTTTTATAAGTTCGATAGATATACATTCGTTTTCAAGACCTTTGAAAACCTAATCTAAGGCATGCAATGTACATTTTTTGATGCATTTACCTTTACTTATTTTTATGCCTACAGAAGACATTGTTTATGCCATGTACCTTTTTATGTGGACATAACTATGGTCCTTATGCAAACCTGGGTAAATATATTGTTCTAGCTTCTTAATATACAATATAGGTGGTTTTAAAGGGTTGGACGGAAGGAGACAATTCTAAGCAAGAGTTGAATCTCAGTGGATTGAGATAGTAAGACCACTTTTTCGGAGTTGAATCTCAGTGGACTGTGATAGTAAGACCACTTTTTCATTTACAATATCTTCCATGTATATAAATTATAGGTAAAGGAATCAACTTATCGCTCGTTGCGAATTTTACTCCAAGGGCAGCTCTCGCGAACCTTGCTGCGGCCTATCCAAAATGGTGCAAAGCCTAAGACATGCGTCTTGCACAACAATCGAGAGAAAAGCATATTGCAGACTAATGATACTTATTTTCATTGAAAATGCGTACATTTTCACAACAGAATAATGATACTCAAACCTTTAAGGCTTAAATATCTAGCAGACTAGAACACAGATGTTAACATTTTACTCGGCACAATGTAAAAGACGACAGATGTAAAACAGCAATGCATGCGAAAATGGAGTATAAATGAGACGAGCCAAGTAGCCCTGGACCATCCTGTTTTTCTGACTCACGCTTAAGACGTTTGGCTGCTTAGAGCAGAGGTTCAACTGTTCAGTTTACCGTAGTAACTATTAAGTACTCCTATGTCATCACCCATCACTCTTCATGTGCTTCCTCTCTGTAAATATATTCCAAAAAAGCTGCCTCATGCTTCTCTGCTTTATTCTGAATTTTTTTGTCATAGTATAATACCATCGAGGCCTCAATAATCTACTCCATAATAAGAGATGCCCAAAAGTCTAAAACTTACTTGGTTCGAATCCAACAGTTTATGGTATAATAACTTGTACTGAATATAAGTAGGTGTAATTTTTTTTTTCTTTTTTCATATACATAATATGCTAAAAAATAATCCTATTTGAGTTATATCCTATTATTTTATCATGATATTTTGATGTATGAAAAGGTCACATTAATAGAGTGATGTATTTGTTCTTACATTTCTTTCGCCCCATTATATGTATAAATTTTGTAACACTTTGCATTACGTTTTTGCATGCCCATATTAGGGAGTAAGACCAAATAACAATAAGCTTGATGAGTTGGTGTTGTGGCGGCGCCGATTTAAAACCTGGTGAGTGGTGAGTGGTGAGTGGTGAGTGGTCAGATTTGTAGGCCATGCGGTTCATGCATCCCCATTATACCCCATCCCCCTTGGCCCTTTTCAGTTTATCTTCTTTACTCTTTTTCTATACTTTAGTTATCTTCAGCTTCAAGTCGCAGTTAGAAGTCTCTTTTACTACTCCATATACTAGAAAAGATACACGAGTCACGTTGTTTATTTTGCACTTTGATGCAGGCGAGCAACTTCTGACGGTCCTTACAAAATTGAGATGTCCAAAATTCAATTTGCAATGTGTAGGGAAATCAAGTTTCATTTTATCATGCACAATCTTCAGAATCATTTAGGTGTCAACACATTCTCTAGTTTAAAGCTACAATATCTGCCACCTACACCACCCATTTATTGTGGACAAACCCCATTGTCACCAATCAAGTGAATCAACTGCAAGTGTCTTAAGTTCTCCTCCGTTTTAAACTTTTTTCTAATACATACTAAGATAGATTGACCCTACTTAATCAAAACAAAGTACACTCATAAATAAAACCTTTAAAAGGAACCCCTACTTAGTATTTACCATTACATATTTAGGTAGGCTTTTAATATCTGACCTCTTTGTCTCATAGTAATTCTACCACTTGCCCTCCTTGTGAAGAAGACTATGTGCGATCTTGTTAGTGACACCCAATATGCTTTAATCCCCTATCGGTTAATGAATGACAATTGCATCCTCGCCCATGGAAATGTCCATTGGTTCAAGCATAAGAAAAAAGACACTGAGTTTTTTTGCCATGATGATAATACACTTGAATGTAATCGGTAGATAATTTACGATTTTGAGTATAAAAATTATAACCTCATATATAAAGATTACTATCTTAGGTTTAAAGTTCATGATTTTAGATATAGGATATTATCTCAAGTATAGAAATTACAATCTCGATCTATTATTATGTATAGAACTTATGATTTTGGATACAAGGTTTATAATATTAGGTATAAAACTTATTATCTCAATTGTTAACTTATTTTACCTTTATCACCCCAATGTATTGGTGCGACTTGTTACGTATAATACCAACTAATATACAACATATACTTTTATACAGTAATCAGTAATGTACTAATGTTTAACATAGTACTAAAGACTCTAAAAAAAGTTTAACCCTTGGATTGAAATCGAAGAAAGAAATATAGTATAAAATGATAATTAGATTACTCTTGTTTTTTGTCAAGCTCGGAATATACCAAAACTCCTGCTCCACTAGATGTACATAAATGTCATAAATTAATGATTGAAATAAAAAATAAAAAATGAAATATGATCATATTCCTGAATTCTTCGCCTTTTATGAAATCAATCCCATCGTCAAGGTGATAAAATCTTACTCCCTTTGTCTTTTATTAAGTGCTACATGGGGCAAATCATAAATTTTTAAATAAAGTCTGACAGAGCATCAAAGAATCTTCCAATAGATCCTAATAGAGTACCAAGGGTCATGTTTGACCTTAATGAACCAGCCTTGGAGATGGAGTTCAACTGCAATGAACCAGAGGGAGAAGCAGGAGCTAGAAGATTCAATTACAGTGAACCAGAGAAACAAGCAGGAGCTATAAGCTTCAACTGCAGTGAACCAAAGGAACAAGTAGGAGCTAGAAGCTTCAATTGCCTTCAACCAGAGGGACAAGTAATAGCTAGAAGCTTCACGCATTGAACCAGAGGAACAAGCACCAAATGGCCAGAGAAACCCAGACAAGAAGTGTAATGTGCTAAGCAACATGGCCAGAGCCTAGGTTGCTCATAAGTTGCAACAACTATGTCATGAAGATAACACTTTACTACTAAAAACAACCAACAAACTACCAACAGGCTACATCAACAAATTATCAATGGAGTACAAAGTATCAAGATGGACAATTAGCAGGATATGGCATACAGTCAAAGTACAAATGAATGGTAATTTTTCAATTAATGTAGATAACCAAAAAACAGGTAGAGTAGGAAGAAAAATGATATCATTCAACCCAAATGACGTGAAGGTCATTCCTCTTAGAAAAAGAACCACAATCAGATCAAGTGCAGCAAGCTTAGGTATATATAGATCAACTATGTACAAGCTTATCAAGAGGGGTCATATCAAGAAATACAACAATACCATAAAACCAGAATTGAGTGACTCCCACAAAATTACAAGAGGTATGTGGTGTTTGAATGCAATAGTGCCAGCTTAAATTCACACAAATCCAAGATTCTCTAACCTTTACAATGTCATACATGTGGAAGAAAAGTGGTTTTATATGTCTAAGATCACAACAAAGTACTACTTAGCTCCAGATGAGAAAGAGCCACATAAGACATGCAAAAGCAAGCGATTTATCATCAAAATAATGTTTATAGCAGCAGTGGCAAGGCCACATATTACACCAAATGGGGAAGTGGTTTTTGATGGGAAAATTGGTATATTCCCCTTCACACAATTAGTCCCAGCAAGAAGAGCATAAAAAACAGAGCAGCAGGCACATTGGAAACAAAGGCTATAACAAGTGTCACAAAAGAAGTCATCAAATCAAAGATGATTGACTGTATACTGCCAGCAATCAAGGCCAAGTGGCCACAGTGGGGGTACAAGCAACTTTGGGTTGTAAAAAATAATGCTAAACCACATATAAGCAAAGATGACCTAGATTTTGTAAGAGAGGCTACAAAAGATGGATTTACTATCAGCCTAGTGAACCAGCCAGCACAGAGCCCCTACCTGAATGCATTAGACCTTGGGTTCTTTAGGGCAATACAATCACTCAATGACTAAACATCACCAAAGACTATTGATAAACTAGTGCAAGTAGTACAACAAGCATACGAGGACTTTGATCCGAAGCTATTTAATCACATTTTCCTTACCCTTCAACAATGCATGTTTCAAAAGATGTATTTGAGGAATGTCAAAAGATGGGTGCAGGAAGGTTGTAAAGAACAAGCAGAAGAACAACAAATGCAAGATATCAGTGAGCAATCAGACATTGAGAATTGTTAAAGTTAATCAAGTCATTTTGTTTACTAGATTCATTTTGTAATCCTCAAAGTCAACATTTTATAGAGGTAATCAACTCATTTTGTAATCCTCAAAGTCAGGAAAGAAGCAATACATTTTATACTGATAAATGTCTGTATTTAAGCAATCCATATGATTATTTTTGTAATGGTTTTAAAGTACTCAGGTAATGCACACCACAGAACTAATAAGAAGGAACACCACATAACCAACACCAACAGAACCAATACCAAGACCACATAACCAACACCAACAACACCAAGAACACAAAACCTACAACACAAAACCAACACCAAGAACACAAAACCTACAACACAAAACCAACACCAAGACCACATATCCAACACCAAGACCATAGAAACAAGACCATAGACCCAACACCAAGACTACAGACCCAACACCAAGACCACAAAACAAACAACACAACACCAAGACCACAAACCCAACACCAAGACCACATATCCAACACCAACAACATAGAAACAACACCAACACCACAATCCCAACACGAAGACCACAAACCCAACAACACAAAACCAACACTAAGACCACAGAACAAGACCCAACACCAAAAAGAACCAACACCACGAACAAGAACAAGGACAGATCAACAAGAACAGACCCAACACCAACACCACAAACCCAACAACACAAAACCAAGACCACAGAACCAACAACAAGACCACAGAACCAACAACACAACACCAACACCACAGACCCAACACCAACAACACATACACAACACCAACACCACAGTCCCAACACGAAGACCACAGACCCAACAACACAAAACCAACACTAAGACCACAGAACAAGACCGTCACAAAAAAGAACCAACACCACGAACAAGAACAAGGACAGATCAACAAGAACAAGAATAAGGACATACCAACAACACCAACATTATATCAATGAAAATAACCCAAACAAGGACAGATCAACAAAACCAACCCAAATGAAAACAAGGACAGGAGTATAAATAAAACAAAATCAACAAAAACGAACATGTAAATCAAATCATAGCCAAATATCACCTGCGCTCTTGCATATTAGAGAACCAATAAGAGTAGGCAGACCAGGTCTTGAACCTAGTTGGTGGGGGTTCAGACCCACTTAGATCTGGTGCTTCAGGAGCAGGAAGGGATCGATTACCACCGCAAGTACAAACTTAAGGGTACTTAGGCTTAGAAATAGTGGATTTAGGAGTCTCTCGACGAATTTCATCAAGAATGGCTTGCAAACGGTTCATCTTAGAAGGTAGCAAAGGATCTTCCTCAAAACCGAAATAGAGTGGCTTAGATGTAGATATCTCACCTGTATTGTTATGCGCCATGATTGATTTCCAACAAGCTCGTAGAAATCCCCAAAAATGAAGAACCCTAAACAATTACAGCTCGAAACAAACACGCAAGAAATGGGTACCAAAAGGATTGTAGAGACCGGTAGTGTATTAATCCGGCGAGAGATTTCAAAAATTCGTCGCAAATTTAGAGAGATCTGGGTTTAGAGTAGGGGAGAACGAGTTTCACGAAGAGAGAGCAAGAGACAAGGAAGTCAGAGAGTAGAGTGATACGTGGAATGGGAGGGGGTAGATTTAGGGTTAGTTAATAGGTTTTGTTGTTAATATGTGAATATGTAAGGATAATTTAGGGATATTTTTTACCAAAAATAGTCACGTAGCAAATAATTGGAGACGATCGTAAATGGAAAATGTAGCAACTAAATAAAGACGGAGCGAGTATCATATATGAAGGCATGAACTATGGAGTCGCGCGCTAATCTCAAGCTAGAAAAGACAGAAACCGATTGAAAGGTGGATCAGTAGCTAGTTGTGGCAACTTGTTCTTGTTTGGGGGCTATAGTAGTACTTACTACTTGGTACATGACATAGGTGGCTCGTGGCAACATTCAACTTGGTTCTCTCTTCCTTGAGAAATTGCGGAGGCGGAGACCACAACAAACGATTCTAAAATCTGGTAGCATCAAATCTTTACGCCTTGTGGCCCATTTAATTTTTTACAGTTTCTAAAATATAATTCAAAAAACTTAATATTATAAAAATTTATATTAAAATTATCCAAAAAGATCATATTTGAATCTTATTTCTTATAATATAATAAGAATTTGTAGGTAAATTTTTTAAACTTGACTTTATAAATAAAAATAGGGTAAAATTATAAATAAAAATAGGGTAAAATTAAAGGAATAGAGGGAGTAATAATTTCAATGGTAACGTGAGTGCCCAACAATTGAGGTTTACCCCTAGTCATCAGGTAACTTTCACCAAAGTTTGGGACACCAAGTGATTGAATAAACTCCTGTTGTTAATGTTGAATGTTAGGAATTTTAATGCATTACTTGATAACAAAGTATATTCTTATGCATTTCTGTCCAGGATAGGATGTGGCTGTGAATTTCACCGAAAGAAATCAGTTTGATTTATGTGTTTTATAGAATAATTAAAGCCAAAAACAGGCATTGCATAATGAATATTATGATTTTTATGAACACATGAGATGTGGAGTTAAAGTTAGAGAGTGCTATACTATACTTTACCTACTATAGTGGAAGTTAAGGGAACACAATCTTATGTCAAACAGTACATACAGTAGTAACAACGTAATTTGGCTACTAATGACTAGCACTTAACTTAACCAGTTAAAATTAAGGTAGCAAACTAAACAAAATTTCACTTATTGTTTTCTGAGTTCATTTACTAGTTGAAATTTGATTGTTCACGTATTAATATATTGGATTTTGTGGATGAGGTATTAGCTTGATGGTACCACAACCCATGCGTATTGCATTGTAATACTATATACTACTCCAAAGATGTTATTGAATATGTTTAGCTTCTACGTTATAAAACCCTAAAGAGTGCAATCAAGGGAGCTTATTGTGTGCTTTAAAGATTAAGCTAACTAAACTAAAGTTTTGACTTTAATTAACTTGTCTCAAATGGGGAATCACCGAATAAGTAAATAACACTTCTAACCAAATGTTTGCCTCTCTTAATAATTAGGACCTCATCGTACGTATACGTGTATGTGTATGCGGTGTGTCACCCTAAGCTATGTTGTACTACTGAGGGCTAACTTCCAACATCGCGCCTCTTTTAGACTTGTGTCCAAAGGACACAGTACCCCGTACCCCTCTATTTAATTCCCCTAACGTCGCTCCCATTTCCCTCACCTCACTTCCTACTCTTCTTTGCTCCTCTCATCGTATCCCTTTTGCGAGTTCCGATCCTAGCTCGGCCTACTGCTCCACTAAAGGGACCAAACATGTCTCACGTTGTCCACCTCGTCCTAACCATTTCCTCTCTTCTCTTTTACTCTGCCATTGCTCAGCACGGTGGGCGAGGTTGGACTGACGCTCACGCCACCTTTTATGGTGGCGGCGACGCCTCTGGCACCATGGGTAAGTCCTTCTGTTCAGCACTCTGAACAATAAAGTGTCCATTTCCTCACCTGTCTAGAGTATGTTAGCTAAATCGGCTAGTAAGTGAGCGGATGAATATCAATAGTATACTAACTAAAACATTTGATATTCATTTAATGAACAACATTTTCTATGTTAGTATACTCCATACAACTATTTGTGCACAAAATGCAATAATAAAAATGTTATGACTTTAAAAAAATTTATGGCACATATTCATTCGGAATTTTCTATCGTTATAATGAGCTAAAGATAAGACGATCCACTGATGGCGAGCTAAAATATAAGACGTTCCGGTTTATTTATTATTAATTTTATTCAATAACTTCCATAAAATTGTAATATAAAAAATGATGATTCTAGTTTTTAATGGTTATGCATGTTGAATGTTGGCACACAAATTTTCAGGAGGGGCATGTGGGTACGGAAACTTGTACAGCCAAGGCTATGGCACAAGCACAGCTGCCTTGAGCACGGCCCTGTTCAACGGAGGGTTGAGCTGCGGGGCGTGCTTCGAAATGCGATGTGTGAATGACGCGAGGTGGTGCTTGCCTGGATCAATTGTTGTGACGGCTACCAATTTTTGTCCACCAAACAGTGCGTTGCCAAACAACGCAGGAGGGTGGTGCAACCCTCCCTTGAGGCACTTTGATCTTGCTCAACCTATTTTCCAGCAAATTGCTCACTACAAGGCTGGTATCGTCCCTGTTTCCTTCAGAAGGTTAGTTAATACCTACGGAGTATTATTTTACCCGTGGTTCTATCGTAAATTCCTCAATTTATATAAGCACGCACCATTATAACTGAAAAAGTTTGTGGATGGATTTATTTTAGCTTAGTATAATTATAGCTGTTATTTTATATATTTAGTTTTCCTTGTCTCTTTTGGAAAGTTGCACTATCCTTTTTTTCTCTCTATTTGTTTGATGTCAGTGTCATAGTGTCTTTTTTTCAATATTATCTCTATTGCTTCAGAAAAAGTAAAATTTTTTGAGAGTTAAAGTATCAGTAAAAAAAATTGCTAGTAGATGAGCTCTGTTTCACGTTACTCAATGTTTTGTGTTTCTATTCGTAAAAAGAGAACAATAATTGTATGATGAACTTCGCATGTTACATAACTCCTTATAAGTTTGTCATATAAGGTAGGGGGTGTAAATTTGACTTGTCAAACAGGGTCATTCCAATGCTAATGGGGCCGGTACTAATCGGATCCACTTGATAAATGTTGTCAGTTGTCTTTCGGCCTTTGTTCGGGTCAATAATTGGGTTGGGTTGGTTCCATATGTTATTTGCTTATGGGGGTTCGATTCAACTCCTATTTAGTTTAAGTCAAGATCAGTTTAAGTTTGAATGAGTCGATTTATTCGAGTCTCCAGTTAAGATTTGGATGTGTTAAGTTAGTTTATTTCTGGTTAAATAGATTTTGCATCATTTATTAGGATTGAATGGTTGAAGCATCCAAATCAACTGGAGTCTCGAATGCAATTTCAACACCCAACCCAGCACCTAATGCAATTTCAAGTTAAATGAACTGTTGACTGAATTACGTCTGTTCAGAGTAGTTGATAGCTTAAATTAGTGCTAAAGTATACTGGATTTTATTCCATGCTTACGTTGCATGTACGAAGTATGTAATAAGACTTTGTATCCACCTTGGAAAAGTAAACTGCCCTAAAATCTAGAACAATGTTAATGTGTTTACGTGACCTGTTAAAATGCTCAAGACAATAATCGTCTATGTATGGGTGCAGGGTACCATGCAGGAAGAAGGGGGGAGTCAGATTCACAATCAACGGCCACTCCTACTTCAACCTAGTGCTAATCTCCAACGTTGGAGGTGCAGGAGATGTCCATGCAGCTTCCATCAAAGGCTCAAGAACTAACTGGCAAACCATGTCAAGAAACTGGGGACAAAATTGGCAAAGCAATTCTTACCTCAACGGCCAAAGCCTCTCCTTTAAGGTCACCGCCAGCGACGGCCGCACTGTCACCGTGCTCAACGTGGCTCCTCCTAATTGGTCCTTTGGCCAGACTTACACCGGTGGCCAATTCTGATAAATACCACTAAAAGGTCATAGTTTACTAAATACGAAATACGGAGTATAAGTTTAATGGTCTTTTTGATAAAAAAAAAAAAAAATAGTGAGGGGACCTATAATGGTAAGGGCTAATTTTAGTATAGCCCTTATCATATACGAGTCCTGAATTACAAAAGAGTAAAACAATTGATTTGGGCTTTTTTTACCTCACCGAACCCACTTCACTTCATTATTTTAAAAAATGTACTTATAATGCAGTCATGGGTCATATCACATATGGGGGTTACTATATTTCTGTACTGATATTGTAATGGGGCAGAGTTTGGGCAGGGGTGGGCTTATGCCACCCGCCAATATTTAGTGTTTAGTTTTTAGTAGTGAGGACGTTTTTTGTTTTGATTTTTATTATCATTGAGAATTAGGTTTGGTTTGAAATATGAATTAGTTAATTGTTGTTTGTTGAGTAAAGTGAAGTGTAATCACTGGTTTTACAGTAAAACTCAGTTATTTAAGTTAAAACTCTACCGAAGGGATTGAAGTAGTAATATAGTATTTGTAGCAAAGTCCAAGTAGTACTAAATTACTCGGTGCAGTAAACGACTTCTTGGAAGCTTTTAAATTAAGGCTAACTAAATTGAGTTAATTAATAAATACTCCTATTAGTCTAAATGGAATTAGGAATCAATAATCTTTCATATTTTTCAAACCAGCTTTCTACAAAGACTAGTAGAATTATAGTCGTTCTACAGCCCCGTCAAACAGGGCGTCCAGCCCAATATTGGCATGGATTACCGTACTTTTTTTTTTTTGGGCAAGGGGATTACCGTGCTTTACTTCTTGGTTTTTTATCTTTTTGATAGTCAAATCAGGCCCTATGCTCGTCACTCGATACTCTAAAATTACTTTGAAAGTATGTCTTTAATAGGTTATTATGTTAAAATTATGTCAAATTGTAGTGATTATTTGATATGGAAATTGTAGAGTATCAATTAGTAGAGTTGGCAGTTAAATCATTTTGTATGTGTCTTAATGAAGAGTCTTTCGGGATCGGGTTGGGTAATTTCCGGTCCTAATGTTTATTAGTTTACCAATGAACATAGCTCAATTTAAGCCATATATTGATCTTGATCAGAGCTTGTCTGAGTATCCGTCATATCATTTCGGGTGGGTACTGGGTACTAGTACGTTTACTTGGTTTACCTACTAGTGTAGTACGAGTGGCTAGTGTGTGACCTTTCTATAGACAAGATTGTCTAGCTTAAGTTCGAGTGCTTATGTCTTTATATAAGCATTTAAACAATGCACATATTAATACTTTAATGGAGCTTATTTATTTTGATTAAATAATAACAATAGCCCCTCCGTCTCTAAAATAATGCTCAATTCACTATTTTGAGTCAAAGTTCGAAAATTTGACCACGAATTCTCATCATGTTATAAGAAATAATATATTTAAGTGAGATCTTGTTGGATGTATCTCAATGTGAATTTTAAGAATATCAAGTTTTCATAATTTTTTGTCTTACGAATTTGGAGATAAAAAAAAATTTAAAACATTGTATTAGATATCGTAAAAGTCAAATTGGGGGCTTTCTTTTAGGGAATTATGAAGTATGGAGTAAGAAAACATTAATGACAGATGGCCATAGAAAAAGTGTAAAGCATTAAGGGTAGTAATGGTAATTATGTTTTAATTAATCCTATGTTCAAAGACTAAGGCTACCATCATCTGTTCACCATTGTTATCATTTTAATACTGATACATACATAACATAAAATCTCTATTGTATGACTTGATAGAATGGTGAAGAGTTACATAGGATTTCATGTGATTCATATTTCATATGATAAAAATTCTTTGTTGTTACATCACGGTAATGTAAACATGAGCCAAATCAAACCCTACCGATATCTATTAAAAATCACAATAGTGACATTGACAAATAGACATATATTGTGGTAAGAAAGAAATACAGCCTAACAGCTGGCAAATGCTAAATGGCTAACTAAGATTCCACTTGGAAAAATCTTCCAACGTGGCATGTAAAAGGGACCCATATGATCTTTAAAATCCAACAGAAACAAAGCAATAGATATATGGATATGGCACCAGATAAGGATAGCAAAAATCACTTCTCATTGGCTAGTCTCCAACCCTTGGGAGAGTCAGAACACAACCACAAGCCGTTGGATTACCCCACCCAAAAAAAATCCAAGTCATCAAAGTTCCATATCAGTCCCAATAAACAAGAGCCATAAGACATGCATAATGCATTGAAATGAAAAAAACAAGGGAGAGTGTGACACAAAAATAAGGACATCAACTTTATTATACACTCTTCCTCGACTATTTTCCTTCATTTACAGCTTATTGATCAGTAAGCAAAATGTCAGCAGTGACAACACAGGCTTCGATCGCCGGGTTCCGTCCATGCGCGTCGAAAACGAGGTTTTTGACTGGTGCTCCAGGGAAACTTACCAAGGAATGTGGTGTTAGGCTGCCCTCAACTTTATCAACTACTTCTTTTAAGGTTGAAGCTAAGAAGGGAGAGTGGTTGCCTGGTTTGGCTTCTCCTGCTTATCTTACCGGCAGGTTAGCAAGCATACACTCATCTCCTTCGGTCATTAGGAATTTCTTTAAGATCTTTAACATATGTGTACATCATTCCAACTAAAGTGTTACACGTAGAACTCCATTTGCAACCGAAGTATAACACTTGTTAACAGTAGATCTTATTAGGAAAATGAGCTCCTTCCTTCGGTTTACTAGGAGTTTTGAACATACTCTTTCCATTTGAAATTAAGTGATACATATGTTTTGTAATGTCTGGAAATTTTTTAAGTATCCTTAAAATATACAGACGGATTCAAATATTATACTCCGTATCAACTAATCCGTGATAAATATGTTGTTGCTCTTCTGTTGAAGTAAGTAGAGTAAAAACATGCTTTAAATTTACTTCAATGTTGACGTGGTTATAAAGTAACACAATTATTGTAAATGACATTTTTACGAAATCATGCCCTTTGATCTTAGTTATTGTAAGTTAATACTCTGTTGGCTATAAAAATGTCAAAATTTTGCATAAAAAAGGCCTTAAGAATAGCTTGTGACTTTTAAATGAGTAATACAAATGATCAGCTAAGAATTGTATGCTTTGTTAGTTCGTTAGCCAATTGCCAGATATGGATATAACATACAACTATACAAGTAGATAGAAGATGTTTGGTGAAGTAAATTAGACAGCGCATATTATCATGCTAAGTAGATCAATTTTTCTTAGTGCTGTACACCAGTTAATGTTAAACTTGTTCAAGAACTTGACACTTTTTGTGTACAATGTGATGCAGTCTTCCAGGAGACAATGGATTTGATCCCTTGGGATTAGCAGAGGATCCGGAGAACTTGAGGTGGTTTGTGCAAGCCGAGCTGGTGAATGGCCGGTGGGCAATGCTTGGGGTGGCTGGAATGTTGCTACCAGAGGTGTTTACAAATATCGGAATCCTCAACGTACCAAAGTGGTATGATGCAGGGAAGGAAGAGTACTTCGCCTCGTCATCAACCTTGTTTGTAATTGAGTTCATCTTGTTCCACTATGTGGAGATCAGGAGATGGCAGGACATCAAGAACCCTGGTTGTGTTAACCAAGACCCTATTTTCAAGCAATACAGCTTGCCTCCAAATGAATGTGGTTATCCTGGTGGCATCTTCAACCCTCTCAACTTTGCTCCTACTCTTGAGGCCAAGGAGAAGGAGCTTGCTAATGGTATCACTTCTTTCCTCCCTCTGCATAACACTAACAATTTGCAAATGTTTTTCTTTCGTTTGAAAAGTCCGCTTGTGCAATCTAGATCGTTCAAGGATGGCGTTCTTATTTTCTTAATCTTATGATAGTGGGATCTGTACTTGTTTTAACGTGTTTACATTACCTTAGCGAATAAATCCTTAGAACTAAGGTGAGAGAGCTGATCTGTGTGTTGTGTTTTTGGCAGGGAGACTGGCTATGTTGGCATTTTTAGGATTCATTGTGCAACACAATGTGACTCAAAAGGGGCCTTTTGACAACCTTCTGCAGCACCTATCAGACCCATGGCACAACACCATTATCCAGACATTGAGTGGTAATTAAGTCCAACTCAAATAGTAGAAGGAAAAACGGTGTTATTATAGTTCTGTAACAATCAAATCTTTTGTGGACTATATGGAATTGAACTTCTCCAGTAATTATTGAAGGGTTTTCAATGTACAGGACAACTAAACAGGCACTTCTATTTCTTCCAATCTTCATCATATTAACATTTTCAGATTTTCTGAGCCCCTTACACATTAAAGTTTGCCAAACAAAATGCAATGATAAAAAGAAAGCTAAGGAACCATATAGATGTCAACAGCTAGACTGCCTAGATGTATCGATTGAGTCTCACTGTCTCAGTAGCAGACCTTGTAACCTGATTTAGATTCGAAATAAGAAACTGATATGATTGCAGCCATTGGATTATCATACAATACTAATCGATGATCAATCCGAATCTGACCTTACCAGACAATAAGTTAGTTGCAAGGTTAAAAAGGTTTTCCAAGTAGTTGTTCAGACTTCAGAGAAGACCAATCAGTCAAATCTGATATCTGATGCATAGAAATATTCTTATCAAGTAAAGAAGATTAATTGAATTGTCTGTATCAGAGTAGAAGTTTAAAGAATTAAAGTTAAAGTTAGCTCTGTTTTTTTTTTGTTCCATCGGAGGTTGAAAACCAGAAAATTAAAACAAAACCAAAACAACTACTCCGTAAGAGTTAACTAATGAGGACATTACGAGGGAATGCAACCCCTCTGAAGTCCTCTAAAATCCTGCAGTTACAGTTAGCACTGTAGAGTGTAGTATTCTAATTTACAGGATCAATCAATCACTAGAAACCTCAGCAAAGTTGCCCAAATAAAGGGAGGAAAAAAAATAAAAACAAGGGATGAAAGGGGGTAAAAGTTCCCTATTCACAGTTGACATATTTTCCCCAAGAATGTGCTACGCCTACAAGTATCCACCTATGCTTTCTATACATATTTTACTATACATCAAATGTTAGGGTAAGACAGACGACCCGCCAAATCAGACTTCCTCAAATTATTGTCCAAGATTGAGCTCTTATTCGCTCACGATAGACATTCATCACGGATTTAAGTTTCCCGCTACAATTCATCCTATCTTCCTTTACCGTTGTGGAGGGGCAAGTGCAAGAATCATAAATTAGGCTGCAGCAATGGAAAAGAATGCTTGGTTGAGGAGCAACAAGTAGAAGATACTAAACACACACATGCCCAATATATAAAATTATTAACACAGATGAATACGATCCATATTTGTATGTGTATGTATGTTTCCAGATTTGTTGGTCTTAAGATATCTTCACATGAATACTATCCTCACAGTGAAAAGTCTATCAACAATTATGGAATCGTTTACTAAGATATTCCAATAAGATGTAATCATCAAGACTATATAACAAAAATATAAAGCTCCTGACCTATATACTATGGTTGGCATGATCAAAATACACTCCCCAGAAAGACGTCAGTTCTTGCACAAGTAACCAATACATTTGTCGATAGGGTAAAGTGACCTTTTTCAGGTAAACGGTGAATTTGGACAAGGGACTAAAGAAGAAGGGGTCTGAAGGGATCCATTGTCTTTTCTTTAAAAGGAAGGGAATGGAGGGAGAATCCATGAATCCATTTCCCTTCCCTTTTAATAAAATAAATCCTTCCAAATGTCGAAAAAATTGTAAGAAAAATGCAAGCCCACTCATCCTCACCCCTCTTCCCTTCACTTCTCTTCCTCCCCTCCCCTCCCCTTCTATTGATTGCATGTACAGTTGAAGCTTAAATGGTCTAGTCTTTGAAAGACAGTTAGCCCAAGAATACTTGATGTCTATCTGCTGTATTATAGTAAGCTGAAAATTTTGTATACAGTTAAGCATAATGTCAAGGGGGTGATTGAAATCAGAGAAGCTAGACTTGCACCATATAAGTGGTAAATTTAAGCCAAAAGGAATGGTCCAAAGACAAAGGAAACATGGCCAACATTAGCAATGAATCATTCCATGGGGAGTATATTCCCTGAGGTTTAGTGAAGCACCAAATAACATGGTTTTGACGGAACGGCTAGAAAGGATATTGATTTGTTGCAATTTGGCAAAGTGACATCATAAATGTTATAGATAAGGGTAACTTGTTTTTCCCGGGAAAAAGGATGAATTTGATATGGATAGAAAAACTGGAGATGCCTCATGACACACTTTGAGCTTCAAGAATATTCTTAACACCGCATCATCGTACACCATTAAATGCATTCATGAAACTCTTTTAATATGCAAGCTAGAAAAGAAAGGCAAAGATCAAGACATCAGACATGGAATTAACAAACAAAATATCAAATGTTACTGCAGACCAACATGTGGATATGAATTTTCATTGAACATAGGAATGGGACATTGCATAGCAGCAGAAACCCATGGCTGAGGCCTTGTATATATAGACCTGGGCATATCAAAATGATCAGGAATTTGATATTCCACTGGGTTGCCTAGAAAATTGATCGCATTATCTGGCATCACTTTCTTCTCTTCAGGCAGACCTATATTTCCATATGGGGAGTATGGGTATTGCTCACCAATTTGAACTCCAATGCATGCATTTTCACTCAGCTCATTTAAGCTACCACCCTCGTGTTTCGTGTTCTCACATTGTCTGGCATTATCCAATTCTAATTTGACATCGCCGTAGTATCCAGGATATCCAGAAAGAGAAGCGTCACTGGTGCCCTTCATATTTCTTAAATCATTAACAAAGTAAAATGACATAAGTCTATTGAACAAAAAGAAAGAAAATAGAAAACTGACATTCTGCTGCTGTTCAAGGGATTACGGAGTAATGAACTTATCAATTTCGCAACACAGTAAAAGTTAGCCAATGTTTTCACAAGTATCTGCAAAGCACAAGAATTACCACTTCTCATAGTATGCCATGAGAATTATCAAGGCATAGGAGCAATAAGATGTTCTTACCTGTGAGTCAAAAAGTTGGAATCTTCAGGCAGCGTCATTTGATGATTTTCAGTACTTGAAAGCCATGATAATGGCTGACATTCTTGCATGCTACCCATCATCAAAGGAAAATGCATCTCATTCTGAAACTGGA
Organism: Dysphania ambrosioides; assembly: GCA_026401315.1. Classification (NCBI taxonomy): domain Eukaryota; kingdom Viridiplantae; phylum Streptophyta; class Magnoliopsida; order Caryophyllales; family Amaranthaceae; genus Dysphania; species Dysphania ambrosioides. Next base: position 25,859,839 of record CM048663.1, on the reverse strand, counting down.
TTATGAACACTGATCAGAAAAATTTCCAAATACATATAAAGGGAGTGGTTTTAATTTAAATGGATGTATATTTACTCACCTGGTTACTGCAGTCTAGAGACATAAGTTGGTATTTCCCAACATTTTCCTGCTAAGCGAAATTTCCTGGCATTAAGTACTAATGAATATGGGAAGTTGGATTACAATAACAAGATTAGCAGTATCTTGGAAGTTAAAACAAATGTAGGTCATTTTCCTTCTTTCTCTTTACTATCAGCAAAGGATTCTTCACTCTTTCCTAATGAAGTTCAGTTCTGCTAATATTTATAGGAAAAGGAAGTTTAGAAACAATTTCTTAGCACAAGGTTTACATATGCAGACATTAAGAAACCTTCACCTCTAACTTCACCTCTAACTTCACCCCACCCTCTTGCAATTATTAGAGAACTGTAGAAAACAATAAGAATGCTCCTCCGTATGAGAGCTAGGTTAGCATTAACCATTTTGGGATGTCCCCAAGCCAAGTTAGTGTTGGAGATTTAGAGTATTTGATTGATTATATTCATGTTATATATAGTTTAAGTCATTTGGTTACGGCGTCATGACTTAAACAAGCATAAGAATAAAATAGTTGTATGTAATAAACCGAGAATATATTATATATATCTAAATGCTTGGTTTAGTAAATATCGTTTGACATTGTTATAAATACTTAACGTATTTATTAAAAGGTGTCTTTTAAAAAGGTGTCTTTTGGTTAGTATTTATACAACTATAAATATGTGATATTACTCATATGATGAAGGATGGAAATAGAGAAACTATTTCCTTGTTTCCTTTATGCATTGATAGATTGATTTATCATCATCACAAATACCAAAACTTGTTTTTATAGTATTGTAATTTTACTACACGAAATTACAATTGTTCTTCATTTTATCTTCTAAGTAAATTTCGTGTAACCCAGGTTGTAGTCTAAAGGGTCGAAATTATACTTTTGGGAAAGTGATTTCGTTCACGTCTCGAATAAATTTATTACCGATTATTTTTGTGACCCTATTATTGTAAAATTCCCCAACAGTTAGCATACTACCTTTGGCCACTTTGTTTTCTCTATAGCTCCTCTAAAGATGGAAACCACACCCACCCACCTAATTTTCTCTCTTTACTTATCCTCCCTCCTTAATCTTTGTGCTTAAATCAATAACTTAGTACTAAGACAGAGAGAAGTAGTATAATTGAGGAGGGAAAAACATGGAAAAAGAAATACAGGTGCAACAAATTTATACCTTGTGTGAGTGAATTTGGTTAAGTGATTCCTTTAAGGAGTATTCCATCTGCCGTAGATGAGTTAAACTAAATAGAGCCTAAGTGGTCGACAATTGGCAAACAAGTCTTTTCATTCTCATTTATTTGGTTTCAGTTGGGTTGTTAGTAGTAATGTAAGGTTCAAGCTAATAAAGAATTTTGGTCATTAGGAAGGATCAAATTTTGATCTTATAGACTATGTTCACCTCAACTTTTTAAAAATGTTCAAACAAAAATAAGCTATATTTGGCAAAAACAAAATTAGTTAAAATCAACAAAAGATGAAATGCACACAATAAGTTAGGTAAATAAGCTGAGAAAAAAATTTCCTTTGACAAAATTGTTTCCTTTACAACTAACTTAAGTGATAGAGCATTCAATTAAATAGCTTTAGCAAAGTTTTTATTTTGAAACTTTGTAGAGGCCAGGGAATATTTATTAGTCAGGAGGGGTCAAATTTTGGTCTTATAAACTATGTTCACCTCAAATTTTTAAAAAAGTTCCAACAAAAATAAGCTATATTTGGCAAAAACAAAATAAGTCAAAATCAACAAAAGATGAAATGCACACAATAAGTTAGGTAAATAAGCCAAGGAAAACTTAACCTTTGGCAAAATTGTTTCCTTTACAACTTAAGTGAAAGAGCATTCAAGTAAATATCATTAGCAAAGTTTTTATTTTGAAACTTTGTAGAGGCTAGGGAATTTAAAGCAAGTTATGATTGAGAACAATAATCTTGGTTATGACTATCAAATCCAAGCCAAAAGGCACACTAATACCCTCGAAATATCCATCAATCTACTTACACACCACCACCTCGAGAATAATTAGGAAGCAAAAATAAAGGTTACAACCCTAATATGGTAAAATAATAAAAATAAGCTAATTTTTCATTGTAAAAAGAGCCGCAAAAAATAAGTTAATAATTAATGTACATAGTATTCGATCTTACGTATTTGATAGAACCCTTTAAAATTTTAATAATTAAGTGAATTGGACATCCATAAATAAACCAATTTAACTTCCATATCCAAAGACAACTTTTAGATATTTGGAACCAAAAATATCAACTATGGAACATTAAAAAAATTTACTAGCCTACCATGAGTAGTTTTTTTCCGGGGAAAAAATATTGATACCTAAAACATCTTTTAGGGCAAGTAGTCTTTGGGTTTTTAACTATACTTGATTGTAAGGATTTGGGTGATGAAAATTATTTTTAGTCCATATTCTTTAGTTTTTTAAGATTATATGTCAGTTTAAGGATTTGGGAATCCATATTATTGGTGCCTTACCCAGCTAAGATTTTGACCCAAATATGATTGATTGACTTAGGTTCAACCAAATGGGCTTCAACCTACGATACTGCCTTGAAGGCCCCAAATTTAAACTCCTGATAAACTACATATTTAGCCAATATAATTGAATGATCAATTTTAAAGATTATTATACACTTTTTTAATTTTTTTTTAAAAGTATAAAATGTTTCTTAAAATCATGGGATAAGTTGATGAATCATTAAAACCATATATTAATATAGCTCTCGTCAAGTCCAAACTAGTGTAAAAACGATCGAATTATGAAGATTAATAATACACAATTTTTTGGAATATTTTTGAAAAATTACCAAAATTGAAATAAAGACACACAATGCTTTCTAGGGGTCATGTGAAGAAGTCAAATATCATTCAATACCTTATATTCAGTCTTCAAGGCCTTTAAAATGTGTTAAGAACCCAATCGTAGGAGATTGACAATGTTTAAAGTCAAAGTAGATGTCTTAATTAATTCTAGAGCATAATGGAATCTTATAAGACGCATGGTTAGAAAATTAGTCTGTTAACTCACTAGGTTTAGAATAGTGCAAAATAAATGAACTTTGAAGGATTATAAAATATTTTCGAATATTTACAAAAAATTCCTAAATTGAAATAATAGTAATTAAAGGGTGATCATTGGGTCTTGCGAGAAACTTTTGTATAGGGGTGGCAAAAACTGATCCAACCCGCCAATCCGACTCGAATCCAACCCGTTTATAAAGGGTTGGGTTGAAATTATCAACCCGATTAATTAAATGGGTCAACCCAACCCAACCCGATTAATAAATAGATTGGGTCAAGTTAAAATTTCCAACCCGACCCAACCTGTTTATTATTAGGTTTGATTTTTATATATGGGTCGGGTTTAAGTAATGCAAGTCATAAACTCAAGTCATAAATACCACCAGCCAACTCTAATTTCTACATTCTATTTGCATTCTGCTACTCTACCTATTCACTCTTTACCTCTATTTGCATTAGTGCTCTCTACCTCTTCTTAACATATTGTCAATATTTCAATTTTATTATATCGAGACTATGTTAAGATTTGAGATTTTTATTTTGCATTGTTTAAAACTTGGGATTAAAAACTCAAATTACTTTTACTTATTAAACAGGTTTGGTTGGGTCAACCCGAACCCATAGCGAGTTGGGTTGGGTTGAAATGTTCAACCCATTTAATAAACAGGTTGGGTTAGGGTTGACATATTTCAACCCGAACCCAACCCGGCCCATTGCCACCCTACTTTTGTACCATTCATAACCATATAATTGTTTCAAAGATCCTAGACGAGTTTAGTATCCAAACGTAGGAGTTTTAAAAATTGATTGAAATGGGTGTTAAGAGACAAAGTAAATGGATCAAATCAATTCTAGGGCATTATATAATCTCATAAGGCCATCAAGATACTCTCTCACAAGGTCCAAAACTTGTCTAAATAACTAAATATTAAATGTTAAAATACACTATTTCTGTGATATTTAAAAAAAAATGAAATTGAATTAAAAATATATCATGGGCGATAGAATATGAACCATTCACATACAATGAATAAATATCGAATAATGCATGGACCTCAAAAACTAGTACTATAAATCTATAATTTGGCATTTTAAGTTTTATTTGACAAATAGCGTCTCGTGCATTGCATGCGATACATTTCCTTTAAGAAAAAATTAACCTGGAGCATGAAAAAATATTGATTCTCAAAATTAAATTTTCTTGAACAAAAAGAAAGGTTGAGCAAGAAAAACGAAATTCTGTTGAAATCACACAATTTGTCACTAAGCTATTTATATGTTTACTGTTATTAGCGTAACGTAATCTACTTATATGCATGGCACAATATTTTATTTTGAATATTTTTGAAAGGAATATGCATGCACGGCACATACATTAATTAGTTGGATTTCTACAATTCCACCCCCCCAAAAATTGTTGACTTACTATAAGAAACTAATATTCCTAGGTGTTTGCCTGTTTTTACTTTTGCCTCACAGCTTGTTTTGGTAATATTGCGGATTTTTTGGATCCTATCAACTTTTCCTCTAAAATCCTAATTATAAAAAATGTTTGCAAAACCACAAAAAATTCCAAAGTTTTTCTTGTGCCCGTCCTCAAGGGGCTCTAGCCTTGCTCTTTCTCGGATCATTGTTGAAGACTTGAATCCTCCATTAAAATGGGGAGTCAAGATATTGATGAGGAGATTAATGGAGGTTCTATTTCTTCATCAACCCATAATAAGAGGAAGAGAGGAGGCTGGACGGCTGTTAAATATATTTTAGGTATATGTACAATACTTTACTTTGTTTTTCTTCTCATATACTTCTTAGAATCTCACAATGTAATCCTTAGCAATCTGATTACCTCTAACATCATCTACAAATATATATATTTTCATATCAAATTAATTATTCCGAGCAAGATTACAGATGGGATTTATTTTTTATCCATTGATTGCGTAATAATATTGTCTGCGTTCTGTCATTTTGTTTAATTAATTAGTTGAGGTACTAACCATTAGATAATTATTTTTTACAGCCAATGAGACATTTGAGAAGCTGGCATCAATGAGCTTGATAGCAAATATAACAGTGTTTTTGAGGACAAAATACAATATTGATGGAATATTATTGGTAAATGTAGTAAACATATGGTCTGGGTGTTGCAATTTTTTTACAATGCCAGGTGCTTTGCTGTCTGATGCCTACTTGGGTAGGTTCTGCACTTTGCTTATTGGTTCCACAATTTCTATGCTGGTAAGAAGTTGTGCCCCTTTTCTTGCAATCTATGGAGTATTTTGAATTTTTATTCACCAAAAAGAAAGTCAAAAGGAAAACTATTATTTAGTCAATTTAATACAGTAAAAATTCAAGGGATTAGGGAGAATTTTTAACTGTTTAACACTTGATCTACTAATGGAGTATTACATGTTACCGACCAAAATTTGTTTTGACTACACGACTGTCACACAATCAAGCGAACATTGTACTATGATCATGCGGTAATTAATTTTGATAATGATTGAAATAAAAGATTAGATTGTGTCTTGGGAAAAAGTATGGGATGATTTTTTACAAAGTTTACGGAGATGGGATTAAAATAAAAAAAAAAAAGTATCTTTCGATGTGCTAAGCTTAATTAAATTGTCGTATATTGACTACTTGTTGTAAGTTCTAACTCTTTTAAATGGTATTAAAAGAATTAACTTTTAGTACATTGTAGTATACTTTCCCTCGCTTATTTTGAGTAATAAAAAAACTTATAAAAAAAGTATGACACATTTAGTGGTAGATAATGAAATTCTTTGTAATTATAATTTTTCTTAACTTCAAATTAATCACACATATATAACCAACTACTTTCAAAAATTTACAAGAGAGCAGCGAGTGATTGAAACTTAGCACCTCAAGAATTTTTGTGCATTGCACCATTTATAGGAAATAAAACTGAGGTAAACCTTCAATGAATACAAATGCATGCTTGTAAACTGCTTATATAAGTTAATAAATACATACAAAGAAACTGCTTGCATAATTATTGATTGACTAAATGCTACACCGGTAACACATAGGAGTGATTTCATACAATAATCTATTCTTAGTAACAAATAAGTTGAATGTAAAAATGAATTAATTAATTATAACAAGCATGTAAAATTTCAGGGAATGGGGACAATGACTCTAGGAGCAGGAGTATCCAAGTTGAGGCCACCAGCTTGTGATCCATCAGAAGTATGTATCCCACCCACATCTTGGCAGCTTGCAGTTCTCTTCATAGCTCTACTACTGCTAGCCGTAGGAGCAGGGTGCTTACGGCCATGCAATATTGCCTTTGGTGCTGATCAGTTTGACATAAGAACGGAAAAGGGGCGATCCTCGTATTTGCGCTTCTACAACTGGTGGTACTTCTCCTTCACAATTGCCCTATTGGTAGCACTCACTGTAGTAGTTTATATCCAAACCAACATTAGTTGGACCATCGGATTTGCGGTCCCAACAGCGGCTTTTGCACTCTCAAGCATCATTTTTGTGATTGGCTGCCCAACGTACATATACAAGAAGCCTCAAGGGAGCATTTTTATTGACATGGCTAAGGTGGTTGTGGCTGCCTATAGTAAAAGGAAGTTGACTCTAGAAGAAAATCATGAAGATCATCAAAATTTTTACGATCCTCCAACTGATGCGCTTGAATCGATGGTGCCAAAGCTAAATAGATCGAATCGACTGAAATTCTTAGACAAGGCTGCTTTGATAAATCAACCTGATGAACTAAACCGTGTAGGCATGGCCAAGAACAGTTGGCGCCTTAGCAGTATCCAGCAAGTGGAGCAACTAAAATGCCTCATTGGAATTCTACCTGTATGGTTGGCCGGCATTCTATCTTTTGTGTCAATGGACCAACAGAACACCTTTGGCATCCTACAAGCACTTCAAATGAATCGGAAGGCTGGTTCGCGTTTTACCATCCCCCCTGCATGGATAAGTTTTGCGTCTATGGCTTCTCTATCGCTTTGGATTCTATCTTATGAGCGTCTATTTCTACCCTTAGCCAGGAAAATATTGAAGAAAGACGACGTGAGGTTGTCCATCAAAGCAAGGATCAAAATAGGAATGGTTATGTCGATTCTAAGCATGTCTATTGGTGCGGTGGTCGAGTCCAAGAGACGAGAGACAGCCTTGAAATCCAAATCCTTTGAGTCTCCTCTTAGTGTTGGATATCTAGCACCACAACAAGTCCTTTCCGGCTTAACAGAAGCTTTTGCTGCGGTTACCATCTTGGAGTTCTTCACCACACAAATGCCTGAAAACATGAGATCTTTGGCTGGTTCCATCTTCTTCATGAGCTTGTCCATGGCCAGTTACATAGCCACATTAATAGTTAACATCATCTACCAGTTAACTCGCAAAAGTGACGGAACGGCATGGTTGGGTGGTCACGATCTTAATTTGAACAAGCTTGACTACTTTTACGCCATTGTTGCTTGCATAGGAGTCCTTAACTTCTTCTACTTTACCTTTTTCGCTTACAAATTCGTGTTTGTTGATAACCACTGCAATCCTTCTGAAGCAGCATGTTCAGGTACGGACGCTCACACAAGGGTTGAGTGAAAGGACAAATTCAGGGGAATTCAAGTTGATGTAGCATTCTCATTCTTTTTGCTTTAGTTCATCATCTATGATTATTCTTCTTGCAAGTTCATGGTTCCTTGTGAAAATATTTCAAATTTCTCCCATATGAGTGAATAGAGGAGCGGTTTAATATTATGAGCGGGATGATTTCACTAAGATAAGTTGTTATTGATGAACATCATGTCATTTGTGGGCATTAAGAATTCAAATTAATGATGATTAGCACTTGGGCTCTCCAGCTCTTAGATCTCATATGAACTATTTATTAAGTAATTACAAGAAGTTTTTGCAACGGAAGCCTGAAAGACTGACTGGCTTGGTCCAGTCGTACAAAAATAATTGGAGAACAAGAAAATCTAGACTAACTAATGTGTGGAATCAGGGTATCAGTTCCAGAAAATAAACGACACAGTCAAGGTGACAGCATATCATCAACTCTATTAATCATATCACAGTCATCAGGCCACAGGCAAGGGAACGTCTGTCTTGGTATTCAGGTGAGAGCCTTTCTTGTTCCAGTTTACGCCTGGAAGATTACTTATCGTTTACTCTCCCTCATGAGGTGTTACGAATAAAAAAAAGGCATAACTGTTCTTGTCGGAAGAGCAGGGCTATGGATGAGATTGCGTTCTTTATTTACCTAAAGGAGTGTGCACACTTGTATTCAAAAGTTGTTAGCTCGAGGTTAGCATATACTCAAAGTCTCAAGTCTTCAATCATCTTAATCTATGCTAAAAAATATCAAACTTTCACCACAACCAGGCAAAAAGATTGGTACAAAACTTCATAACTTGTTAAAACATCCTTCTACAAAGATCACAACGTAAAGATCAATCGATAGATATCTCGCACACTCCATTTATACAATGCAATAGTTATCTCAAACACTAGCTTACAACATTGAGCATATTTATACAATGCAATAGTTATCTCAAACACTAGCTTACAACTTTGAGCATTCAGAAACGAGGTCATATAGTCTTCTACTGTTCAGTTTCAAAGTTGTGATCTGAGTGCAATTCGCCCATTAAGAATAAGACGCCAACAGCCCAGCTACGGTCAGTATTATTTAAAAGGTCCTAACTTTCGATAAACTTGGAATACTCCCAACTTCGGGGGTATATTGCCATAAAGGTCTCCAGCCAAAGGGTTACTGCTATGCCAGTAAATAATGCCACATAGCACGTTTTCATTTGTTAAAAGTAATCAAAGGAGCATAATGGATAGATTCTTTAATAGACAAATTAAAGGGTCGACATAAACGTGCCATGTGTCATTCTTATTTTCGGAATAGCACCTTAAAGATAGGACTGCCAATAGTGAACTGAAAGTTGGCGTTGATTGTAGAAGACTGGCCATAGTAAATTAGTAATGGAGCTGTTAATATCAATTTTTCCTACGGAAAACTAACAACAATCTCTCACACCAGGCAAAAGTCTTGACTTCAAAACAGATTACTGGTAAATGATTAGCTCACCATTACAATTGAAGAGGAGGGCCAGCATAGTTTCCAGGACGCATATAGACATTAGGTGCTTCTATCTCAGCAAGCCAGGCATAATCCTCCTCTTTACCATCATCTATAACACCTTTTGTAGCTGTAAAATAAAGGCAGGACGAGGTCAGGAAATAGCAGATGACTTGACAATCTCTTCAATTATTTCAGAAACTTACAGTATTAATTTCCTTATCTCTTACTCTATAGTTACTTATTGCAAGTACCTTAATTCCGCCTTAGTAAATTTAAAAAGATATTTGGAGTGCACACATTAAGACAAATCTAGCTAGATATCACATGATAATATTTTTTCTGATACTTTGACATAAAAAGATGGCCAAGGTTTATTCAGGGCAAATCAAATCTTCCCTAAAATTCAGACCTTTTAGCGCCTTCTTCCAAGTGAAGAGAAGATAGCCTAAGACAGTTACGAAATGGATAAACTTACAGAAGCTTGAATATGGATAGTCATGATAATAGGTGCATGTCCTGCCTGCATCCTCTAAGTAAGGTGGTGCAAGAATATCAAGCACAGCACAAGGACTGACTGATGTGAAGCAATGTAGATTTCCTCCACTTCTGGGGTAAAGAACTCTAGTCCCACAAGGTGATGTTACAACTTTGTCTGCCACCAACTTTGCTAATCTCACTGTAAAAACAATGACTAAAATTAGAAAGGGTTCTAATGTTGTTGAGAGTAAATACCAGATACTATGTCCCTTAGCTATTAAGAAAAGAAAGAAAAAGAAAAGGACAATACAGTTGTTACAGTGAAGGTAAAGGGGATAACAATCTTTCAATACTAGAGAGTAGAGACAGGCGTCAAGATTCACATCATCTTCTAACATCAAGAGTTCTAAAATTATGACTTATAATGATATTACCCCACTTTTTCCTTTCTCCATGCAGAAAAATAATATATGTATAATCATCAAAACTCATCCTCCTATTCCCTCCCTTTCATGTGAGAGAAAAGGCATTTACATTTCTTTCTACTGAAATTTAAGAAAACAATACTACTCAGCAACTGAAGTACAATGACCTCACATAGGAAATAAATTATCCATGTAGCAGAAATTGGACTGAAAGCATCATTAGAAGCAAACAACTGATTGATCTTGCTTGTTCAACTTCTCATGCAACAGTCACAATGCCAGCGGTGAGTAAGAGGTCAAATTCTCTTCAAGCCAGCATTTTGCAGGAGAATTACACCATATTCGCCAGTTGCCAAGGGTGAAGGGTGCTACTAATGGCAGTAAATTTGATTGATAGCTCAGACTCTAAATTACTAAACTATCGTGACTTGTGAGTCAGCTTATAAAAAACTACAAAAAAAACCGGGATCAACCTATCCAGATACTCTTGTGTCATCAATTTCAACGTACACATTTCAGAACCGATGTAGGAGGATGAAAGAAATGCAACACAGAAAACTCATCTGACATTTAACTGTAAGCAAAGATAATATTGAGGCTAAGAATTGGAATTATGATGAGATCACATCCTATAACTTCCATACAGTATTAACTCATCCGCATCCATTGCATAGAGTTCATTCATCAAGTGAGAACAGATAAAAAAAACTATATTATATCACCCACATCCTGATATACTTTTCAAACTCACCCTAATTTTTACCTTGGTTTGTCCCAAAGGATACTATCCTTGGTTATTTTAATGTCATCCATAAATGGGCTAACATGCAGACATCTTGGTAGTTCATAATCTCAAGTATTTATTGGTGATGGTAGGAAGCCCTTGATAAAAAGGAGAAGTTAAATAATAGAACAGATGGACAAACAGCGATCATGCTTTCATAACAGAGTTTTAAACTAACAATAGCAAGGAGACTAAAGTATAAAGAGCTTGACATGATGCACCTTTATCTCAACCTGACGAACCCAACCTACAATGTTCAGATTAGCAGTACTCACAAACATAGATCCTCCAATACATGCAGTAATTAGAACAATACACGAGTGTACCTTGAGAGTACTCAGATCCATTGCTCTTCATAATTCGCGGAGGTTCAACCCAATCATAGGCCTTCACATGCAAGGATCCATACAGAAGTTTGCTGAAGACTGTCATTCCAGGATGGTCGTGCAGAGGAATGACAGCAGATGTTGGGAAGGAAAATATGCACATCTGCATATTTGAGTTCATGATCAAAATGCTTATTCGAGACTAGAATGTAAGAAATAGCGCATTCAAGTAGAAAGCTAATGTAGTGAATCCAGAATAATTACGTTGAATCACTATGACAAAGTGATTCACGATGATTAGTAACAGGTAACATGTACTCAAGCCTAACCCTTACAGAAATGGAGAAGCACCTCACCTCAGAAAATCTATAAAACTCATACATAAGTTTTCACACTGTATCTTCTTTTTGTAAGTGATATAGCCTAGAGAATACTGCATGCCTTTGAACACGATCACCAAGTAAAACCAAAAATAATTCCATCTTTTATAATAATGTAGATCCCTGATATTATTTGGTTTTCCACCCCCAACCCTAATGAAATGATAGAAGACTGATAGCAGAAGCAACAAGCTTTGTTTATAAAGATCAACATATTTCTTCTAGAAGAGGGAGGATATTGACCTCATAGGTGTTATTTGAGCAAGAAGAGGGGGAATATTGACCTCAAAGGTAGCAAAGGTTTCCAGTTATAGAAAGGAAAGAATAATTAAGAAGAGACCCCAAAAAATAAAGTTTCAAAAAGAGCAAAGGAGGTTGTAATGTTTCCTTCATATGAGCAGAGGTTTGAGGATTGAGCCTTGATCCACCCTTGTTAAAAAAAAAAGTCTAAAACAGTTCAGAATTCTTGAAAGCCTTTCTTATTCGCTCCTCCAATCGATTAAGATTTTTAAAATGAAAACCTCAGCCATGTATGCAAGGCCTACAAGAGTGATATGTCACATATTTGCTCATAGAGAACAGTGTCTTAACAAATCAGGGGGATCAGGAGCTTTGTACAAATTCAGGAATAAAACTGTAAATTGGATTGCCTCATGACAAGAAGATTTTTGAGAAAAACAAGATTGCAAAACCATTTCCTTTCTAAGCCAAAAAGCTGCCTACTCCTCCAGTTCCCCGCTCCCCTACAAAAGAGAAAAAAAAAAGAAACAGAAAAAGAACCTCGTTACCCATTTGCCTCAGTCAAATATCTCTGGTATCCATCCATCCATCCATCCACTTCATTCCCATTTTAACTAATAAGAGACGCAAAATTTAACAGCCAAGTTTAGCTGATAGTGATTATTCTAAACATTGTTTAGATCACATGATCTACAGAAAGCCTTTCGTTATGCATTAAATAAAAAATCTTGGTCAAGTGTTTTTGCTAAAATTAATGTAATGAATCACAAGGGTCAATAAACTCAAAAAGTGCAAAAATATGTGAAGTTTTATGCATTTGAACCAGATGAACAAAAATAAATCTAAGCAAAAGCGGTAGAATATCATTCATAGAGCTGTGAACTGTAATTTGAATGAAGTTACAAAAATGAAGTTCCTGATCAAAGGTGCATGAGAACGTTGATGTAAAATTAATGTGACGGAGAAAAGGCTAGATGGCATTACTGTAAACCCCTCACACTCATGGATATCTATATATGTTATAGGCTGGGCCCATCTAGGTGCTCGGTTGAATGGGTTCAGCAAAGAAAGGCCATATCCTCTGTCGTCATCAACATTCTCCTCTCTCAGACCAACATCAGCAGGAGTCGTAGTGTCTGCAAAGGAGGACATTATCACAGATTAAAAAGCTAAAGCTAAATATTTTGAAAGAGGAAGGTCATAATGTCCATGGCTATGAAAAAGATGCCACCTAGCACACATTTAGTTTAAAGAACACATAATATCTGTCTTTTACAAAATTAATATACAAAAAGAGAAAAAAAGTGGAAACAATAAATACTAATTAATTGTAACGTAAAATTTTCACCAAAGAAGTTATTCAATTCAGACCCCTGTTTTTTCAAAAGCTTCTAGCATACTGCCTAATGTTCTGGAATCGATATTGCAGCCCACCCAGGTGAATTTCATCAAATCTTTTCATTGGAACTTTATGCAAGTGGAATTTTCACTTTTGAAGACAAATTTTCATATTCATAACTATCTTAGTAAAATTTAAAGCTATATGTACCACCAGTCCATTTATTTGACAAATATTGCAATGATGATTCACTAAAGTAAATAGCACTCATACAAATGAAATACCAGGCACATTCTCATAGATTGTAGGTACAATTTACATATATTAGTGATGCAGTTTGGTTTGTTTTAAGTTAAACTTTGTAAATTGCAGTGCTATTTGCTGGAGTTGTTTTAAGCATAGAACCTTTAACCATCATAAATTTTACAGTGTGCATAATGTTGTGGTTGTAATAAGTTGAAAGATTTTGATACAAAAGGCAAAATTTACCATATTTTTCAACAAACGTGCATTTCTGATCCTAATACACAAATGGCATCACTTACATAATTTGTACTAAAGAAAATTCTTAAAGTTAAGGGAAAGAAAATAGTGCTCCTCACATTGAAGTGGCCTTTTTGGTTTTACTATTTAAGTGGTCTCTAGCTGGATGGTAACAATGAGGAAGTATATTCTTCAATCCTACATCAGACACATCATCTATCAATTGCAGCCGAAACAAAAGAAACATGTCAGTGCTGCATCCTTGTGCAACCTAAATGGTCTTCAAACTGAGAAAAGTACCGAATTATAAAGTGCCTGATCTAAAGAGAGACTTGTTATTTGAGTTAAGAAATGCCAAGTGGCTCAAGAAAAGAAGGATGAACATAGGATGAATTTCTGTAGCATCATAGATAGAAGAACAAGAGCCAGCAGATTTTACAGGCAACTCATCATTTACTAGTTTTCTTAGAAGCTCTAGTGCCCTAGCACTTATCCTTTCTTACTTTAAGGAAGAATCAAAGACAATCCTTCTCTTGAGGCATATTAACTGTTCCATCTTTCCCCCAACAAAAGCTAATTGTACACATTACAGAGCTGAGCACTTTGTCAGAAAAATTGCTTGATACAGACTTAACTAGCTCATCTTAGCTAATATGCAAAATTTACTTCAAATCTACAGTAATAAACCAAATCAACTAAAGCCATTACCAAATATGCAGTGCTTGCCCATGGCTTCTGCATAATCAACAATGCCTTGGATTAGCTTTTGAAAAGAGGTAAAAGAAAGATGAGGGTCGAAGCAGGACTAAAACATACTTCGTTAGTGAAATCCAGAAGGCTACACCATACATCTAGGATAAGAAATCATATATTATTAGTGAAAACTAAATAACGCAATTGTTAGTCTAGATAAGATTAGACAAAGTAAAACACACTAAGAATATGTAAACCAAAACATCCTGCAGGGGGCTCAGCTAAACCTCCTATAAGGGTGACATATACTCGGGGAAACAAGGCCAAGCAGGCAGACAACAAGCAAGCAAGAATGAGTGGGAGCACAAGCCAGCTGGCAGTTAGGCGGTTAAGGCATTAAAGAATAAGAATATAATTCTGTTATTAGGAGGAATCTTTGTAAATATAAAGGGGGTAATAGGGGAAGGTAGGGGGCATCAGAAATTTGTAAGTACACACTTGGGAGAGCCCTTCCTCTCGAATGAAGGCCAGTGTACTGCCAGTATTACAGTAAGACAATCATCTATATTTACTATATACATTGAATCTGTTTTTTGCTTCTGTCATTTTCTCTTCCATTACAATCAACACAGCTCCCACTTCTGTCTTGCTCGAGCCTGGTTTCCAGCACATCCCAAAAAAAAAACTTAAATCAGGTCAACCCACCATCTCACCCATCCTTTAATCCTCAGCATCGATTTTCCTCTCCACCTTTCCCCGCCATTTTCATCTCGTCCAAGTTCACCCCTCTAAAACACCAACCTCATTAAACGACCAAATTCCCAATTGCAAAAGAGACTGCCGTGAAAGTTTGTGGAAATAGCTAGTGTTACAGTTCTCATGTCTTTCCTGCACCTCTTACTTTTGACGAGCTCAATCACTGTCAATTACCATGGCTGGCTTCAGCGATCTGCTCTTAAGTTCCAGGGTGGAGAACAATGGTAATTCTCTTAAACACCCAAGTCTCTACTCTCAAGTTTGATGGTTCTCTTCTTTTCCCAAAAATTGTGAGCAAAATGTATTTTGGAAATCTAATAAATTTAAGAAGATGCAATTTATTTAAAGTCACCTGTCTTTTCTATAGTGTTGAGAAATTAAGTTTCTAAGATCAAAAGAAGCATGCCCTTGTCTGTAACTGGGATGAGGAGAACTTAAGATGTGAAAGAGTAAATGAGGGGAAAAATCTGTGCTAGAATAATGAAGGAAAAGAAGGTTGAACTTGTAGAGGGATGACAAGAACCAGAGAAAAGTGATGACATGTTGAAGAAGGAACACAGCATAGCTGAATAAACACATCAAACCTCCAGTCCTTGTCCATTGCATCTCTTAATCTAAAATCTTTCACGTGAAAATGATGTTTCCCATAGTAATAAATTCACTCTCAAATTTTCTGACAACCGAACACAGGCATTATTAGAAACATTTCAGCTTTACTAGAGTTTCTTACATACACCTGGTGCACCAAACATTTAAAACTCAAATGAGCAGAAATGCAAATGAGAGAGCTATATCCTTGGGTGCACCTAACTCTAGATGTACCCGAGTGCATGGTAGATGCTCTGCAACTTTACTAGCCACCAAATGGAGGCATAGAAATGCATGGCACACACCATTCATAAGAACAAGAGAGGATTACCTCCACATACCAATTAGCAAGTACCAGACCTACTCTCTCTATTAGTCAAGTCCAACACATGCCTTTCTCCAATTAAAACTTCCCATGAAAAACCTATGACATCATAAGATTTAGAAACAAAAGATGGCATAGGAGTTACATAACATGGGATGTCTTAGCACTCCTACAGACGGAGCTACCAGATTGCAAGACATGACAGGACCAAAAATTTAAATGTTCAACTTCAGGAAAAGAAACAATATACTTTGGTAGAAACAAGATCTTCACTACTAGATTCAAATCATATAATTGCAAATACACCCCCTAAAACTCGACGCTAAAGCACTTCTTTAGCAATACATTAGTGTTACATTTTAAACACCATATTTTGTGGTGGGGATAGGTGTGAAAAGAAATCAAACAACCGGACTTAAAAGGCTATAATGGTGATTTGCTAACAATATTGTGAAGTATGAAGGAATCCAAAGGAATATAATCAACTTCAATATCATTGTCTACCAACATTTCTAAAGATCTGTCAATTCTAGGCGATGGTTTGGCCACATACTTCAACAAAATCAGCAACTTACAGAGTATCTGTGACGACTTTAATATACTTAAAGTAAATATCTCTTTAATGGTACACCACCATCACTAAGAAACTCAAGCGCTCAACTAAAAATCAATTTCTTGTCCATTCCATCCAAAACCTCAATTCCATTCTTTGTTCCGAGGTATCAAATTCAGGAAAATATCTCCAAAAATAATACATATTTAATTGCTTTTACTCTAAACACAAAACATAACTAAATAATTCCTCAATATACATAGTACTATTCTCATCCCATCCAGAAATTGCAACCACACAACATGCTATGCAAAAATCCGCTACAAGCCACAAAATTACCAACACATTAGCAGATAAATTATAAATAAACAACATATAAAAAACCATCAAATTTCCCAAGCATAACAACCTAAACTACAAATGCCCACATACAAAACTCGCAAATTCATTTATAAATAGATGAAATTTCACAAAAATCACATCAATAATTTAGCATAACACACATAAAATCACTACCTCCATACAAATTAACACCAGCCTATTCGCAAAATCAATTCAAGTTAACATCACAAAAAAATTTGAATGAAGCTAAGAAAACAAGAACAGGGGAGAATGGAAAGATACCCAATAGATAGGAGAGTTTCTGAACGAGTTGAGAAGATGGAGGAGATGTTACAGTTGGTGTAAACGTCTTCTTGCAGAGGTTGTAGATGGTTTGGATAGTTGTGTTCTTGTCCGCCATATCTGCTCCTGTTGTTTAAAGGTGCACAGTTCCCCGATTAGGGGGGGCTTGACTCTTGACTCCTGAATGTAACATACAAGGTTCTTCTTTTTGTTATTATCAGTTGTCACTTCACAACGTTATTTGTTATCATTATATTTATTACTGACAACTTTTTAGAATTTTAACCGATTAAATTAGATGATTATTCATATCAATCTTATAATAAGGTTATTGATTTCAAATTCTCAATCTTATAATAAAGTTATTACTTTCAAATTCTCAATCTTTCAATATATCATAGGTAGATTTGGTTTTTGTTAAAGGATTGACAATATATTACATACTTATATCTTTCAATATATCATAGGTAGATTTGGTTTGTGTGAAGCAACTCAAGAAAGTGTTAAACTTAGTGTTTTCATGCTTTTAATTGATAGACTCAGCCAAAATTGATTTTACGACTTTTCTAGTGTATTTTGTTAATAGCAAGTTAACCATTAATCCTTTCTTCAACCCATAAGTATTTTGAAAAATTGGATCAAAATGAAGTGATTAAAATGACAAAGATATTAAAGTCATAAGTATGAACTTGATTAAGTATTAAACAAATGTGACTTGAATATTATTAAATTTAGATTCTAATTAGACTTGATAATATTTAGTATGTTCAAGCCAACCAAAATTTTTTTAAGCTACCTCAAATATATATCACGTAAGTTTGAAATCTCTTTAACTGTTGGATGGTTCAAGGATGAACATTTCTTGTCAAGCCTAAATAATTTGCGCAAAACACTATCATACTTTGTATTCCATTTATTCTACTTAACTAACTAACAGCCTCCTGCTGGCTAAAATATTCCTTTGGTTCTGTCTATTCTCCTCCCCTGCTTCTATCTCCTCAACTGCTGCTGTTATTGCCTTGTTCTTCTTGATCAGATTCCTTCTGGTGTAAGTCAACTTTATGGGAGGCTTGGATGAATCTCCTGTACAATGTCTATCACAAGCTCTTAGATCTAGTCGATATCTGGCTGATTCAGGTACACCTGATTCAGATTAAACTAAGGATCAGTTCATATTGTTGGAATAGGTTGTGGCCAAAAAGCTGAGTTATCAAGCTTATCTTTGACAAGAGATTGAAGAATTATCACAACTTCAATAATATGCCTCTGACTTAATGTTTAAGATATTAATTGAATAAAAACATGGGATAAGAATTTCTAATAGGACGATACATTTATGCCCATGAAATAGACTGAATAATTGGGCAGGGATAGTTCACACATTCCAAGAGTTCTAGTTTTCTTTTGTATTTTGGGAGAGAGCAAGCCTCTATATATACAAAAAAATCATCATTTTTATCCTTAAATCTGTCTTGCTAAACCAGTCTTAACCAACTCTCTCTATATTATAAACCATAGTAGATTTCAGGAGAAAGATAATTTTGTACTCAAACCTAAAACAATAAGCAAATAAAGATTGCATTTTCTAGGGTAATTATGCGAGATAGTTTTTGGTTCATATAGCCGACCCCATCTTTTTGGGATTAAGGTCTGACTTTGTTGTTTCCCATTGGCTAAACTATTACACTGAGCTTACGTGATCATGTTATATCAAGCGTGTAAACCTCATGAAAAATATCATCGTAAGCTCTTATCAAGGCTATATCTGGATAAATGTATCTCCATAGTTTAGGTACACCTAATTCAGATCAACCTAATGATCAGCTCATATTCTTGGAGTAGGTCATGGCCAAAAGCTGTGGTAGCAAGCTTATCTTTAACAAATAATTGAAGAGTCTATCATAACTTTAGTAATATGTCTCAGCTTTTTACTCAAGGTTTAAGAATTTAACAGACAAAAAGTGCAGAGTAAGAATTTCTAAATGGACTATTCATTCATGCCCAAAATACTGAATTTTTAGTCACACCCAGATACAAAGACTATGACTAGATATCCATTTATAGCAAAGCCTGGGTTAATCTTGAACCGATTAGGATGGTCTTGTCTAGTGTGGTCTTGGACCTTTTGGCTTTAAAAATTTTCTCAAAAATGGTATGTTTTCTCATACATTTCAACTGCTGCTCGTGAATTAATACTAAACACAATATTATCACCTTATTTATAAGCATAATACATTATAGTGGATCAGGATTCATTTAGATACACATGTGAATGCCAACAGGTTGTATAGTCTAAGGAAAGGGATGTGTTTGCAAGCAATGGCGGAGTACCCTTTCTCAAACAGCAAGCTTAGACACATGCTTTTATAAACTAATACTTTATTGATTACTTTCCACGTTGTAGTATATGAGGTTTTTAAGTTTTGAATTGGTTGCATTTCCCCAATTGTGTTAGTATCCAGATAGTTTTCCAACTTCCAAGTGTTCATTTCCAATAGTTTTAGTCCATGTAGAGAAAAACCTCACGACTAGCATAAGAATAATTATTACTTGCAAGAGTGGATATGTTCAGTCACTGTATAGTAAAAAGAAAAAAAAATTGTAATGCAGGATTCAGAGTTGCCTAACAGAAATTGTTGAAAGTTCTAATACTGTTTCTGACACAAGTAGGACTAGAAGAGATACTAGTAAAGGTGCTATAGACAGAACGGATGACCCAAGAGATTAAAAATCTTGTACTCTTGTGTCATGGTAGAGTGTTGAGTGCTCTATAAGATGATATTCACTGTATTTTTTTACCATATTAAACCTGCAACTAAATTCTAGAATACTCTTTGTTCTTGCTATGGTCATATTTTCATATTGGAAAAGGTAAAATGAGTACCTATTGATAGTTTGTAGGATTTGGAAATTGGAGTAATCAAAATGAGTAGTGATGAGCTAATCTAATTGACTAAAGTGAGCAATAACAATAGGAAATTATCAAGGATTAAAAGCTTATAGGTTTAATTATCTCCACTAACATGAACTAATGCAACAACAATTCCATCTTCCCTTATTCAATTACTAAATAATTCATTGGATAGAAACGCCTTAATCAATACTAATGATTTCTTTTGATCAATCAATGACTTCTTCAACAGTGCAATCATACCTATTTTCAAGTAATCATGCAATTCTAAGACTTTAAGCATAACATCTTTACATCCTAACAAATTCCATCAATACTTTCGTAATGATTTCCTTTATCTTAAATTAAGGTTCTAGATTCGATTAAGATCAACTTTCGTTGTAACCTAATCACATTCAACAAATACTATTTCTAGTCATTCATCGATAATAAAACCAACCCTAAGATAAATGAATCACAAAATAATTGAAATTGGGATTTAGGAATCAATAACACATCATTCCATGCTAAGGTTCAACCTAACTCTAGAATAAAGAAAAGTACTATAGTATATTGAATGGAATAGGTAGAAATGACTTATTTACCCTTGAACATGTCATAAACACTTGAAATACATCGATTTGAGTCAAACTGGGCCAAACGGGAGAGGTTTTGTGTATTAAATTACATAAATACTTCGAATCGAACGATATGAGTCAAGATAGGCCAATAAGATGAATTTGGGTAGAAAATGACGTATTTACCCTTGAACATGCCATAAGCACTTGAAATACATCGATTTGAGTCAAGCTCGGTCCAACGGGAGAGGTTCTTTGAAAATATCAATGGATTCTTGTACACCAAAATCATGATTCAATAAGTGCCAAAGAGAAAGAGCAAAAGTGAAAGCTATGAAAAACCCTAGAGCTAATGAGTAATAATAATTGAAAACTAAAACTAAGAATAATAAAAACTAAGAAAATGTGAAAATCAGAAAATTTCCCTAACTCCTCAAAAGTGGCGTGAGAATACCATCCAAAAGAAGTCCAAAACTTCTTAAATTCCCCCTACCTAGCTAGTGCCAAATGCCTAGGTTTTATGGCTACAAAAAATATTATTTCAAAGTGGCCGCCAAGGTGTTGCAGCGTGAAATGAAGGATCACCATCGAGGTGCGGTGTATGCTGCGAAATTTATTATTTTGCTTGCTAGACTTCATTTGCCGTACCTCACATGGAAGATCAACGTCTAGAACTCTAGATAGAGCCATGTTGCAATAGGTCTTCAAAAATCCAAGACAAGGCTACTAAATGACGCATATACTTCCAACACGAGTCCAGCACGATATCATGAGAGCTTTTATTGCATTAAAATCCTACAAAACAAAATAAAGCATATTCGATAAGAGTAATATCGAAATATATGAAATGAAAGCTCGTAAAGGAGGAAAATAAGGAGGAAAATTGATAAATAAGATTGATTAAGGCATTAAAACAATGAACATAGGTCACCCTTGGGTCTGCCTTTGGTTTTTTCTGCCTTCTCCCAGCATTGCTGCTGAATGCCTGCTTCACACTGTGAGGGAAGCTTCTCGAGTTGTACTCGAAATTGGATGTCGAACTCAGTGATTAACTCGGTTTTGGATTCGTCTGTGAGAGTGGCTAAAGAATGGGGTGGTGGTGCTGTTTGCTCCGCCTTTACTTCTTGGTGCAGATGATTAGAGACTATTTCTCTTTTTGGCCTCATTTTCCAATTGAGTAAGAGGGAAGGATATTTTGGCACCATAGAAATACGAAGTATAGTTTTTTGTGCTGGACACTTTTTTAAGATCACACTCCGTTTTATGTTTATAAGAATTTTCTTAATTATTATTGCTACACGAATTAGAGAATATTGATAAAATAATTACATTAATATGAGTGAGTTTTTTTTTAAAGAAAAGTAATTATAAAGACATGACTATTATAAAATAGTTAAAGAAGACTCATATGGTGAAATAAGTGAGGATAAAATAGTTATTATACTCCGTATAAAAATGATGTATCGAGAACGGAAACAAGAAATAAGAGTAACAGACGGAATATGTAATTATGAGTGTAAAAGGGAATGTTATTCTGTTGGGGGAAATCAGAGTAACTAAATAGGGAAGGGGGGGCATCATCAGGAGGTATTCAGAAAAGTTGTAAGAGAAAAACACCGGGAGAGTCCTTTCCTCTCAAAACAAGGTTGTCTTAACTTTCAAGCTATTCAGTAATACAACAGTAATACATTAGTATTTTCATACAATCCTGCTCTTTACAAACGATCTGTCCATATTGCTCGTTGAGGCTATTTGGTGTGTTGAACCCAGTCCCTAGCACATTGATCATGGGGTCGACTTGAACTAGGCTAATCTATACCCAACAATTCCCTGGTTCTAAGAGTTGAGTTTGAGTAGGTGTGCTTTCATGGTATAAGCTATAAAGTAATTACAAGGCTTACGAGCTTGGTGTAATAAATTAGCCAATTTAAGAGTGGAAGTGTTGGCATTGTACAATAAGTTACTTTTGAGTAGCTTGAAGAGACAAACAGAAATGCTATACAAAGAGGGGATCAATGGAAGTAGAATCATGTAGAATATTGCTGGAATTCTTTTAATTTTCTTTTATATTTTTGGAGAGAGGATATCTCGAAAGCTTGAACTTATCTTTGGTTGCTTCTGCTTTCCAGATTTTGTACATCATCGTCTTGTTTCTCTAAATCATCCTTGTTGACTAATCAATCTTTTCATTCATGGATAATTTTTTGTGTTTAGCTTATTACCCTGTGAATTCCATGGGTAGAAGTCCTGTAACCACAACAATGGTTCATGGACAGTAACCCTTAAAAGAGTGGGATTGTCACCAATGAAGCAGAAGTGAAACATGAAACTGTAACTAAGATTCAATTTTTAAGTGTTTGGGTGTGGATTGAGGTATCTTGAATTTTAATACGTATCAATTTATTGAAATGACTCAATGAGAACTTGCTTAATGAAAATTCTTGGTGTAAAGGAGAACTAGCTTAATTTTCTGTTTGTCCTTAACCAGTGAACCTCCATTGATTATGTTGACGTTTAAGCTGGACACTTTTGCACTGTGGCCGTCTTGCATGAATTCTGAAAGAAAAAAATGTTGAAGGGTCATACTGCTTTTGGTGCTTCCAAGAGTGAGACGCACATAAATAGGGGTTGACAATGAGTTGCCATGTCGACATGAGTATACTATGCTAAATGTTTAATTGGAATCATAGTAAGAGAGGTGCTTAAGCTGATTTGGAAATGTCCACATATGAAGAAATGTGAATGGTTGTGGGTGTGCTTGTAGGAAAGACCAAATAAGTTAAAGCGATGAGTCTTTCATAATCTTAGGCTTTGGAGACATATCCCTTAGTTGGTGGTGATAGATCCATTGTGGCAGCTCCATCAAATGGCAAGTCTTTGTTTTTTGTGATTTATGTTAATGAAAGAATGAACAGTTGTGGTGGCTGTCCTGTCACTTGCACTTCATCATTTTGTGCACCACTTTCACAATTTTTCTCCTCTTTCCATGGTTGAACATTGTAACAAGTTTTTTTCATATTTTATTTATCACAAGGCCTTCAGTACCTTTGGTCATGTATCTATCGTCCAGGCTACTGTTAATAAATCACACGGGGACCGAACCGGCATATCCAGACCAGATCTGATACAGAGGAGTTCCTATTGCCGAGTTTCAGGTTTGTGGATGTCTGCAATTTGTTTGTACAGACAAATAAATCTGATCATGTCTAGTGAATTTACAGAGCATGGTCTTTGGTGATACGTTGTAACTAAATTGAAAGAAAAGTCATTTATCAATCTTTTAGGAGAATATGTTTCTGTATTGACCCAGATAATGTATTACATCTGGGTTTTCTGCTGATCTTTGTATAGCACCCACTGCACTTGAGGTTTCTTAAGTCTCCGTGCTTGGCTGAATCTAAAGTTGATGACTGAAAGCTAATTCAAGTTTCTGTTCTCTAACAAATTTGCAGGCCTTGAATATTCAGCATTTGGTATTGTTCTTCGAGGAGAAGATTCAGGCTGAACACTGATATGGAGTTTGTCAATGAGGCTTTCACATTTTATGCTCTTTGTTCTAGTCAATCATTCACTAGATGAAAGCTTAAGTTACCATAACTTCTGTACTAATTAATTACATTATTTTTTAGGTGTATATATAGCATTGAATTCACACACTTTCTAAGTTAATCCAGGTATTTAATTTGTTGAATTGCATTAAATATCAATAAAATTCTGAAGTTTGGTTATAAAATTTTGTTATTTTGTGTATGTCCAATCTTTAGTTTAGTTCACATCATAATTCATAACATTCTATCACGGCGTTTTGTAGTTTGATATACTCTTAAATCTTTATCAACTATTGATAATGACATATATCTTTCAAAGCTTAAGATGAAATATTGTAACATATATATTCATGCTAATACATGTATCTATCTATTAGGTTCTTGTCAAATCCAATGCGAAATCAATTGGGCATTAAATTGTGAAAATGAGATTAAACCCTAATTAAATTCTAACATTATAAATATTCCCGAAACTAACCATGTTCCCCATTTACTGACAATTAAGGGTTGTTAAAGCTTCAAAGACGCACAAATCAATATTGGGAAATGTTTAAGAAAGTAACCATTAACAAGAATGCCATGTCATTGTGATAAGCTTTTACTAACATTTTTTAACCAAGCAAGCTAGTGATAAGTTTATTGCCATATTGTGATATTTAGGCATCTCGCATCTCCTCCACCACCTTAAGGTTTTAGACTTGATTTCAAATAAGAACGGTCTGTACTTTTGGAAGGTGGATGTGGTAGGGATAGGGTAAGAACGGATTGTATTTGTATATATGCCCTCTGTCACGTTATTTCACACTAAAGTAGTGAAAAGTAAAAAGCACTGTGTAATATATAAATTAAGACAAATGAAGTGATTATTAAATTATGGAGAACTATTCTTTGACTTTGAATGTTTCTCAACCTTTAGTACTTTGTAGTTTGTACCGTCTCATTAACTACAATTACTACTCCCCTCAAAAAAGAAATGTATTACAACTTTTCAAAAAAAAAAAGAAGTGAGTTGACTTGTGATATTTTTGAATGAAGAAAAAGGATTCTTGGTCAAACATGTACTTGGTATTAGCAATCTCGCCTATTATTTTTTTGCCATTTGATTGACAGTTACCTTACTCTTGCATTACAGGTGGGATAAGTATGTACTCCGTATGAGTAAAGAGGAACTTTATTTGTAGTGGTTGAAACTTTTTTTCTTACTTTTTATACTTTTGGGGGGAAGTGGAGCATTATTCCTCAATTTCATAGGCTATATATATGATAATGCTAATGCTAATGCTAATGCTATCATTTCTTGTGAAAATTTGGGTGTTGACTGGAGTAATTGTCAAATTCATAAGTACAATCTAAACAAGTTACTTGGTGGATATTTCATCACTTCTCCGCCTCAAGTTTTTGACTTTGGGAATTTTTTTTCTAGGTTAAGAAGGACGTGTCCAATGTCGTTTGATCAATGTGTGGTGTTACACATCCACTGTCTGCTCATGATACATATCATCTTGCATTTTGGAAGAACCTATGGTAGGTATTGAGGGTTTTTTTTTTTTTTTTTTTTTTTTTTTTTGCATGTAAAAGTAAGTGATCGAATGTAAATTACTTTGTATGTTTTGTCTCTGGATGTAGAATAATATTGAGAAGAATCATTACCATAAAAAAGGGCATATGTACTCAAGAATCTTTTGGAATTTTTAGCCAAAACGGTTATATTATATAAATTATTTGTCATAATAGTTATATTTTGATTTTATTTAGTAAAATTGCAACTTTTACATCTCCTCCAGTGTGAAGAATGATTATTTTTTCTATCCTTAAAAATTACCCTATTTAACTATTTTTTATGAGAATTTTTTATTGACGGAGGGATAACTAAAACGTGTTATCTCAATTTTCATCTCCCTCGTCCCGTCCGTTAACGTCATCATAGTATCATCGCAACGAACAACACCGTCTAACAACCACCCCATGATCCCAAGATTCCCAACCACTACATTTACTATTTTACCATCCATTTCATTGACAAAATTTACATCAAGAAAAATTCAATAGAAAAAGGCCCAAAATTCCCTAGATTTCCGTCCAATTCATCACGGCTCCGCAGTCACAGCCACCTCTGCTACCTGACTCCACCACCTACTTCACAATCCGACTATCCCTTTACATCCTTAATCCTAATCTTCAACGTTACGCTCAATTTCTGGAAATTTGAAGAAGCAAGACAACGAAAAATGGAATTATGCACTCACTATACACGGCGCCCTTTCAACCCTGTCGCTTCAAGTCTTGGACACGCACCTTCTCATCGCTTCGTACCTAAGTCTCCTCATCTCTGTTTTCAGAAACTTCCATATTTCTTAGATTTGTTTCCCATTTCTTTTACTTGATATGATTTTAATTCTAAATACAAAAGTTGAGTGTTGTTTCAAAATTGAACTGAGGGAGTGGTTTGCAACAAAAGAAGCGGTGGATGATTTAGAACGAGCTTCGATGAAAATTCGAGCAATTTTCAGAAGAGAAAAGCGAGACCCTCATCTCAACGAAGAGTCAAAGATTGATGACGATTGGTACGGTTCGGTGGCGGCGGCGGTGGCTGTGACAGTGAGGGAGGAGAAACCTAGGTAGAAGAAGCGTTAGTCAAAAGTAGACGAGTAAAGCGAAAGCAAATAAAATCAACATAATAGTTATTTTGACAAATAATTTATATACGATAATTATTTTAACAAAAGAGGGTGGGTTCTTATATAAGAACCATGTATATATAATAATTCATCTATAATCGTTAATTAATTATATTTTAATAGTTGTGATTAATTCTTCAGTAATGGCAAAATTATAAATATAGAAAAGTTTGAAATTAATTAGCAGTTGAGAAAAATTCGCACCCCGTAATTATTGGGTAATTTCCAAAAACATCTCTTTATATTCTCAATGAATTAGGCTGCTAATGTTAACTTGCACAATTCTTTAATAGTTTCCAAATTATTTCTATTACTTTATATTTGATTTTTATTATTTTTTCAGTAGTAATTTGAACACCAATATTAAACTTTGAAATATTAGTATTAGACCTTAAAACAATAGAATAAATATTTAAAACATATGTGTTAAGATTTAGAACATCACTACTCAACTTTAAAACATCAGTATTACATATTACAACAATACATGAAATTTTTAAACATATATATTAACCTTTAGAACATTAATATTAATTTATAGTACATCAGTATTAGAACTTAAAACAATAAAATAAACCTTTAGAACATATGTGTTAAGATTTAGAACACCAATACTCAACTTTAGAACATCAATATCAAACCTTAAAATAATAGAATAAACATTTAAAACATATGTGTTAAGCTTTAGAACACAAATACTCAAATTTAGAACATTGGTATTACACATTATTACATATTACAACAATAGATAAATTTTTTAAACATATGTGTTAACCTTTAGAACATCAATATTAAATCATAGTACATCAGTATTAAACCTTAGAACAATAGAATAAACCTTTAAAACATATGTGTTAAGATTTAGAACACCAGTACTCAACCTTAGAATAATAGATTAAACATTTAAAACATATGTGTTAAGCTTTAGAACACAAGTGCTCAAATTTAGAACATCAGTATTACACATTAGAACAATATAATAAAATTTTAAAACATATATGCTAAGGTTTAGAACACTACTACTCAACTTTGGAACATCAATATCAAACCTTAGAATAGAATAAACATTTAAAACATATGTATTAAACTTTAGAGCACCAATACTCAAATTTAAAACATCAGTATTACACATTAGAACAATAGAATAAAATTTTAAAATATATGTGTTAAGTTTTAGAACATTAGTATTGCATTTTATAACATCAGTAAACAATGAAATGAATATTAACACTAGTGTTCTAAAAAGTTAGACTATTGTTCTAAATATTAAGTCTATTGTTCTAATAATGTATTCTATTATTTTAAAAATTTAATTCTATTGTTCTGAAATTTAATTTTATTGTTCTAAACTTTTACAATGTTCTAAACATTAACTCTAATTAGTAATTCTTTTATTCTAAGGTTAAATTTTAATGTTCAATTCTATTATTCCAAAATTGTTATATGTTGTTCTAAAATGACACTATAGTTCTAAATAGTAGGGCTATTGATCGAAGGTTGTTATCACTTGTTCTAAACTTTTATTTAATTATTCTAAACTTTTGCTACGTAATTCTAAATATTAATTAAATTGTTCTATATATTAAGTCTATTGTTCTACGTTATTATCTATTGTTCTAAACTTTATTTCTTTTATTTTAAACTTTTGTTACGTAGTTCTAAATATTAAATGTATTGTTCTAAATATTAATTGTATTGTTCTAAGTAGTGATTATATATTCTATGGTTCGATTATGTAGTTTAAGTTCTTTTGTTCTAAATATTAACACTAGTATTCTAAAAATTTACACTATTGTTCTAAATATTAATTATATTGTTCTAAGAATGTATTCTATTATTCTAAAATTTAATTTTATTGCTCTAAACTTTTGCAATGTTTAATTCTTTTATTTTAAATATTAACACTAGTGTTCTAATGAACATATATTCTATTGTATTATATTTATCCAGTACACTAATATTATATTAATTCTAAATACGGTGATATTGTATTATATTTTTTTCCTCTAAAGTCCTCATTCATGTTCATGCCTACAAACAATAGTGGGATGTTTTAGAACATTAGAATTATGATTTAGAACAATAGGTCAATATGTTAGAACAATCAGTATAATATTTAAAATAATATAATATAGTCTTAAAACAATACGTATAATATGTTAGAACAATAGTATAATATTTTAGTATAATAGTACAAATTTTTAGAACAATAGTATAAAGTTTTAGAATAATCACAATAAACTTTTGAACAATTCAAATAATTTCATAACATAAATTCGAATTCAAAACAATAAACCCCCTAAATTTAGAACAATATATCATAAATTTAGAACAATAGGTATATGTTACACATATTGTTCTAACATAATATACCTATTGTTCTAAAACTTCTTCCATTTTTCTAAGTATTATACCTATTGTTCTAATATTTACCTATTGTTCTAAATTATAATTCTAATGTTCTAAAACGTCATCCTATTGTTTTAAGTGTTAAACTACAGTTTCAAATATTATAACATATTATACCTATTGTTCTAAATTGTAACATATCAACGAAAATAGCATTTGAATAACTTTTGCAAAAAATATTGCAATTTGAATATTTAGTAACACGAACAATATGGAAACTACTGATTTTTAGGGAATATAAAAAGACATTTAGGAAATTACCCAATAATCATGGGACCAAATCTTTCTCAACTGCCAATTAATTTCTGACTTTTTGATATTTACAATTTTGCCATTAATACAGATTTAATCACAACCATCTAAATAAATTAAATTATGGTATTATATGAGTTCTTATATAAGAAGGGTTCTTATATAACTAAGGGATTCTCACAAGATCCATTTTCTTAACAAAAGAGTCGATTTTAAGTTCTTTCTCCGTCGTTACAGATTGCTCCATATACGGAAAAAAAAATTTTAAAGACATAATAGAAAATTTTTAGGAAAACAAATCAAAATAAAAAAAATTAAGAAAATGGAGCATTTTTTGAAGGATAAACTAAGATAAAAAAAAATGGAACGATTTTTAACAAATGGATGAAGTACTTTTTAATAATAAACATTAAATCCAGACAATTTTAAGAATATGTACACATCTATGTAAATCACTTTTACAAGTTGGAGTGACAACAACGACTTGCTGGCAAAGATTAAAGGTGGTTAAATGGTTAATACTTTGTTGTTAAGGGAATAAGGGGTATTTCTTTTAACCATGATTGAGTACATGTAATCTTACAAAAATAAAAGTTGTAAAAGTAGAGTTAATAACAGATTAAGTGAAAGGAAAAATTGATCGAAGATGGAAAATATCTTGGGTTTTTTTTAAACCCTCCAAAAATTTGCATTTTAGCCTTAAAAATTTTCATTTTTAGCCTCTAACACTAGTAGAGAAACATTCAAATACTGCAGTTTTCTACGTTTAAATGATGTGGTTATTGAGAAGAAGCACATATAAATGAAGCGCATAAAACTCACAAGTGTTGCGGTTTTTTCTAGAAAACCGCATCATTAACCGCAACACTTATGTAGTTTTTTTTTTTTTTGCAAAAAAATATTTTTTAAATCTGAAACCATTAATTGCTGCGGTTTTCTGGAAAAAACTCAACTGCAGCACTTAATAGTTCAAATACTGCGGTTTTTTCAGAAAACCGCAACAATTGATGGTTCCAAATATAATAAATATTTAATATGTTATTCTATGTGCTAATTACATATAAAAGTATATTGTTAATAATTATTATCTCACAAAATTGTTATATTTACAAATTTAATCTAAGCTAAGCAGATCATGCAAATCTAATCTAATATAAGCTTTACTCGTGAACCTAATCTAATCTAAGCTAAGAAGATCATGCATTATGTGTGTGTCTTAAAAGATGAAAAAAAGTTAAGAAATGATCAACCGTGAAGCATATAAATCCAAAATTCTATTATGACCACTCCTTTTGGCAAGTAAAATCGTGATCTATGAGATTTTACACTCGAAACAAACAAACAATAAATTCTTCAAAGATTTCGGATGCATTTCGAGGTTTTGGAAAATTTGGAGAGGCATATATCTTAGCCCAGTAGCCCAAACGACGTAATTTTTTAGGGTTAATTCCTTCATAAACACAACATATAACATGCAAATCTAAACACGCAAGAGTTTTTTATCTTAATATATAACAAATAGGGTTCATGGCATATACAAACTTTTAGATTACGAATTTTGAAGTATGTAGAATTTTTCAAATCGGAATGGGAGAGATGAGTAGGCTTTAAAATACTTCACTATGCCATATCCATGGAGATACGAGTGGGAGAAAGCAGTAGGCTTCAAAATGCATGAGGACGAATTAGGGGACTTTAGAAAGAAGTTAGGGTTGTAGGTAGGAAATATGAGGGATCAGGAGTGAGTGGTCTAAGTGTTATGGGTATTTAGGGGTAGGAAAGTTGAGGGTAAGAGAAGAAGGAAAATGCGTGTTTTTCGTATTTGAAATGATATTGGAAGCGCTGGAAAAGAGCATATATAATGAGTCACAAGTGCTGCGGTTTTTTAAATAACCATAACACTTGTAACTCATAAGTGCCAGCACATATAACTCGCAAGTGCCAGTACATCTAACTCGCAAGTGCTGTAGTTATTTGAAAAACATATGCTCTAATCTTTATGCCATAGTATGAGATTAATACAGTCTAGATAGATAGATTCTCTAATGCTTAGACTAAACATTAGCAACATATGTTACTAGAATGGCATAGAACAATTAGGAATCCAAGAAGCTTAACAAGCATCATAATCCAAGTCAAAGTTGTGTTGGGCACCTGTAAAATATCTATAGGTTACCAAAACACACTAACTTAGCCTCAATTTAGTACTTTGTGCATTCAAAATCCTTGCGTTATAACCAGTAGACGGGGTAGCATAACAAACAACAACATTAGGGGTAGATAGATCTCAAGAATGTTGTGCAAAGATTAGATAATTAAATTAACAAAAACAACCAACATTGAATAATTCAAATAAGGGACAAATAAATTATTAATTCAAAATAGAACAACAAAATGGGACAAACAGATCCATATTTCAAATATAACAAGAAGAAGGGGGTTATAGAGTTAACTTATTCATTTTTGGATCAACTTCAATGCTTTCATGCTTGTACTTTTAGCAATTAGAATTCCAATAACAATATGTAGACATGATTCAAATCCCTTGGTGCGTGGTTAAGGTTGTTGTAAGGTGTCGGTTCAGGGTTGTTCATAAGTGGAGCATCAGGACCCATAGGAGTAGAAGCATCATTCTTCTCAAGCATCAGATTTTTTAAAGATTCATCAACCAACTCATCAAGAATATCGTAGAGACATTGGATCTCACATAGTGATTAGGTATCTTCTTCAAAACCAAAGTAATAATGCTTTCCTAAAGATTCTCCATCTGGGTTTTCTGTAGCCATGACTCAATTGTTGAAAGAATTAGAATTAAAACAAAAATCAAAATGCAGAAACCCTAGAAATAATTTTGCAATAGATATGCAAAATTTGGGTAATCAAATATGTGTAGAGATTTGTAGATTATTAAACTAGTGAAAAAATTGAGAAATTATTATTAGATTGAAATAGAGATGAGATGTTTTTAGTGGGGGACAAAAAAGAGAAAGACGTACTTAGATATGTTTCTAGTGAAATGGGGAAAGTGAAAAATAAGAGTTGGAGGGAGGAATTAATGGAGTTAATTAGGGTTAAGTGAGTAGGTTATATAAGGACAATTATTTAAATAAAGACAAATACGAAGATATACTGGTAAATATTATAAGCCTAAAATAGAAAATTAGCAACTAAATTGAGATGCACATTTAAAGAACGCATAGCAACTAAAATGAGATGGAGGGATTACAAAGTAGTACTCCTTACCCCATAGAAAACTTTTTAGGAAAATTGTTTGAGAGGAAACTGTTGTCAATAATGAAAATTTGGGAGTATAGATTAAATATAAGATGTATCAATTCAAAATATTTCGTATTTCACTATAGCATTATCCATACATTATAGGATATGTCAAAATTATTGAAGCTTGATTGACTTAATGTTAATTTAGTTGGTAGCTTTGTAAATTTTAGGAAGTCAATCGTAAATGGAAAGGAACAGTGTTTGGAAGTAGATATTTTATATGAAAGTTTCTAGAACTCTTGCACATTATTCAAGCATTGAGCAAACTTCCAACCAAATATAACAAAAGGGAAGGGGGGGGGGGGGGGGGGGGGGGGACTGTACATAGAGTTAAAAAAAAAAAAAAAAAAGGAAAAGTGAGTGGACATCTGATAAATCCATGATAATGAAATAGCACATTTTGTATAAAAGTAAAAAAAAAAAGTGAGAGAAAAAGAAGAAAGGGAAAGAAAGTTAAGAAAAGCCAAAGCACTTATGAATAAGTTGATGTGGATTGGGACCCATTACACAATATTTTAAAACCAAGTTGTGGCTTACATTTGCTTAGAAGATGAAAAAATATCTAAGTGTTTTCAAGTTGATGAGAAACCTGGGTCACATACCCCCATTACACCACTATGATTTGGCATTTCGGATTTTGGCCTCACATTTTTTTCTAGTCACTGCTTACGAATATTCATCAATTTCATGGTTGAATAAATAATAATCTTAAATGTCTTGGTTTCAATGAAGACACAAGGGATGTAATATCACAATCACATTTTCAATTTTTTTAAATCAAACATGATACTCTTAGGCGTTGGAGTCTTTTTGGATTGTGCACGAGTGCTTTCATTCAATACACTGAGTTTTTCCTAATTATTTACAAGATTAACATGGTTGACAATGCGTGTATAATGTGTTCATGTTACTACATTTTATTACAATTTTTTCTGAGTTTTCTTTTATTTTCTTTTATCTTCAATATAGTTTTTAATCATTTATTCAGTATGTCTCTTTGGAAGTTTTAAATGTATTGGTAAGAGATATTTTGCAATTAATAGTAAAAAAAAAACACTTAACGATACATCATTATACTCTCTTTATCCTTTAATTTTTTGTATCATCTAACTTTTAACGATTTTTAAAATACGACGTAAAACGCTCTTATTTCTAAATATATAAGACAAAATTATGAAACTTTATGATAAAAATTTATATTAAATATATGTATAATAAAATTTCACTTGAATATATTATTTCTCTTAAAAGAATAAAAATTTATAATTAAATTTTAATTTTATAAATAGATAAGGACCAAAAATAAAGGTGGCAGTGACAATCTAGTACTGGAAGGCTGATTTAAGGACAACAGCAAGGGACCATCACACGTCAGAGAGCAAAATCTAGCAAAAAGGAGTAACACAGTTAACATCCTATTTGATTTGGCAGCTATCAACAGACTGTTCAACATCTTTCCACACCTGTCACTTAAACCTCCGAGTCTGTCGGTATTTCCTGCTTCTCTTATTGGCTGCTGAAATCTTTTTAGATATTCACTAATTTTTTCTATAATCTTTCATTGGATAACAATTAGATCTAGTAATGTAATTAAAACCTGGATTACTGGAAACTACAACTATATTCAGGGAAGAAGATCTAATCATATTCATCGAATTGCTCATCAAATCTTACAACCTAGGAAAGATGATAAAGAAAGTTGTGACATTTTCTTTTTACTGTTTTCCCTCAAAAGGTGTACAATTTTGCCTAAAAAAAAAAAGAAAGAAAAAGAAACAGGACGGAGTTTGGTCAGTCTGAATATGTGTTGATGTGGCACTTCAGAAACATCTAAAAAGAGAGAAACAAAGGCGTTTTCCATTATTAGATTGAATATATTACAACAAGGGGCGTAAGTAAAAGCTAAATGTACCTGTCACTGTGTCAAACCCACTCTATCTATACCTCAAAACACTTCCAAAAAGAGGTTATGTACAAGATCACAGACAAGAAGATTTGAGATAAATAGAAAAATAATAACACTGCATAATTCTACAAGATGATGGCAAGCATCTGGGGGCTGCTTCTGATCCAACCCTACCCTAATCGGAAAATCTCTCCCTGCTTCCGCTTCCATGCTTATCCATTAATAATAATCTATGAATGGCCCCTCAACGAATATTCCGAGCCATAAGTGCTGGTGAAATTTCACAGAACTCATCCTTAATTGAGTTTGAATATCACCTTCAAGCACTCTCTTGGAAGTTCATTGATCGACAGAAAGCTGCAGGGTTAGCTTGTAAAGCAGGAGGAGCATCCATTGTGTGCAAGGAATCCTCACCCTTCTTGGACTGTAAGCTATTAAAGAAACCTCCTTTGCTTAGAGAGTCACCCATCTTTATCCCAAGTGTGGTCCATATAGAACTCTTGGCAGCCTCATCCGGATCATCAATCCTCAATGTCTTTGGTACTAAAACATTGGGCATTCCTGAACTCCTTTCATTCTCACTTTGGTAAAGCATTTCTCCGTCCCTTGAATGCTTTCCTAGAGTTGGGGAATTCGGGCTGGAACCCGGGCTTTTTTGGCTAGGGGGACATGGGGGCACCCAAGGGAAGTTCCAAGGCATTGCACCATTCCAATATGGAGGGTAAAATGACATAGGGAAAGCTGAAGGGCAAAATGGCGGTACAGGAACTGCTGGGTTCCACATGTAAGGCCATTGATAACAGGGCATTTGATTAGTGAAGCCACTCAAGTTATGCTTAATTTGCCCTTGTGGGCATGTCTTTGCCTTGTCATCCATTGAGCTCGTTGTGGTGACTGTCGATCCACTTGATCGATCATCCCCATTTTCCCTGCTCCTGCAAACAACCTGGTCATTGTTACGGAGTCCATTCCTAGTCGTGGTGGTGCCATTCAAGACTTTATTATCAGCAATGTTAAGCACATTAGACATTGATTCACAAAGGGGGTTGTCTGGTCCAAAGGTCAAAACTGTTCCATTGGTTTTCAATCCCGGGTGATGAACTCCATTCTGCGCATCAAGACGAGCAGCTTGAAGAGCCTCAGAAACTGTGATATGGCAGTATCGGGATGCAGAGCTCTTGTTCTTCCGCCTACCCGCACCTACAGGTACATTCCGCATAGTACCACCAGCAGTCCAGTACCTCTGGCAGCTCTTACAAAAGTGTCGAGGTTGGTTGACATTATAGTTATTGTAGTAGCAGAACTTTGTGTCCATGCTATTGCATCTAGGACACGGGAGTATCTTGTCCGGTTTCTTCAATGTTTTCTGCTGTGGATTCTTGGGATCATTTGAATCTTTCTCGTCCATCTCTTCAGAATCTTTCTCAGAAACAGGTGCTTTTTCATTTTCATCAATATTTGACATCATAGATGGATTTGTTGAGTCTTCTTCGGGTGGTGCAGCTGGATCATCAGATTGTTCGATCTCCATCGTATCTTCTGTGAAATCCTGAAATTTGGATAGCTCTTTCCGTGAAACATTGTTTTAGTACAAAATACCAACTACTGAATTAAAAAATGAACACACCCTTTCCAAAGATGTGAAAGAACACTTTGGTAAGAGACTTGACAAATCATAGATGTAAAAGGATCGTTTTTTAGCACGAGGCCGTCGTACACTACCTAAATGCGCGACTTTAGAGGTACGAAGAAAGTCAACACCATCAGCCCATCTCAGCTGAAGTTACTATGAGATCTACTCATACAAAACTTTACTAATATTGTAGAACACCAAAATTAGGGATGTTCCACAATTTGTCAAACAAGCTACTCCCTCAATCAATGTTTACCTAAACAATTAATTGAAGCTAATCATACAATTATGGTTCTAATTTCACCTTAGTTCAAGTTGACCTATGAAATTTAATGGCTTGTGAAATTATATCTCCAAAAACTGGGGATAACCAAGTTATAATAATTATATCAAGGGAATCCTAAGTAGGTGACAAGGTTATGATTACGAGAAAAGTAAAAAATGATGAGAAAGTTTTTCTCTTTTTTTGACATACCAAAAATTGATGAGAATTGGACAATTTCTAAAGATTCAACTAAACATCAATGAGCCTTCTGGAAATTCAAGCATAAATTCCATCTTCATTTACAGAACAAAGATCCTCCAATCCTCCACTTACCCAAATAAATCATAAAAAATTAAAACCAATTAAATCAAACTGGAGTAATAATTTTCCCATTTTATAATTTTACATACAAAAAAAATTACACAAATAATGAAATACAAAACTACTTCATTTCAAATATTTATTAAAAAAAAACTCCTTTTACATAGAATTACTCTTAAAAGATTCTTCAGAACTCAAGAACAGGTGAAAGACTCGAACTTTATAATATACAAAAATAAACTGATTAATTTCATTGATGAATTGAAGAGTAA
The DNA here is from genome assembly GCA_026401315.1 of Dysphania ambrosioides. Lineage (NCBI taxonomy): Eukaryota > Viridiplantae > Streptophyta > Magnoliopsida > Caryophyllales > Amaranthaceae > Dysphania > Dysphania ambrosioides. The sequence continues at coordinate 25,822,605 of CM048663.1, read as the reverse complement.
ACCTAGCACTAAAAAAAAAGAGTAGATCAACCCCTAAACACACCCCAATTTCAACAAATGGCTATTAATCAAAACTAAAATAAAAAAAAAGTCCCAGATTCATAAAAAAGAATTCAGCCCAAATTTCCCGGTTATTATTTCAATAAAATTATAACCTATGATACAAAATAATATGAAAATGAAATCAATACGGTACCTTATCATCAATATCATGAAGGTCGGAATTAGAGCTTTCATTAGAGTCATCTCCACGGTCAACTTCACCAACAACTGGTATAGTTTTTCCAAACAATTTAATGGCTGGATCCATCATTTTTCCAATTAAACAAAACACGCCCTTATTTTCTATTAAATTTGGCGCCTCAAAAGTGAGTAAATTTAGAGAGAGAAGTCGTTTAGTGAGTGTTTGATTGTCGTTTAAAGGATGGTTGCATTTTTAGAGAGAGAAAGGAAGAGAGGCGAAGACGAAGGTGTGCAAACTTGGCATTCTCAGGTTTTGGGTTTTTGATCCGTTTAAATCAAATTGGATGCCATGTCAGCATCTCCTAGTATTTCTCAGCCACATATATTTTTTCCAGTCCCCCGTTTTTAAATAATATTTTTAATAATTTTAAATTTGCTGGCATTAAATATTTGGCCCTTGAAGTAGACGTGGCACCATCTAATTGGCCCCATCAAGATGGAATTGACCTTTTTTCTTGACAAAAAGGTGGAATTGACCTTTTTGGTTTCATTTTTTTTATTCTCTTTCTCTATTTTATTTAAAACAATTTTAAGTGAATTTTTCAACATGATTGAATTTTTTATTTTATTTGTATATTTATAAGTTTCATATTTTTGCTTTTTAGATTGGTTGGAAGGTCACTCGCATGTGTGAAGCAAAGCCATGGTTTTTACGTAGTACGTATTCGTAAGTTGATAAATAGTTTATCATTATCTTATACTATGTATTTTTTTATTCAATCAAATACTATGTATCATGTTCCATTAATTAAATATAAATAAAACACACAAAAAATGGTATTAATAAATACTATGAACAACATGCTTTCTCTCTGTCCATTTGTCTCTAATTGATTTAAGTATTTCTCGAAATTGTTCACTTTATTTAATTATTCATATTCTCCTCTTTTTGAGGAAGTAGTAACTTAGTTTGTAGATATGCTAACTTTACTTTTAAAATAATTATATAACTTTAACTTTTATATTTATCAAATATTAGTTTAACTATTAATATCTTATATTATTATTTACGAGCACGGATTAACGTGAAGCCTTTAAATTTGAAACCGAGGTTTTTCATTGCCTTGGTTGAAAAATATTTAAAATAAAATACAAAAAACTTGGTCCCTTAGGTTGAGATGAAACAAACCAAGATATATAAAACCCAAATCAAAATGAGCTCTTTACCGTTGTGTTATGGTATATCTATAAAACCAAAATCGAGACAGAAATGCAAACCAAACCAAAATGAGCTCTTTACCGTTGCATTATGATAGCTGGATTTATGGGAGAATGAACAATGCAAGTCAAAGTGTGTCCATTACATAATCTGGTAATATTATTAAATTAGGTTGTGAGTTCTCTTTATTTTATTTAGAGATTTGAAAAGATTATACCCATACAAAATACAAAGCATAAATTTATGAAAAAAGTTTCAGTACAAAATGTTTGTTTTGACATATATTTTTGCATGTATTTATATATTTGAGGGTTTGGTTCTGCAATTGTTTTTTTTTTATTATTATTTGTGATTAATAGAAACTTAGAAGTAGTTTTTTTGAGTTGCATTTGTTGTGTTTGTGATTGGTAACATTATGTAATTGATATATATATGATGAAGTACACTTTTATGTATCTTACAAATTAGTTTGTAGAAATGAAGATTGTAGGTGGAAGTTATTTTATATTATAAATAAAAAAATTTCTCCGTTTTATATGTAAAAACATGTATAAATTAATATGAAAGAGGGTGCTCTATTTTTTAAAATTAAAAAATAAATAAAAATTAAGAAGCTCTCAAAACACTCGATTCAGGATTTAAAAACCTTATGTTAACCTATACTCTATTTAGGAGAGATCGATCAAATGAGAAATCTGCTTGAAATGAGAAGATTAAGAAAGGATCTTTGCCCTTTAAGTGATAAGATCAAATACATAAGATTTCACGTAAAAAAAGTCACTATAATGATAAAAAAGGGTAACTACAAGTGAAAATAATGATTTAATCATTATGAGTTCAGCAAGAATAACAATATACTTCATCTATCCCGAAAAAATTGTCCCAATTTGATTTTCTTGGTTTTCAATACACGACTTTAAATTTTTTATCTCCAAATTCGTAAGACAAAAAATTATGAAAAATTGATATTCTAAAATTTTACATTGAGATGCACCAATAAAATTTCATTTGTATATATTATTCGGTGAAAATTCGTGGTCAAACTTTTTAAACTTTAACTCTAAATAATAAATTAAAGTGGAGTATAAGTAAAATATCATATATTAAATTTAGGCCCTTAAATATCAAAATAATATCTTCATGGACTGCCACGTGAAGGCAAGTGTTTAAAACCTGACAAAAAAACAAGTCACTTCCAATGTACAGAAACCCAATTGGAACACGTGTCGTAGTGAAAAATAGAGTAAGAAAATGCATAAAATATAGCATTTGTCTAGAAAATTGACAAAGTGTTGGCATAATCTTAATCTATTTCGGTGTGAAAAGGGCATATGACGTGGCATAATAAGCAATTAAAAAACAAATAAGAAAAATGGTAATAAAGGATAATCAGAACAGAAACACAGTTGAAAAGGGATGAATACATGAGCCCAATAAAAGATAATTATTTTAAAGAATAGATTATAGAATAGATGATAAGGGGAAGGCCGCGTAGGTAGTTAAAGGCCCCGCTTTGAAGAGAGGATATAATTTGCTTTAGGTCAGAATCCCATGACTTAGTATTACAACTGATTTCAGCCAACGGTAGATCTCTCTTTGAGAGATTATTCCGTCCATTCAGATTGCAAGCTATGTTTTCTTAATTTCTTCTTCTTCTTTTTCTTAACCTTCATCTCGTAGATCTGTAATACTAATACTAATTATTATTATTATTATTATTATTATTAAAGAGTTTGTGCAGATATCTGTTTATTCACTTCATAAAGTCCATGTTAGATTACTGGTTTTTGATTGCCTTCTATCCCATTTGACCTTTCATTTCTGTCTTTTGTAGGTCGTCTAACAACGTACACTAATATTTTGTACGACTTTTTACTGCTTTTCTCCAAAATAAAAAATATAACCTTTTTTATTTTGGGTTTTTTTTACTTCTCTTATTTACTTCTTTTTTTTTTTTTCTGCCCTTACTTATATACTGATAAAGAAATTCCTATCAAATATTTTGCAACATGTTAGGAATTTTTCAAAGTTTATAAACGCATATCATAAATGTTTATTATTTAAACATTTTTTTTTAACACGAATCTAATATTAAAGTATTGTATTTATAATATTAGGTGTGAAAGTTACAATTATATAAATTTTATAATTTTTTATATATATCAAATATATAAAATATGCCATATTAATTTTTTTTAATAATATAAATACTAAATACGATATATATAGAATGTTAGTTTAGTTTTTCATCTTTTTATATTTTCATATATTTAGTTGGATTATTGCCGTTTTAAGAATTTTTTTTTAAAAAAATAACTCTCTATCTTAGTTTATAAATAAAAATAGCAACTCTGGTATCCACATATGAATAAAAATTAAGTAAGTTTTTTTGGAAAGAAAAGAACTAAAGATCAGTGTCCGCTAAAGATAAAATATTTTACAAAAAGTTCAAAATTAACTAAGTAATAATATCTTAAAATCAAAATAAACATTAAGACCAACCTTACAAAAGTTCAACCTGGTAGTACTTTGGGTTTGTGCAGTTTTGCCCATGCATGCTTGGTTTGGTAATTTGGTATTGTGCAATTGCATAATAGGACCCGATACTCCGATAGACTATTGTTGCATGTTTATGTTTCTCAAAGCAGGCTGACTATCTTTGTACGCGAGTCCAACAGAAATATAAATTGAAGCCAGTCCCTACCAATTTGGTCCACTTGCCATATGCCTCTCGGCCCAAGTCGTACAATTCCCCCAATGTCCAACGATCAAATAGCATCATCATGAATGAAGGGCCTGAATCTGAAGTCTATTGGAAAAGGAAATCCCAATTTTAAATTTTTTTTTTTCAAGTTTATAACTATGGTTCTAGATTTCTTGTAGCGAATTAACTAGAACATCTAACATGTATAATCTAAAGTAGATGTACCTAAAGATATATTTTGTTCATTGAAATTTTGAATGATTAAAAAAAAAAAAAATACCATATGATAACGACACATTATGATGTAAGAAATTTTACAAATTAATCACCAATTTTTGTTATTTTGATCTATAGAGAGTTATAGATTGTCATTAGACTTCTAACAATAGTAATATGGATAGAATATGATATAAGCCCAATAATTATGCTATCAAAATTTATGATATATTCAAAAGACTTAATTTTTCACATGGAGCTAGCTGCTGAGCAATTTATTTGCTGACATGTCATAACACTAGTTCACGAGCATTATACGTATATGTAAATAATTTTCATAAACCATAACCATCATAAAATGTGTTATAAAAATAAGACGATAACTATGAATGAAGTTTAAAATTTAATTTCTAAAATCTTTTTTATTAGAGTAATATTATATACATTCTTTAGGATTTCAAATAAGCATTTAATATATCTAATAATATGAAAGTAGTTGTGGTTCTTGAAAAGACATTACAAAATAAATTACGTATAGATCAGTATTATTAACGCTTTAATTCATTTACTCTTTCCATATTTAACTCTTATTCACATCTCTAAGGGTGGTATAAAAATTTTCCTTTTATTAACAAGGACTCCATAATGTAAAAGGTTTCCATTAATACTTGGTATTTAATTAGGATTCATTAGGGAGTGGAAAACAAGAAAAATGGTAAAGTTGGTGTTAAAACTTAAAAGGAACTAAGTTAATTCTTTTTTGGGGAAAAAAAGGAAAGAAAGTTGTAACTTCATATTAGGGGTGTTCATAAACGGTAAACCGTTCCGTTAAGCCTTAAAGGTACGGTTAACCGTTATAATGGTTATTGAAAAAGCCTAACCGTAACCGTACTGTTAAGTAAAGGTAACCAATAAATGATTAAACGGTAATTGTACGGTTAACAGTTAATCACTAATCATTTAATTCCAATTTTATGCACTTGTACACCTAATATCGTTAAACTACTTGTATGATTTTTTAGCTCATTTGGGTCTTCTACAACAATAATAACACATATTTACACAAGGTTTGATCATGCATAAACAACTTGTGACATTCATTCATGTTTTAGCCTTTTAGATTTAGTTTTTTTTTTTAAAAAATTAATAATATCAATTAACCGACGGTTAACCGTTATAAAATTTTTATTACCGTAACCGTTAACCGTTAAGATTAACGGTTGAGTAACCGTAACCGTTAATTTTTAGCAGTTCGCTATGAACCGATTATACATGGTTTAACGATTATGATTATTTTGTACTCTTCTGATTATATATCTTAGAAACACCCCTAAACCATGATCAAATTATCTTAAGCTAATTTCCACGAGAAAAATGATCTTAGGCGTGCCATGGAGTGAGGTAATAAAGGGTGTGAAACTGCGAACAACTTGCGAATTTACACCCATCAATCCATCATCATCATGCTCTTGTCAGGATCCACTTGAGCAGTGACTAACTTTTAACATCTTAATTGCCTGCTCCATCACCATATTTAGGCATGATGATTTTTAAGACACCATCTTTTTGCTAATAAAACACTAATCTTTGACCTTTTTAGTGCTTACAAATGTGGTAGAAAAGGGTGTAGACAATGCCTTAAAAAGCTAGATTTGCAAAAGATCAACTCATGAAAATAACAATATAATGCTTGATTTTTTAAAAGACAAATCTTTATCTCGAAATGTGTTCATCACAACTTTTTAATTTGACTTTTTTTTTTTTGATATTGATTGCTTATCCAAACCTAACAAACAGTCACCTTCCTAACCCCATTAGACGAATGTATATAAATTGCGCCACTTTGCCTAAAAAATGACCAAAGCCAACAACCAATTCAAGTAAATATACATCGCATACTCTCACAGTTGCAATATGGAATTGGCGAAAAATCTTCTTCGCTTGCTAGCGATAATAGTTCTAGGATTTGCCTGCATAATCGGCTCAAAAGCTGTTCCTATTACAAGTAAGATTTCTTCTAGTTCGTTAACACAATAATTAGATACTTCTGTTGCTTGTCTATGTATTTTAAGCTTTATATAGTTTAGCCATTGGTTATTGTTGATTAACCATTAATTATTATATTTATGTTTTTGTTAGGAACAAAGGGTCTAATAATGCATGAAAAACATGCGAGTTTCCAAGCTTCAATGATCTCTAACCTGGTTTGTTTCCTTTCTTTAAACTATATATTAACGATTTACGGAGTACTGTAAAATTGTTTTCCAATTCCATGATCTATAACCATAAGATTAATGTATCATCTTTGTTATAACAAGTAGTTTTGGCGGTTTTTGATTATATCACTCAAGTTTTTGAAAGCCACAATTATTGATAATCACACAACAAAGACTGAAGATTGACGGTAATATCAAGCAAGCCCTTGAATTTTCTTAGAATTTAAATTTTGAGAAATGTCAAAAATATATCAAGCCTCAATTAAACTATTTAGAATTAAACTTACACTACTGGAAAATAAAGTTGTATAACTTCTCACCTTTTCAATCCAAAAATCTTTAAAAAAAAACCCAAAATAAAGTTACATAATAAGAAAATAAAGTTGTATTATTAGGAAATGAAATTGCCATCATATCTCTAGATATATCTATTTATATTGTAGCATATACCCATACATGAATTGGATACTACCCTCGTCAAGTTTTTGCATAATGATCAACTTTGACAAAGCCTAGACATGAATGATCAACTTTGACAAAGCCTAGACATGAATGATCAACTTTGACATATCAAATAACTAATCTAAGATGAAGGAAGTATATGTGTGTTTAAATTATTAGCTCGTCATACGCTTTGCCAAACAGGATGCTATAGAGGCTATGCAAAAGGTGAAGATCATGGAACGAAAGCTGGCCAACATTGAGCTTGAAGACTACCCTGGTTCAGGAGCTAACAACCGCCATACTCCAAGACCTCAGTTTAAAGGATGTGATGATTGTTAGAAATGCATTGCTTAAGGCCAAATGCCAAGAGATTGCGATCGAGCTCAAGGCCAGGGATAGTTCATAATATTTCATATGTAAGCTAATAATTTGTACTATGTGATCTATTACGAACTTTACTGCACTTAGTAGTGAATTTTGGTACCACTATGTTATGTCTGGCACGGTCCTAGATCGAAACTTATATAGTTATGATTCTTCATTCCTGCCATATATATATATATATAGCATATGTTGTAAATAATATTGAAGTGATCTGATGTTACCAGGTAGTTGATGTCAATATATCAGCATATTTGCTGGTTGAGTCTAGAAAGTATATCAGGCAGCTGATAATGTGAACTTATCTTGGTATGAGAAGAAATCTTCATTATTATGTGTTCCTTTCTAGCAAACTATGACTAGATTTCCTCTCAAGGAAGAAGTTAAGCGGAGCAAAATTAATTAAATATTTGAATGTTGTCCTACATGTTAGAATCGACTTTCATAAATCGTAGTACTCTCCTCTAAATCATCATGTCATATTATTTTATCCAGCATCATCATTACAAGAGTGATCAGTATAACATGTAATATTACTCTAATAAATCTTTATCGTATAACGTAGAATTTTGGAATTCTTGTTAAGAGTATTACTTAATAGAAAATTTTAAAATTTATCATATTATGCAGTCATTTGTCTATGGATATCATTTCATGGCCTGAAATGAGTAATGTTATTTGGCAGTACCAAGAAGCTAAGTTTTACTAAAATACATAAGTTGGAAGTATGGTATACGTAAGAAATAACTCATACACATTTTCATAGTTATCCATTTTTTAAAATCTATCTACTTCACTTCACATGTTATGTTGATTAAAGAAGCATTATAACTTCCAAAGTCCCCGTACTTAATGCAGTCTAATAGGAATATTACTTCCTCAAAGAAACTCTCTTCATCTTTTGGAATAATTCAAGCACTAGCAAAGAATTTGACAATAAAAAGGGTGCATTGCATTGCATGTACTTGTCAATCTAAGTGATCAACAGGATAAACACTTCACATCTTTTCTCTGTAGCTAAAAGTTCTGATCCTTTCCTCACATTTTAGATCCAGTCTGTGACACGTATAATAACATCGTGGCAAACGGATATGACATTCCTTAACCCTTGTCAACTGGTTAATAATTAGCTACACATGTCATGTACATGGTGATGAACTTCAACAATATAGTTTAGAATCACGTGAAAGCATGGCTCTAAAACTCTGCAACCTTATAGGTTATGACAAATAATTCCATGCACTGATGCACACGGCTAGGCTACACCAGCAGTGTTAAGGTATTATCCATCCAACGGCGTACACAACCATTCATGCTGGGTGTGAAAAAGGTGCATGTACCTCGATCATAAATTGTGCATAAGCCTTAAATTTCTTGCCTACGAAAGTGAAGCGTAGACATTTCATAACGGAAAGTCGGAAAGAGTACAATTAAGATCCATATTTAAGCAGCCTGATGTAAAAATGTGTACAAACGTATCTCTTGAAGTTTAGGTAGTAAGTGGCTTGGAGAGGTGGAATTTTGAGTATTAATCCACTTTGTGACCACTATCTCAAGTATTTCTCTTCTTTTATCTCAAGGCTTTTTATGCCCACTCAGTCACTGATCACATGGCAAAACCATTACAAAGTAGCATAACATGAAAGAATTCTTCTTTTTTATTAGTGGGGCTGCACGGTTCAGCTTTTGCCAGCAAATGTACGCGCAAGGAAACCACAATTTGAGCAGTTCAACTGTTCAAGTTCAACATGAAGATGTAGTTGGCTGGCAACAGCCCACCGCTGTTGGGCGTGCTTTAAGGTTGCATATTAATGTTTCATTTGGATCATTTCCTCTATTTTGTTTCATTATTTCACCCACTTTTATTGATTATTTTTTGACCAAATGTCAAATAAAATTCAAGGGAATCACCTTAATGATCATAAAACTAGAATATCATAGATTATCATAATAATTTTTGCTCCTCCTTTTGGCAATGATGATTATTGACTTCTTTTCACTGTGGTGGTTCTAAAGTAGTTGACTAACACCTTAAGGGAAGTCATGAACTTTTCTTTAGATGGTCAACTGTAGACCTACTAAAAAGTTCTAAGAAGAATTGTTCTTACTTACAGCAAGGATGGCATTTTCAAAGATGGTAGTATTTGTTAATTCTTCTTGATTTTTTTTATTTATTGGTTTACCCAAATAACAGATGCTGATTAAGAACTGAAGGACTTAACGATGTGAAACGTTTGAACATGGGTTCATGGAATAGATATCTTCAATACTATTTCATATCTCATCTTGCGTCTCATTATTCAATTCATTTCACATCATATACATTCACCACTTGGTTCATCCTTCCTATAGGTTCGTGCATAGAAGTGGTAGATGAAGCAAGCTCATGCCGGCCAAGGGGAGATCTATTCTCTGAATAGTTAACATGGAGTAGAGTAAAAGGGGTTGAGTGATATCTCTTGCTCGTGGGAGAGCCATTGTGCAGAAGTTACCGTCATTGAAGTCACCGTATGGAGTTCTAGTTTACAGTTGGCGACAGATATATAGAAATACATTGAATCATATGACATTATAAATTAGACAAGTCATTTCCATTTTCTGAAGGCTCTCTGTCATAGTTAATTTCACTCCCAAGTTAGAAAGATAAAGAAGTAAAAAACTAAAAACTCCACCAAATAACTTTTGTTGACCTACCAATAACAAACCCCATCAATAGCAATTGTTGTAAGAACTTGATTCTTGAAAATGCATTACTTTACTAGGGGATCTGAGAATTATCTATTTGCAGAGGGAGCATCAGCAGCAACAGGACTCAATGCTGGTGCAGGAGAAGGAGCACCTTCACCATTGTCATCTTGGTTAACCCTCGTAAACTTGAACTTTTTGATGAGCTCCTTAGCAATGATCATGTTAGCACTATCACTTGGATGGTACTCGTCCCAAAAAACATATTTGCTTCTATCCTTGCACAATATTGATGCCGGAATGCATGTCAAAGCCGGCCTAATTCGTCCAAAGGAACAACACGGTGAGTCTGAATGTGTGAAACCTACAACCACCAAATACACGTATTAGGATATCAAGATTTAACATGAATGCACAACTGCGCAGTTAATCAAATTGATTTTTTTTGCTAGTGAGATAACTTTAGCTTTAGGTGATGTAGAATGACACTTATTTTGACAACTTTTAGTTATGAGCGGATGGAGAAGTAACAAACATATCACATGATTCACATCACATCAAGTAGAGACTTTGGAAGGACCATTTGCCAAAATCAGGATGGTGGACTACTTCTAGAGTTATGTACTACCTCTGTCGCTAAATGACATCTAGCCAAATGTTGTCTATCAATTAAGGATGATGGTAATTCATACTTGTCCTTACCATATTTGTTAGGATTGCTGATGACATCGTTGACAACATCAAAGGCATCACCAAATCTGTAGCTCGCACCAGTGAGGCTTGTTGAGAGTTCTGCCATCATCTTGCCTGTAGCTTCATTGAATTTTTGGGCCAGCCTGTTTGTTTTCTCCTGACATTCCCCTGTTGTACTAAGCACCCTCTGGAGTGGGATGCAACCCATAGGCCCAAGCCCAAATACCATCAACTTTCTTGCACCTAGGCCGTGCAAGATCTGCAAATATACATCAAGTACTAATTAATAGATGGTGAAGTCATTCAGTTTCGTTTAAATCTCTTCGAGCCTAACGGGTCCGGTCATCTGGTCATGTTTCTAAGTGTTTTTTCTATTATACTAATAATTTACCACAGAGAAGTCACATTAGTTTTCAAGTTAGGTTATTTTCGATGTGAGTCGTAAGATATGGAATGATGGAATTAGTCCATTTTATTATACAATTTGTAAGCTATAAGACAAACTTACCTTGAGTTGATCTCTGAAGGTTCCAACCAAGTAGTCCATGAAAGAGTCAGAAAAGAATAACAACGTATATTATGATAGTTTAGGGTTTAAGCTTTTTCGTAGTATTTTCTTATTCTAATTTGATGTACAATCTTTGCTTTTATACACGTTCTACTTTGTATTTCTCCTACTGTAAAACTCTTAATACTCTTATCTTTTAACTAAATTCTATCCTTTAATCAAATTTTATCCTTTATTAATCCTATCTTTTCTACACTCCCCTTCAAGTTGAGTCTTCAAATCAGTAATACTCAACTTGCACAATACTTGTTCGAAGATTCTTGCTCCAACTGCCTTGGTCAAAATATCTGCCAACTGCTCATTTGTTCTACAGAACTGTAGTTTGATAATTCCTGACTCTAGGTTATCCTTTATAAAGTGTCTGTCAACCTCTACATGCTTCGTTCTATCGTGTTGAACTGGATTCTCTGAAATACTAATCGCAGCTTTATTGTCACAAAATAATTCACAACCATCTTGCGAAGACACTCCTAACTCAGATAGAAGCTTTTTAAGCCACAAAACTTCAGCAATTCCTTTTGCAATTCCTCTAAATTCTGCCTCAGCGCTTGACATTGCAACCACTTTCTGTTTTTTACTTCTCCAAGTAACTAAATTTCCTCCTACCAAAGTAAAATACCCTGATGTTGATTTCCTGCTGTCTCGATCTCCTGCCCAATCCGCATCTGTGTATGCTTGAATATTTAAATGATTATTCCTTGAAAACAGTACTCCTCTCCCCGAAGTTCCTTTTAGGTATCTCAATATTCTGAATACTGCCTCCAAATGTGCAGATTGAGGCTTATGCATAAACCTACTCACAACTCCAACTGCATATGCTATATCAGGTCGAGTATGTGACAAGTATATCAATTTCCCAACCAGTTTCTGATACCTTTTCTGGTCAGCTTGCTCTCCGTTTTCTTCAATCTGTAACCCATGGTTAACTATCATCGGTGTATCTACAGGCTTACATTCTAGCATTCCTGTTTCTGCTAGCATGTCCAGTACATACTTCTTTTGAGAAATGAATATACCTTTTTCTGACCTGAGTACCTCAATTCCTAGAAAATATTTTAGTCTTCCTAGGTCTTTCATTTCAAATTCTTGAAATAACTTCTCTTTCAGCTTCTTGATTTCTTCCCTGTCATTCCCAGTGATGATCATGTCATCCACATAAATAATTAGGCAGGTTATCAGATCACCTTTCCTCTTCAGAAACAACGTATGATCTGAATTGCTTTGATAGTACCCAAACTTCTTCATAGCTAGGGTAAACCTTCCAAACCAGGCTCTCGGAGACTGCTTCAATCCGTATAGCGCCTTTCTTAACTTACATCCTTCCCCTGGTGAAAAATCCTGCAAAAAACCAGGAGGTGCTTCCATATATACTTCTTCAGAGATCTCCCCATGTAGAAATGCATTCTTCACATCAAATTGATGAAGAGGCCAATCCCTATTTGCTGCTATGGAAAAAAGAACTCTAATGGTGTCAATTTTCGCTACCGGAGAAAAAGTTTCTGAGTAGTCGATTCCATACACCTGTGTATAGCCTTTTGCCACTAGTCTTGCCTTATATCTCTCAATAGTCCCATCTGATTTGTACTTGATAGTAAAAACCCATCGACACCCTACGACTTTTTTATCTTTTGGAATCATACACCTTTCCCAAGTTTTATTCTGTGACAGGGCATCGATTTCGACTTTCATTGCATCCCTCCAGTGTTTATGTTGTAGTGCTTCTTCAACTGTTTTTGGGATCTCTTCTGAATAGACTGAGGCATTGAATGCCACAGCTGTACGTGACAAATTATCTACAGGCACATCTTGGGCTGGATATCTCCCTCTCCGAGGCTCAAAAGATGGATCATACCTCTTTGGGGGCACACCCCTTGTTTTCCTGGGAGGCAACTGATATCCTGTAGGTGTATGATCTTCGGTATCATTCTCCTGTACTACTTCATCATTCTCATCATTAGTATTTATTATATTTTCAAGAGGAGGATCAGTACATACCTCAGATAACTGTACTTGTAGAGGATACTCTGTAGGAGTAGAACTTGGGGCTGGTACTAGAGATAGTGTTGATTGTACTACATTAGTGTCATCTTTGTCATCCCTTTCAGCTATTATAGGAGGAGGGCTATTTATCCAGTGGGGAAGGGCTAAGGTTTGGGCTTTGTGGTGTGAGGCCCGGTTGGAGGGAGGCAACAAAGGGCTTAGGGTTTTCGGTGGGTTGGAGGAAGGGATTAGGGTTAGGGTTTTCGGTGGGGAGGTATAAAGCATTGGGCTTGTTGGGTTTCCCTCCCCATTTCTCCCTTACAGCCGCACTCTCTCCCCATTTCCCCCTCACAGCCGCACTCTCTCTAGGGTTTGGGTGAGCTCCCTTCTCCCTTTTACCTTCTACTTTGGTTTCGGTTTCTCCATCTCCTTCTTGCTTTCCCTCCGCCACCATTGTTGATCTCCTCTTCGCATCTTCACCCTTCTTCTTCTTATTTTCTGACCACCAATCGGGATACCCAATTACTTTGAAGCACCCCTCCTTGGTGTGCCGTGTTCCTCCACAATGTAAACACCGAAGTTTGGACTTCTCGTCCTCGCCACGCCGGAGTGATGTCCTATCTGACCGGATCTTCGTGGTTAACCCACTACCAACTCCATCTCCGACAGGTAAGTGAGGTAAGTTAGTTGAGCTTTGCACGCTTTGCTTCATTATTCCCCTTCTCGCTAACTCTCGCCGGATTGTGTTGTAAGCCATATCAACTGTTGGTAGTGGCTCTTGATTAACAAGATCTTTCCGATCTTTGTCAAAAGTGTCATCTAAACCCGCAAGAAACTGATAAAGACGGGTTTGTTGTTGTAATTTGTTGTATATGGTGATATCTTTGGGACAACTCATTGGATTAGGCATGCGTCGGTCTATTTCTTTCCATATTGTAATCAATTTGCTGTAGTATACTTCTATGGGCTCTTGACCGAGTTTGATTGTGTTTGATTTGGTGGCTAGATCGAAGATCTGAAGCCCATCTCTACCACTACTGTAGACGGCTTCGATTCCCTCCCATAACTCCTTTGCTGTTGGAAAATCCAGAAACTGATTTACCAGATCTGGATTAATGTTTTCTACAATCCAGGTTCGAACCACCGCATCTCGCTGGGTCCACTGGTTGTACTCATGGGCGTCAGAGGAGGGTGCGGGGGCTGTGATGTGTATGAGCCTCCCCCTCCCTTCGATCGCCATGAGCATCAGCCTGGACCATTTTGCGTAGTTTTGGTGGTTCAGTTTTTCTGAGATTGTTAATGATGAACCGTTACTATCATGGCTTTTGTTATTGTTCAATTTCTCAATGATTTGAAGCAATTGAGCCATAGTTACGGGTCCATCATCTGAATTTCTCGGTAGTTCACTCATGTCTCAGGTAAGTTACTTGGTAGGTGATGAAACCTATGCCGGAGAAGTTCCACCGGAACACTCCCAAAGGCGGTGGCTCTGATACCAAGAAAAGAATAACAACGTATATTATGATAGTTTAGGGTTTAAGCTTTTTCGTAGTATTTTCTTATTCTAATTTGATGTACAATCTTTGCTTTTATACACGTTCTACTTTGTATTTCTCCTACTGTAAAACTCTTAATACTCTTATCTTTTAACTAAATTCTATCCTTTAATCAAATTTTATCCTTTATTAATCCTATCTTTTCTACAGAGTCGTCATTATACTTCCAAGAGTCGCTATACACTGGCATTAGGTAGTTGTTAATAAAGTCATTACTTCCTAATGCAACCACGTAACGAGCTTCTCTGAAAAACTTCCGTGACTCGTTTTGGCCAATTTTTCGAGCAATCAACTCCTGGGTTCCTTGGAACAGTTCGATTTGCTTGTACATACATAGCCTCTGAATCTGCATTTACGACTAAATTTTCATTTCATCATTCTAATTTGACTGACTTAAAGATTATAGAGTTATTTTTTGATTCAAAAAGACTATAGAATTCTTATAAGTGCATTGAACACTTGCAAAATAACCGCCAGTTTCATTCAATATGCCACCACCGCCAGATGCATAGTTTACACCATTATTCAGAATCATATCTTCATCCAAATTTGGATCCATAAAAGCTGGTGGCCTTGGTAGACCCATGTCATCCCCTGAATATACCGCGTTTAAGCTTCGTCAAAACTTTTACTTTAATAAAATATACTACGTAATAAGTAAATTATATGATGATATACATGATCATGGAAAACAAAATCCAGGATACATTGTTAGTAAAGTGTAATGTAAGGTACTCCGTAGAACATAGACATGGTACATACCTATAATATCAGCCACAGTACGACCGTTGGTGAACCTTCCGTTAGGCAACCCATTACCAAAATCAATACCATACCAAGGGAGATTGGCTTTTGCAAGACTTTTAGGGAGGTACTCATTATTGCCTACATCCGAGAGTGAATCTCCAAAGATGAACTGTACAATTTTGCAGTTGTACCCATCTATGGCAATGCCTAGGATTGTTACGATCGCCAACGTCAATGTCGCCAGAAACTTCATTCTTGGATTGAGTTTCTGGCTGCTACCTTGTGAATGAAAATTAACAAGTATGATGGTGTTATCGAAATGGAAGGGGGTCTAATATAAACATGTAATGGTAGATGAAGTCAGTTCTAATGAAGACTAAGATGGGCAATAATATTACAACTAGGGAAGGCATCATAAGTTAAACAGGTTTTAAGAGAAGAGAATGAGAAAGAGAGAGTTGGATGAACCAACTATTAAACAATTCAAACCTACTGCAACTAACCGTAATTACTAGAAAATTTGTTCTTCATGAGATACGTTATTAGTTGTTTGGATAAAATTTTGCACAAAATCAAGAATTTAAAACTCAAGATGCAAATATTAAAGGAGCGGGCGTCGTCACAATTCACAAGACAGAGAAATTAGATCATGTCATAGTAGGATTCTAGTATTGTAGCGGAGGAAATATCTATATGATTAGTAACTTGGATTTGCTCTATGTTGTATGTTTAGGGAGCTTGAGGTTGGTCCAGGAAAAAAGAGTTGACCTACCAGTAGTCTTCTATACCCACATAATCGCTACCATATTGGCTAAACAACCCCCACTCCTTAGGGCTAAGGCCCTTGTATGAAATGTACCAAGTTGGACACAGAAAATAGAATGATAGAATCCAAAAACAGACCTTGAACCTTTTTCAACAAAAATCATTGACAACTTTTGATTAGAGATGCGATGGACGATTAAGTTGCTTGGAGAAGCCTATTGTCAATAGCTACTTCTTTTACACACTAATAATCAACGTTTACTCTACCAAAATTAACGTAACAAATAATGTAGGTATCAAACATCTGATACAACTACCAATACTACTACGGAGCCAAGTGAACATATCAACACCAGCGTTATCCTCGAGAATTAAGATTATTTATAGCGGCAAATAAGTTATCTTGTTGCATGTATGATTTGGTATCTAATGCGAAACATACTAGAATAAGAATTTTTTTGCTAAATCAGTATTGTGGCCTAACACGTGGCAATCATGCATTGGTCAAATCAGCTGATAGAGCTGGGACAATACTTTCAGTAACGCGGCCATATATCAACCATCCCGAAGGCCCAAACACAGTACATCTGTGAGCTTTCACTTTCCAACAACCTATCACCAAAATCTCCCAAACCTATCCTCACCCTCCAATTTCAACAATCCAAGGGTCCTCAACTACACAAATATCCCAAACCATATCCTAAATCACAATACTCATTACAAAAAATACTAAAAATACAACCAAAAATACTAAAAATCCTCAGCTTTGGTCTCACTATCCACCACACTCAATCTACCATGGCCTCCTCTATGACATTCAAAGCTTTCACTGGCCTCCGCCAATCTACACCTTCCACCACCCCTGAAACCGCCACCTTCATTAAAACTGTCAGAATATCCCCCAAAATCAAGGCCAGCATCACCAGCCCTAAGGTAATTAGGCCTTCTCATACTCTACAGTATTTACTCTTTCTTTCGAAATTCACAGTCACCTATGTTATTTTAGAACTTTCCGCTCTAATAATTTTAGAATGTTCGGTAAAACTTATGCCAAGTCGCATGCACTAACCTAAAATCTTCACATAAATTTCACATGTCCTAGATAATGGTTATGCTTGAAGGGAACATGCTAATTAAATCATCGAGTATGTCTAATGATTACTTGGATATACAACAGCTGACAGGGCGGAACCTACGGGTGGCCGTGATTGGTGGTGGACCCGCCGGAGGTGCTGCTGCGGAGACACTAGCCAAGGGTGGAATCGAGACATTTCTAATCGAACGAAAGCTCGACAACTGCAAGCCATGTGGTGGAGCAATCCCACTTTGCATGGTAGGAGAGTTCGACCTACCACTGGACATCATTGACAGGAGGGTCACCAAGATGAAGATGATCTCCCCATCAAATGTGGCGGTTGACATTGGTCAGACCCTCAAGCCACACGAGTACATTGGTATGGTTCGACGTGAAGTGCTTGACGCGTACCTTCGTGACAGGGCTTCTGAGTCGGGTGCGACTGTGATCAATGGGTTGTTTTTGAAGATGGATATGCCAAGTGCATCCGATGCTCCTTACAAGCTGCACTATACGGCCTATGATGGTAAGACGGGTGCTGCAGGTGAGAAGCAGACATTGGAGGTGGATGCTGTGATTGGAGCTGATGGAGCGAATTCCCGAGTTGCCAAGTCTATTTCTGCTGGAGATTATGAGTATGCGATTGCCTTCCAGGTTAGTAGTAGATTTATGATACTCGCTACTGCAAAACTTACTTGTATTTGATTACTCGATTTGAACTACATTCCTCAATTATGCATGAACTCGAATAGATGTCGCGCGAATACTAGGAGTGTATGACTAATATTGACAGTTGTCTCGAACATGACCTCAACGGCATGACCCAATACCCACTGATTGACTGATTACCCGGTTATAAATTACCTTTACTTTCAATCTTAGAAGTAAGAAACTAAAAAACAAGTAGATGAAACAAAAACTTCTTGGTGGTTTACTTTTGGTTTAATTTTAGATCGTAGTACAGAGTATATTACTTATATATTTTAATACATATAGTATGGAGTAGTGTGAACGTTTTATATTCGGGTAATGTTGTCAAGGTAGTAATGAACTCGTTAGTTGTCAATAAATGTTGAACGTATTAGTACCTATGATTTGATAGAAGGTTGGTGGTATCAGGGTGCCTATAGTCTGGCTTACCAAATGCATATAATGTTCACTGTAGTGAAAGATGATTGAAGGATAAGGCCAATCCCAAAAATAGTAGAAAGTATCTGATGTTATAATTATTGACTGAACATTGTTCATTTAGAGAATGTCATACATTAGAACCATAATCTGAAGTAAATAACTTAAAACTGACTTCAAGAAAAGGTAATTTGGATAACAAGAAGTGGTAATAGGCAAGGGGCTAGACTTACACCTAGCTGTTAGTGCTTCAGGTTAACTAGCGCTATTTGGACCGAGTAGTGATTTCCAATGGAAAACAAGAAGTGGTAATTGGAGCCCTGAACTTCACATCTTTAGTGATGATATCAGTGTTCTGTTTGGCCAATTTACTAGTCCTGCTAATTTATTACAAATGCGGATTCAATAGCATGCTTCTTGGGACAAAATTGACTAATGTGTGATTTCATCATATTCAGGAACGTATCCGGATACCGGACTCAAAGATGAGTTATTACGAGAACCTAGCTGAAATGTACGTAGGGGATGATGTCTCACCGGATTTCTATGGCTGGGTATTTCCCAAATGTGACCATGTAGCAGTCGGCACTGGGACTGTAACCCACAAGTCAGACATCAAGAAGTTCCAATTAGCAACACGGACACGAGCCATGGACAAGATTGAGGGGGGAAAGATCATCCGAGTGGAAGCCCACCCCATTCCTGAGCACCCTCGCCCTAAACGAGTTCAAGGACGAGTAGCATTGGTTGGGGATGCTGCAGGGTATGTGACAAAGTGCTCAGGTGAGGGGATTTACTTTGCAGCCAAGAGTGGGAGGATGTGTGCAGAGGCTATCGTGGAGGGTTCAGAAAATGGAAAGAGATTGGTAGATGAAGGGGACTTGAGGAAGTACTTGGCCAAGTGGGACAAGAAGTACTGGCCTACTTACAAGGTGTTGGATGTGCTGCAGAAGGTATTTTACCGATCTGATCCTGCAAGGGAGGCATTTGTAGAAATGTGCGCAGATGAGTATGTGCAGAAGATGACTTTTGACAGTTATTTGTACAAGACAGTGGTACCAGGAAATCCATTGGATGACTTGAAGCTTGCAGTGAGGACTGTTGGGAGTTTGGTTAGAGCATATGGGTTGAGGAGAGAGATGCAGAAGATTGATGCTTGAGAGCCATAATTAATTAATGATATCTTTTGAAATCATTTACATTCCTGGTAATTTTGGGCAGGGGTGGTTCAAGAACATGTAATGTAAGTAGAGAAATTTGGTTTAATAGGGACTTCTGAGGCATAAACTTGTTATGAATTATGTATACCATACACTTTCTACTTTTGAAATTGCTTTACATGAATTGAAAAACTATTATGCATATTGACTGAGCATACATGGTAACAGCAAGGAAAACAGAAGATATATTAGATACGGCTCCAAATTAAATTCTCATTTGTCTCAAGATGAAAGTTGGGATGACGTGAGTGGTATTTGACTGATAGCATGAATTGCATGATATATGAATACATGATGATAATTACCTTGGTTGTTTGTTTGAGTGTATGAATGACAGATAAATTGGCAATTTCAGCATTTGAAGATGGTTCACGTGTTGTTGCCTGTTGGTAAACGGTCAAGCCTGTTTCCATGTGGAGGCTTTTGTGGGGATGGAATCATGTAGGGAGAGAGAGGTCTAGAAATTGTAAGCAGTATGGACTATGGAGTTTGGACCCTAGTATCTGTAGTGTGGCACGATAAGTCCACCACCATCGTGGAGCATGTACCCTTATTTAGATCATCTAGTTTCAGTTCTTCAAAGTTTTAAACAAACAGCAGTAGCAACTAATTGAGATTAGGCAGAACTACAGAGGCCGCAGTTTTGGATTTTGGAATAGACTATGTCTAAATTTATCCCATGAGGGTTTCACTAATTACAATTCAGATTAGGCTCAGGAAAAGTCTGGTGTCGCGAGTAATGACAGACAATATTGATGGTGGCAAATATCATTCTAACTATTACACGTCATAAGCGACCATACTTCGTACTAAGTAAGATATTTCAAAGTGTGGGCTCATGATTTGCACCTCGGAGACTTAAGACAGCTACAGAAGGATCTCTAAGCCTCTTTGATCAACCCAATACCAAATTGTTTAAATTAAATACTACTCTACCAGAATCCGACCTGATTGGCATACTATCACCTCTAGACTTGTACATTGGGTTGGGTCGGATCAGAGCCAGGATGGATCACAAGCAAAACGGGTCGGACCAAAGGAGATATATAACGAGCCGAGTTGGATCGAGCCGTTTAAATAGAATATAGTTTTTATCTATAAAGGATGATAATATACATGTATCATTTTCAATCTTTAATAGTGAACCATCTGCAAGCAAGCGAAAATAATTCACTATCTGATAGTGTTTAAAAGTCTTGAAAACTATGGGCCTATTATTGACCTGACTTAACCCATTAAAAACTCAATAAAATATGATCATTTAAGAGTCTGACCCATTATTAATTAGGCCCTTTTATAAACGGGTCGGTCAAGGGCCCTTAACGAACCCCCACCCAATTGAACAGGTCTAGTCACCTCTAATTACTTCTCCTGCTAACCATCCATTTATAAAATTCGTATTTTATGTTTCTTATATTTTATAATAGCAAGCACTCCGAAATTAAAGACTAACCCCACATTTTCGTTGGTTTTACGCAGGGATAATCATTGGGCCAAAATGGAACTAGTTTTTGTTTTTTTTGCTTAATCCCAATTCAACCCGACTTATTCACCTGGATTCAACCCCAAGGAATATATAGTTCAGAGAGGTTCACCAATTCTCCTAATAGGTTGTACAAGAACAATGAAGAAAATAACTTTAAACTGATAGAGCTTATATTGGATCACAATACAACGAAGGCTGAGCTGAGCTGGGCTGGGTACTGAAGCCAAAATTATATGGTTAAGAAATTCTATGCCATAATCATTCAAGATAGCGATATATTCAACGGACAGAAAATTTCCATCATACAAATATTAAAATAAGGGCATTTAGAAACTGGTAGAAAACTGAACAAGAGAATTAAAAAAAAAAAAAAAAAAAAGAGGTGTAGTACCTCACTTGCACATCTAAGTCATCTTGCTGCCTGTTTGTCGGTCCAACTCAAATCGTTGAGATACCGAGATCAGGCCTTGCCTTTGAGGTCCCTCTCTCCCTTCTTTCAACTTCATTATCAGTCGATTTTGGTTTTGTTAATGAGCAGTAATTTGCACAGAATGATACTGCAATTTTCATTCAGGTAAGATATGAAAACTAGTTATTGTATTGATATGAAAAACTTATAAGCAGTATTGCTAAGCAGTTTCAAGGGACGTATAATAATACATTGCTGCAGTATCAAATTATACGAAATGAGAAAATTTCGAGGTTGTACCAATAGTAACTAAGTGATTTGATGTCATTAACAGTTTTCACAGTTCCCGTATTTCCATTGCTTTAACAATGCAGCTTCTAAATCTTTAACAATATGCCCTCGGATCTGTAGGACTCCTAAAAGGCAGTAGCTACCTATTCAATCGCATCTCCCTATGTCAACCCTAAACCAAACCTTCCTCTCAGATGAAGCAGGCAACTCTAGCACTGAAGTACCAACTCTCTCAAAAGTTTCAGTGGCCTTGAGGCTGCTGCTTATATAATTTGTGAATCAGACGCTTCCTTCTTAGGAAGACAAAAGTAATGAAGCTTTAATACGACCTTTTGCTCCAAGAACCCAAAATCACAGCCAGACTTCTCAACATTGCTTGAGCCCTCAAGCATCATATATCTAAGTGGCTATCCTTGATGATGCAGGAGGAACTGGACATTCTCTCTCCCTTCTGATCAAATTGTCATCATTAGTTTCAGACATACATATACATAATCATATCGCCAATTTGAAAGGAATTATAGCAGATCTTGGTCACTGCAACACACCTGCAAAAGTGGTTGGTTTTACTGGGACTTCTATGCTGGCCGATTCTTAGTAAATCACTGAAACATAAGTAAATCACAAGCCGACAAGATCAAAACCAGAATCTGCACGTCGGTGATATCAAAAATACAAGACATCAATTGAACTGACACAGCTAGCCTGCAGTACAGTTTCCTTTCTTAAAATTTATGCTTCACAACAATCACAAGTTCACAAGAGAGGAATATTATAGGATTGACACATAGCCTGTTTCTAGATCAACCCAGGAAAAATTGTCAGACAAGAAGTTGGTCTTATCTGCATAGTCAATTTACTACAGAGTAGTACTCAATATTCAATAATATAGCTCATCGTTCCAGTTGCAGGTTGTTAACTGATTCTAAGGTAAATCAGAGAATTGTTTCACACCTTTTGTGTCGCCAACACTATTTATGGAGCCCTTGCATTATATAAATGATCAAGACATGAAAGCTGAAGCTCATATATATGCACCTGGTAGTTGAAAAGTCTACCATCTTCTGCTGGACCCTCTAGTGTGCTTTGTACAGCAATAACTAAGTTCAATCTGGTGCCAAGGCTTCTCCAAGGAAAAGATACTCAACCTATATTGATCTTCATTTTCACCTCAATTACCCATATCAGATACTTTTGATATTCCAATGATATGGACATAGTAGACAACTACAACCGTGTCCAACAAGAGTATGTGAGTCTGAGTATAATTGTAGACATTAACAAGTCCATCAAACGACTACCAGCACTCTTCACAAGAACATTTTCCTTCTCTAAAATGATGAATCCTATTCTGATCACTGAGAATCACTTTTCTATTATAAACAGAAGAAAGGACCTTGGCAAAATTATGGCAATCACCACAAATCTGACCACTGTTGGCCACTCTAACAGTTGTACAAGGCGGAGTGTAGAGGACCCCAAAAGCAATGGCTAGTTTTTCACTATGATAAGAAACAGTGATTTCCTTTCCTGTCATATCAAAGTCATATAACTCTGATGATAATTCAGGCACATATCCAGCAATCTTTAACTGTTGCAGGATTTCATTGAGCATTTTATAAATCTCATCTTTGAGAGGATGTGAGACATTGTCGACAAAAAATTCATGTACCATTCCTTTCAGTTCAATCGTACTACAGCCATGGGTTGTATGGATTCCTTGTTCTTCCATAAATCTCCTTAGTTCCTTCACCTTATCCCATTTTCCATTGGAAGAATAAGTATTCAACAACAAAACATAATCCCCTGCCTCTTGGGCCTTAAGTTCCACTATATGCTCAATCACCTGCTCTGCTAGGCTAAAATTCTTATGTACTTTGCAAGCGGCAAGCAAGGTCCTCCAAACTTTCACATCAGGTTTGGCTTCCATGGACATAATAAGATCATATGTTTGGTCAAGTAAACCCATGCGACATAATATATCAACAACACACCCATAATGTTGGATATTTGGAAGTATCCCAAACTCTTGGGTCATCTTCTCAAATACCAACAAACCCTCCTCGAGTAATCCTCTATGGCTGCAGGCATATAAAACCGCAGTAATAGTCTTAGCATCAGGGCCTATACCCATCCTATTCATCTTCCAAAACAGTTCAACGGCATGATTCCCATATCCATTCATCCCAAAACCTGATATCATCGAACTCCATGAGACCACGTCCTTGGTAGACATTCTCTCAAAGACTCGATACGCATCATCTACACTCCCACATTTCGAGTACATAGTAACAAGGGCATTTTTTAGCTTTTTTGATTCACCATAACCACATTTCTCCACGTAACTTACAACACTCCTGCCAAAATCTAGAGCGCCTAAATCACCACAAGCTTGAAGCAACAACAAGCAAGTAACATCATCAGGTCTACAATCACTCCCCAAGGTCCGCATAGATTTAAACACAGCCAAAGCATCGCTAGTCCTCTTATTATTCGTAAAACAAGAAATCAACGCGTTATAAGCAACAGTATCTCTGTGAATCATATCATCAAACACCTTACATGCATCATTATACTGCCCACAAAGCGAATAAAACTCCATCAAAGAAGTCATCAAAACACAATCTATCTCAAACCCATCAACTAAAACCCTTCCATGAAACTGCATTCCCTCAATCAACCCCAAATTCTTAGTACAATAATCAAGACAAAACGCCATCGTAAGGTGGTCCGACACTACACCGGCCCGCCTCATCCTCCGATACAATTCAACCCCGTCTGCGGGGACATCACTACAAAAGAACGCCCTAATCATGGTATTGAAGTGCGAAGATTTGGGCGTAGAAATCTGGGAAAAAATTCGATGAAGATAACCGATATTTAGAGGGAAAAGTCTTACTGCTCGAGCGAGGAACTTGAGAGAGAGACGGGAGTGTTGGATGAAATGGGTGCGGAGGAACTGGGCGTGAAGTTGAAGGAAATGGGTGCGGAAGGAACAAGATTGAAGGAGAGAGAATAAGTGTTCTCGTTTCTGAAGGTGAGAAATTGAGATTTGCTGCCATGGATGAGGTTCTTGGGAGGTGGGTTTTGGAGGGGAGATGGTGGGGTGAGGGGTAGAGTTGTCGAAGAGGAGAGCGGGAGAAGCGGCGGATGAGGAGGAGAAGAGGCGGAGGGTGAAGGTGGCAGAGGGACGACGGAGGGGGGAAGCTGGGGTCATAGTGGAGTGGAAATTCTGGCGCGTAAAGTTGGTTTGTAAATTGTCGATTGAGATCTAATCTAATACAATCTGAACTTTTAATTATTTTAATCAGATTTTATCTAAATTTATTTTTAAATTGTTTATATGATATGATATGATATAATTTGAATAAGTAATAAGTTTCCTAAAACACAGTGAACTAAGCAGAACCTGAGTGCAAAGATGATCAGTTCATGAGTTCTCCCACTGATACTGTGATAGCAAAAGCCCTCCTTTCTGTTTATTTTTTTTTTATATAGAAAAAACACTCTTCATTATTGTTCTACAATACTATTAAGTCTATCCAACTTTCACCTATGTTCAACTCTCTTGTACAAACTGATTAATATCTACCCCGAAAGATTGATTATTGATTCGTATCAAATCCTCATCAGTTAAATAGAATTAGGCATATATTGTC
The DNA here is from genome assembly GCA_026401315.1 of Dysphania ambrosioides. Classification (NCBI taxonomy): domain Eukaryota; kingdom Viridiplantae; phylum Streptophyta; class Magnoliopsida; order Caryophyllales; family Amaranthaceae; genus Dysphania; species Dysphania ambrosioides. The sequence continues at coordinate 25,796,980 of CM048663.1, read as the reverse complement.
ATCAAGGAATGATGATCAAGAAAAGTTTGTATCCTTATGGACAAAAACAAAAGCTAAATCGTGCAGATTCCGAGACATTGTAACATAAACAGCAAAAGGCAAAGGGGATAACAGTACAAGATAAAACTATTGGTTATCCCCTCTATAACCATATTTATATCACCTAAACTGGGAAAGACAAAAGGATCATGAGCAAAAGTAAGCAAAGTGCACATTATCCATAAGATCATCTTCATACTTATCAGCCCTACTGACCCCATAATCAGTAAAAGTGCTAGCTGAAGAAGAAGATTGAGGGCTTATATCATGATACAAGCTGTTGATAAGCTTTTTTTTCTTGTAATTTGCTTTGAAGCAAGCTTGCCTAAGCCTCTTGGTCCTGGTTTCAAGTTGTAGGTCAGGCCTATCTTCCATCAGTTTCTTTTCTTGCTCTAGTATTTGTATTGCTTCTCTGAGCTTTGCTTCATTTCTATCCCCTCCCTCCTTGCCCATTTCCTGCAAGTACACATTCCGCTGCTTAATTAATCAGCACACTTGACTTGCATTTTCTATCCATCATAACTAATATGAGATTGTGATGCTAATTCAAATAGAGACAAGTCCACAGTTTGTTCGTTATATATTTGCTACATAATACGAGTGTATTTTACATTGAGTGTTGCGTGCTTCGTCTATGTTCAACCCATGATAGTTTTCCATAATATATTTTTCTGCGCAACATTCTGCACAAATCATCACAAAGGTTCATTTATCTATAATTCCACTATATGGTCTCTAACTCTTCTTAACATGAAATACGAGATTTTAGGGAGGATCCGTTAACTAAATTTAGGTACAAATTATTACCTGCATATTCCTAATTAATGTTTGGAGGCTCATGAGCTTCCTATGAGGCCACCTTTGAATGCCCAGCTCTCTGCATCTTTTCTTCAGCAGTGTTAAGCCAACGTTTAGTTCTTTTGCTGCTCTTGTTATTGGCATGTAATAATACTGGCTAATAATCTCCTTTGAAAGTGCCTTAGAAGAACTATTATTAATATTGTTGCTGTTGTTATTATTTCCTTTCTCTTCTGATGATGTTAACCCATTCTTGTTTTGGAAGAGATGGAGATCATCTCTTGTATGACAAGAATCATCATGGCACAACGCCAATTGCGGCGGCACGTTATCGAACTCCAAATTGTGCAACCCCTCGAATCCATTTCCATAGCCACCACAAATGGCGTTATCATTATCTGCATGGAAATGTTTGTAATAAGCGCCAAGTTGAAATCCATGTATGAGAACTTTTTGTCTAAAATATAAGTGTCTTGGAATTGTAAGTGTAATGTTCTCTACAAATTACAAAAGCATATGGAAACTAGAAGGGGCAACAATTTAATAAATAATTAACAAAATTGAATACAAAGTTATGGATTAATTAATATGTAACGGTTCCCTTAGATATTTATAAATTGAACGATTATTGTATTAGGGTATATGAAACTTAATGTAAATTTGTATTATAATACTACGAAATACGTACACTCTCTAAATCCATCAAAAACTAGATCATTCATATGTGTTATAATGTGGAAAAGTAAAGCAAAATGAAGTTTACCTTCGATAACATGTGGAGCAGTGAAGCTTGAAATAATGTCCAGAGATGAATAGAAAGGATAAGTAGGATCATCAGGAAAGCATTCCATCAAGGGAGTTGCATCCATCATGCTCTCTTCTAAGGAAAACTCATTTTGCCAATCAAACGCTATATTATATCCACTTCACCCAAAAGTGAAAAAGAAAAAAAATATCATCCAAACCCGTCCAAAAAAAACATGGAATACCATAATTATGGCACTAACCACAATAGATGGCAAACATTATGAAAGTGGGATAAACATAATTACAAAACATAAGAAAATAACATAAATTCAACATAAGTACGGAGATATATTAAAGAAATGAAAAACCAATTACTTGGGATCTATATATTGATGAGTCTGAAAGGAGTGCAGTTCATCATTCCTGGGCAGAGAGCAAAGTTCAGGATTATGGCTCCCCATAATGAAAAGGGATAGTAGAATGTAAATGGTTTTCAGTTGTCGTAATACATGAATTTAAACTAGTGTTTTATATAGCCATGTACAGTACACCAGATTATAAATGAAGAGGGAATACAAAGAGTGTTTTGGTAATAAATTTTATGTGACGGCATATGATGGTTTTCATCACATTAACTATAAATATTATTGGTACTACTCATTGGATGTAAGTGTAATTAATAGTTGTGATTTTTTCAAAGTGGAGTATTATTTTATTCAATTCTATATGTATGTGTTGATTTTTTTACTTCTTTTATAGATGTTTAATTTTTATAAATAATTTTATTTTAATTTCAAAGAAAAAAAAAATAGTTCGTTCATCATACTACTTAAAAGCTTCTGTTATGAATTACTAACAATAACACCCTATTTAAATACTATAGGATCAGAGTTTTAACGTTATTTATAAAAGAGTAAAAGACAAGTCAAACTACAAAATTAAAGAAAGTTAAGTACGAAATTTTTTTGGTGCATTTAAAGTGTAACGTGAGACTTACTGTATGGAAAATCAATATATATATATATATGAAAATGATCAAATGAGAAGGGTGCTTAAAATAAGAAGAATAAGAATAGATCTTAACCATTCAAATGGTAAGATCCAATACTAGAGATTTCATTTAAAAAAAATTGGTTACTATAATAATAAAAAGAGTAACTATAATAATAAAAAGAATCATTATAAGTGGAAAAAAAATATTTGATCACTATGAGTTAAAAAAATGGTTACTATGAGTACATAAAATATCATCCGTTGAATTTAAGAAATGAAGAGTCAAGATGTCTTGTCATCCTTCTCATTTTAAGTACACTTCTTATTTTAACTTTTACCTATATATAAATATATATATATAAATAAATCAAATAAAATCATATCATGCTCCATGCCTCATAAATATCTACTTATTATTATATTATTATTTACTCGAGTGATTGACGGCTCTTTGGCTTATGAAATAAATTAACTCGGTTGTTTTGGGTTGGGAAATTGTTAATAATACAAAGTAAATGATTTACTCATACCAACATAACTCGTGAAATTAATACACTTACGTACAATACTCTGATAATTCATTTACATGCATTCACAGTTCCATCATTGTGTATAACGGATCAATGAAGACGATTGAATAGGTGAAGAAGAATTCTGCATTATGTTGCTGGGGGCGCAACGATACTCAAATCCGATGAATGACTATGGATAGCTATCACTATCTATTCAAGTTCTAATGAATAACCATAGTGTTATCAAGTTCAACGAAAACATCTATTCATCGAGTTCTAATGTTCACTACTCTTTTATAATTGTTTAATTTTTATTTATTGAGTCAAATTTTAAAAAGTTTCACCACAAATTCTTGTTATAAAAAATAATAAATTTAAATAAAATCTTTTTATATATATCTCATTATAACTTTTAAAATTTAAAATATTAAATTTTTATAATTATTTAGATCAAACATAAAAGCTAATACTACGGTGTAATGGCAAGCCCAGGTATGCCTTAACGAATAATCTTCCCACAAAAACAACGGATAAAAACATTTTACTTGCCTGTTTAATTACAGGGAAATCTACCTCAGGCACAAGTCTTCATTTCTATGCCATGCTTTTACCTTAAGGAATCAGAGGTGCCAAACTCGTTGGCCATTAGGCCGTGTACACTTGACGGACACAAATTGAGAATTGAGATATATGCTGTGGGAAATGGGACGTACAGAAGTACTAAATCAACTCCTATTACCTTAAAGATGGAGTTGCTCATAAAATTAAGCCAAAATTTGATATTACATAGATTAGGTGCCAACAAGACAGGAATAGTAGCACCAGCATATCTGGCAACAAAACTCTTCCAAGTTCTTCTTAACTCAGGTGGTCAGTTTTCACCTTCTAAACTTTCCACCCCCTCCACCTCTTCCCCAACCACGCCCACGCCCACGCCCACGCCCACGCCCACCTCCTTTTCCACCACCACCCAATGCCTTGTTAACATCAGATTTAATCTTCATGTTTTCAGGCAAAGGCAAAATATGATCCACACACTTCCTGAAACTGAAGTCTTCAACAGATTCATCAGCTCTCAAGACAAAAAAGCAACGACTTTTCCACTCTGGATGTTGGCGAATCTCAAAGGCAATGATTCCTGAACCAACCTTCTTCTCTGGCTCTGGGTGACCCTTGTTTATGAGCTCCAGCAGCACCAAATGCTCATACTGGAACGGACAACGAATTTGACTGCATTAATATAATCTATGGAAAACAAAACTTTGCAAACAGGAAAACTACATACAACATTAGACTATTAGTAGCACCAACATAATCAGCAGCTTCTTATTGGACAAATATCCAGAAAAAAAAGGTGTTGTGACAGAGGTCAATTTACACGAGTAATATCAATTGAAAAGGAATGTTGCAAGCTCAGCTTCAAACTGAATAGAGCGTTGAGCAGCAAAAGAGCGGTTCAAACAAGAATTGATGAAAGCAATCGCAATCTCAATCCCATCCATAATAAAGTTTGGGATCATCTTAAGGGCAAAGCCTAGGAAACTATGACGCAAAAGATGTCCACTGTATAAGACTACAAATCATACTTATAGTATGGGATAAACATTAGAAAACCTGTAATATTCGGATATTGGCAGTCAATGCCAGTCATATGTCATACTAGTATAAGATACTAGTATAAGAGAGATCCCGTACCTTGTTGAAACTGATATTGGTCGGCCAGTTATGCAGCAACTTGTAAAAGTAATCAAACATTTCAACAGACGACCCGAACGTCTTCGGCCCGACTTTCACCTCCCCTTCTTCAGCCTTCCCCTCCTCCTTCACCGCCTCTTCTTCTCCTCCCTCCATCCTCACTTCTTCAACAGACTTCTGCTTCTTCGCAGCGACGCCGTTCTCCTCCTCCGCCTCATCTCGGTATCTCTTAGCGCTGCCGTTCTCAAGGTCTATGTCCTCCTTTGTGGGTTCAGTGATTGCCACGGACGCCATTGTTAGGGTTTTACCGGTTTTTCTCTCTCCTAGGGTTTAAGAAGGGGTCTGCAGTGGAGGCTTACTGAGATTTTTGGTTAAAGTTTGAAATACTTTTGGGGACGCGAAAATTAAAGTCCTAATCGTCCAGACTTTGAAGTGTAAAGCCCAATACGGGGGGCAATTAAACGAGCCTTCAAGTCCGTTTGCTACCCCTTGCCCAAAAAAAAAAAAGTTCGTTTGCTACCCTACCCATAGGGTCAACGACTTGATCAAAGCTCGATATTATGCACAAATTTGACTTAAAGACTCAACTTTAAAAATTTATTTTAATTAGAAATCATATATTCCCTTCAATATTTTTTCTTTTTCTATTTTTTCTATTCAAAATTTTTAAAATATTATTTTCATTTAAAATTCTTTTTGTTTAATAGGGTGATTGGGTGGAAAAGTATAACTAGGATCATTATTCATTGGTTTATTTTTTAATGCCATCAACTTTATAACTTTCACTATTTTTTAATGCTCAATCCACCTGTATTATTTTTTTATATATAATCTAATCTTATTTTCATATTAATTTAAATTATATTTATAAAATTATAATGATATTTATTATTTTCTTGATTTCTTTTCGAATTTCAAATAGGAAGAAAAAAATAATGGAGGGAGTATGAAGTACTTTAAATAAATATTAGTGAATAAAAAAACCTTATACTTAAATTTATTAGTATTGATTAGTAAAAATAAGTTTTAATTATTAATATTAGTTTTAACAAAAATAACTTTATGTTTTCTTTACTTTGTCACAAAGAGGTTTTCATGTAGAGATAGGTTAGTTCTTTGCAATGACTTTAAAAAAAAATCGTAGAATTTCAAGAAATTTCATACGGAGTGAGTAATATACAAATCTTAGAAAACAAAGTCTAGAATATTTTAAACCATAGGGCATTATATGGAGCTATTTTTAAATAAATAGATGAAATCTTAATGCCTAACACCTCCAAAGTATAAAATAAGGTTAGAATCAGTCTACATTTTTTTTTTTTTTTACCATATCCATGATCAAATTAACCAACAACAACAAACCTGTAAAAGTTATATGTGCAACAAAAATCTCATTTAAAATGTTTGTTCGCCTTAATTGTATATACGTGTTTTCAAAATTAAAATTTACCTGGAGTCCAATCTGCGAAATTTACATTACTAAAAAAGTACATCATGATTACTTCACCAATAGTTTTTATGTATCAAATCTTGATTAAAAACGTAGCAGTAAAATGAAATAAGAAAGCAAAGCATACAAAAATATTGATTGTTGAAAGATGAAGCTAAGGGTATGCTTCGATTGAGGGTAATGCCCTAGAAGAGTAATAAAAGTCAAATTAATGAAAAACAAGGTTAGTGAAAAGTGGTTTGTAAGGTAAATAGTGTTAGTATTTTGATGAAAAGAAAACTAATACCCTCATTTGAAGGGTAATAAATACACATCACACCCCTAGGGTAGTTATTACCACCATAATAAGGGTAATAATTAATCTTCCAATTCCTTTTCTTCCTCATATCACCACTATAATATCTTTTTTTCCACCTCATCCCTTATCACCACCTATATTTACCTTCATTTTTCATTAGTTTGACTTTTATCACCCCTTATCTATTTCAATCCAAGCATGACCTAAGCATTTATATATGGAGTATTACTAGTGAAATAAGAAATCAAAGCACACCAGAAGGATTAATGGGTTCTCCTATCTGAAGAACCCATTCATTTTGAAATATTGAGCTGAAGCTAAGTATATACTTCTTTGAAGAAAATGAAAGGAACAATGGAGGAGTGTTTAATGTGAAGTGTAGTAAAAAAAAAAAGAAAAAGTGTAAGAAAAAATGTGTACTGTTTGGGAAGAGTAATAGGCTGGTCAATTAGTCATTATTGAAGAGATGAAATAAGATTTTTAAATAATGGAAAAATGTCATCATCAAAAAATTTTAAAAATTTACATTAACATAAATCCAACAAAATCTCACTTAAATATATTATTTACTATAATATATTTATAATCGGTGCTAATGTGCTATATTGAGCACATCATTTGGTCGACTGCCAAAAACAACTCCTAACCAACAGAGAGGTTGCGTTATTCAGTCTTTTGTCAAATTTTCTTCAATCAATTTAAACAAAGGTTTTACAAACTGTAATCTTCTTTTCAATTCATAAATAACTAGGTAAGTTCCGTACGATATACGGTTCGATGATAAATTATCTTGTAAAATATTTCAATTATAATAATATTTTCATTTATTGGATAAAACTTATAGGTTTTATAGAATTATCGTAGAAAATATAATTGAAATAATACTTTATGTCTTATTAAATAAAAAATTATTATAGAAAAAGGTAGAGAGGAAACATGAAATGAAGGGAAGAAATAAATGTAGTTTTAAATGATTTAGGAATTTATATAGTCGCACAGTTTTATATTAATGTAAAGTAGGAAAAAAAATATAAATGACATTATCTTTAAAAAAAGGCGGAAGTTTTTTTATAATTGCTTAACACGTGTTAAATATGACGTAAGCGGGGTTTTACTTTAGTAATAGTTATATACGTAAAAGATGCTAACATATCAGCTTTGTTGGGTTGGGTAGCAAGCCACTATATAAGTTACGTTTTAAATGCTTCTAGAATGCTTTTAAAAAAATTCTTAAGGACATCCACAAACCACAACCAGAGATCAATTAAAACTTTTTGATAAAATTCTTCGATCATGTATGTAACACTCGAATACTCGATCACCAAGATTGATAGTTTCAAATCCATTCGCCAGTATTTTGAAATCATTTAATACTCACTCACCAATAACCAAGGAATTATATCACTTGAGTTTCTTTTTATTATTTCCATTTGCTTTTTTGTAGATTTCAAAACAAATTTAAAATTTAAATATCTTTAACGGTGTTTGTATAAATTATAAAAAGTTAATATTTAAAAAATATACAAATTAATTTTTTAAGACCCCATCTTATTATGTTTTTTCTTAAATTTATAAATAATTTATGGTCAAAATTTGTCTCTAAAATCTATAGATTGTAAATGAGAAAGAATAAAAAAAAATAGAATAATACAAATTCATCAAGAATAGTATATTTGTTTTCACTCATTCATCAACAATTAGAGATAAATAAAGCACTCATTTATCAACAATCAAAGTTCAATCGCTCTTTTATTTATCACCAATAAGAGTGTAATAGTTTTATTATTTTTGTAAGACCAAGAAGATGTCAGTTGAACCTGATCAAAGCTACTCCGTGCGTCCGTGGTTGAGGTGTTCAAATAAAATGGATCCGTTTCTAAAAAGGGTCTAATCAATAATTAGTCTAATAGGTCTGTCTCTTAAAGGGTCATGTTTTATTGGGTCAAGTCGAATCAATGACGGGCCTATAGTTTTCAAGATTTTAAAACACTATTAGGTAATGAATTATTTTCATATACTTACCGATAGTTTACTATTAAAGATTATAGTTTACTATTAAAGATTGGAGGTGATATATGTAAACTATTATACTCTTTTTTGACGGTCCGACCCCACTCGGCCCATTATGTATTTCTTTTGACAGGTCGGCCCGTTTATCATTTCTTTTGGCTCGGCATGACCCGGTCAGTTTTACATATGACCCGACCCAATTCACAGGTCTAGTCCCTAATTAGAAATTAAGCAATGACGTCCATGGTCTACAAAGTAACATTTTTTAAAGCGTAGCATTCAAGCTGCAAGCCAACTAGCCAAGGCTACAATACAAGCACAAGGATGTCACTGGCAGTAGTGGGACTCCTTTTGCCGTTTTGTGGAAATTTCCTTGCAATTACAAACTTTTTAAATCCATTTTTAAATAGCCTCTGTGTGGTTGGTATAAACTTCTTGTTACGTAGATGTAGGCATGTAGCTCATTATTGTTTTTAAGACTGTAATCTAACATAGAGTATAGAGTTGCAAGCTTGTACCCAGTCATGTACCATGCCATATCGTGTCGTGTTGTGTCGTTTTATGTTTAACTGTGGTCGTGTCGTACTGCCTTTTCCTAAAACTATGTCCATGATCAGGCCGACCCACTTGCCCCGACATGCCGTGCCTTGCTTTGTGTTGGCCTAATTATTTTAATAAAAAATATAAATAAAGTACGTAATAGAATAGAAAAATTAATCTTAGGTGATTTAAATTATATTATAAGAATATAATAATATAAAAAATATTAGTAAAAATTAATAGTGATAGTAATAATATAATAATAATAATAATAATAAAACTAATAATAATATTAAATAATGGTGTGCTTCCGGTAGTGTCTTGTGCCAATTTGGCATTCCACTCGCGTGCTCGTGCCTAATTTGTTGTTGTTTGCGGCCTATTTAACGGAAAGTGTGTCGTGCCGAGCCAGGCCGAAAGCATGTCGTGCCTGCGGCGCGGGCTAAGCGGCCAACTTTACTTGCACCAACTCTAGGGTTCCGTAATCATTTTATGAAAGTTAGTGCATAATAATTATCAATCTAACTTTGTGACTGCATTAATGTATGATATGTGTATGTGCTCCTAAAGAAAATTGATGTTAGGCGCCTTTCATGAAATTCCATCACATGAAACATAAGACGGGAGAAAAAATAAGTCACGGATGTTATAAATTCTGAGTGACACTATATAAACAGACTGTCCAACTCATCTACAGTAAACAAATTAGTGAACATATTTGTTTCACATTTATCTCCAAAAACTCTAAAAATCCAATCCTTTTAAGGTTTGGTCTACTCGAATCTCTCCAGGATTTGTCTAGCATGGATGGCCTAATATAATAATTTGATTTAATATGGTTATGGTTTAATGTCATATGATTTTTATAAAATATGAACACATCATAAGTACTCACTCCATTCCCTTTTATTAGTCACATTTATTTTATGTACAACTTTTAAAACACGTAGTATAACTTTAATATCTATAAATATGACTATAAAAAAAAATATAATTTTCACATACTAAAAAAGTATATTTCGAGACGAAAATAATAAGATTCACATCAATATGTTTTAACCTATATATATTAACGAAAAATCATATTTAAATTTATCTTTTTAATAAAGTATTTTAAAAAGGATAAATAAAAGAAAACAAAAGAATGATAAAAGAAATAATTTTTTTATTAACTTATTGTTGTATTCTAGTCCCCCTTAAAGAAATTAGAATCCCACGAGGTGAGGGTAACCACACATAGAGGTGGCCACTTGGATAGTTCAGCCTGACTCAACCCGTTAAAAATATGGGCCGAATTCGAATTCGAATTCAAAATCCTCAACCCTGACCCTATTCAATTCGGTTTGAGAAAAATTCGACTCGGCCCATTATTCGAACCGGACCACCCCACTGAACCAACCCAGCCCGACCCTATTTGGCTTGCCTAAATCTTCTAATTTTGTAAAATTTAGTTTATTTAAATGTATTTTAGTTTATATTAATGTTAGTTTAGTTGAACATAAATTAATTTATACGAATATTAGTTAATTTATATATAGTTTAATTTATATAGATAGTTTATTTGAATATACTTTAATTTAATTCCTATGAATCAATAAATATTAATTTAGTTGAATATAGTTTAGTTAATAAGAATGATAGTTTAGTTTATATTAATCAATGAATGTTACTATATTTAAATTTAGTTTAGTTTATATGACTCAATGAATATTAATTTAGTTATATGGATGTTAATTTAATTGAATATATTTTAGTTTATATAAATATTAGTTTAGTTGAATATAGTTTATATGAATCAATGAATATCAGTTTAGTTGAGTTATATATAGTTTAGTTTATATGAATCAATGAATGTTAGTTTAATTGAATATAATTTAGTTTATATGAATAAATAAATGTTAATTTAGTTAAATATAGTTTAGTTTACATGAATGTTAATTTAGTTGAATATAATTTAGTTTATATGAATCAATAAATGTTAGTTTTTGAATTGTATATAGTTTAGTTTATATGAATCAATGAATTAGTTTCGTTGAATATAATTTAGTTTGTATGAATTAGTGAATGTTAGTTTAGTTTAATATAGTTAGTTGTATATAATTTAGTTTATATGATAGTTTAGTTGAATATAGTTTAATTTAGATGAATCAATGAATTTTAGTTTAGTTGGATCTTAGTTTAGTTTATATGAATGTTAGTTTAAATTAAATTTAGTTGAACATAGTTTGGTTTATAAAAATCAATGAATGTTAGTTTAGTTGAATATAATTTAGTTTATTCATTATATAAATCAATAAATGTTAGTTTAGTTGAATATAATTTAGTTTATATGAATAATGTAAGTTTAGTTGAATATAGTTTAGTTATATGAATCAATGAATGTTAGTTTAGTTGAATATAATTTAGTTTATATGAATCGAATATGATTATGTCTTTTTGTGATTATATATAATTTATGTAAATATGTAGTGAAAAATAAAAAATGAAAAATATTGACAAAAGAAATGAAAAATGAATGTGATTAGTCGAATATAAAAGTTTACAACGAATGTCATTACATGATTCGTGAATATAAACGTTTAATTTACTTATGAAATAATTCATTTCTTATAATTTCTAAAAGTCATTATGGGAAATTCGGTTCGATTCAATTTGATTCGGTTCTATTCGGTACAAATCCCATTTCCCGACCCCAACCCCAGCTCGAATCGACCCACCCCTAGACCGGTCTTTTCTCGGTCCTTACCCTCCCAGCCCGACCCAATGACTGGCCCGGGTCGGCCCTGTGGCCATCGCTAACCACACATGAGATATGACACACTAGATTTCAATACAGCGTCATCACAAGATTCACAAGTACGCAATTCACAGAGTCACAGCACCTCTCGAAATCCTAACGCCCGTTATGTCTGAAAATTCAGCCTCCCCAATTTCCAAATTTCCAAGTCACCCCCAAACATAACAGACATTACGTCGTTAGTCGTTACCCATCAGAATCATTCTAAGAAAGCCACCTCTTTTTGACTCCAAACTCAACACCAAACCATACCCAAACTCCTTATAAACCATACCCATATTTCTCTCTATTTTCAGAAATTTCCATCTCATTTTATCTTCTCTTTTTAGCAAAGTAACCCCTTTTCTTTTGAATCTTGCGCCCCATTAGTAGAGTGCTCTATCTAAAGGTATTTTTTGGGTTTTCGAGTTTGTAGTTTTGTAAATTATCCTAATTTGATTGAATTACTGATTTGGGATTCTGATATTTGGGTTTTTTTTGTTGTTGTTGTTGGTGTTCTTGATTAATTTGATGGGTATTTGACAATTTGGGGCTGGGTTTCTCAATTCATCTTTTGTTGATTTTTAAGGGTTTTATGAATTGGTTTTTGTTGTTTGATTGGATGTACAATGTGCATTTTTTTGGGGATTTGGGTATTTTTCTTGATGAAATTGTATGATATATTTGATTGATATCGAAACAGGTTATTCAATTCATACTGTTTTCTTATTTGGGTATATTATTTAGGTCAAAGTTTGAATCTTTTGTTGTTTCTAAAGCTGGAATTGATTTCGGAAAATATTAGTGGACATGTACGTTTCTAAGAAGCAAACTTTGGTGAAATTAGATCTTGTTTATGTGAATCTTGTAATGTTGTTTATGGGGTCATATTTCTTGATTGTTTGGCTTGTTCTGTATGCTTGTGTTTGTTTGTTAATTTTTCATTCAAAAGTTGGAGCTTTTTAGGGTCATGAAGAAATGTACCGCCCGGTTTAACTGTAATACTGATTTTTTGGGTGATGTAGCAGCTTTGGTCAGGAAGATAAATGGGTGATGATCATGTTGTGTATGTGGACCGTCTGATATCGTCTGACACTTTGGAATCGGCGAAAGGGACCGAGGTTTCAGAATCGTCTGGTGTCAGTCATAATTATGTTGCTGAATCCTCTAATTCGGTTGAACCTGAGGAGGTGGAAGATAATAGCGTGCCTGATGAAGAACAGCCGCTCATTCAGGGGGTTGAGTGCAGGATTTGTCAAGAGGAGGATAGTGTTAAGAACTTGGAGGTCCCTTGTTCTTGCAGTGGAAGTTTGAAGGTTACTACTTTTTGTTTTAGCTTGTCTGGTTCTTTTGGTTTAAGGTCATGAATTGAGGGATAGTAATCAGCTTGTATTTGATTGTCCATGGATTGTTGGTTGGGAATTGCCATGTTTATGCATTTTTACCACCAAACATGGGTTATATGTTTGCCAATTATAACGATTTAACATGTGATGTGGGTTTGACTCATAACAAAATCAATGGATAAAATTACTAATTACTTGTGGAATCATCATTGTTTTTGGGGGTGATCTACATAAGATTATGAACTGACTAATCATTGTTGTTTTGGGATGTAACATTGTAAGATATGAGGGTTAATATGTGTGAAATATGAACCAACTCGTCAGCCATTTTTTGGGTTGTGACATTGTATCGAACATACATTTTGGCTGGAAGTTCTCTAAATCTCCCTATTGTTATGATTTGGGGTTCTAAGTTTTAACCTTATAGTTCTCATTTTTAGACTATTTGTTTTTGAAAAGGATTTTATTTACACTGGAAGTTTTTATCTTCTTAAATTTTGGAGTTTGAATAATATGTAGAAAAGAGAGCTTCAATTCAATAAGACTATTAGTTTCATTTTAATTTAATAGGACCATAACTACATTTGTCCCTAAATAGCTTTTTTTTAGAATTATTTTTGGGCACAAGCAAATTTTGCATAAAATCTTGATTACTTATCTTAACTCACAATTGCTTAACACATTTTCCTCACAATATATATCTTGCCAAGAATGCCATATTATGTTCATCTTTTTAAAGTTGCATGATTATTATATAGATTATAGAGGCAATTTTGTCATTGATGAATCCCCCTTGAGTCTCATTCAACATATTTACAATAAAGCTTTAGGGGGAATTTTTAACTGGTGCACATTGAGTTTTTCTCTTGATTTATTTTGTGCTAGACAGCTAGTACCTCTCTTACCTTTTCCCTTTTATGGTAATGATTCAGTATGCTCATCGGAAATGTGTTCAGAGGTGGTGCAATGAGAAAGGAGACATTATATGTGAGATCTGTCATCAGGTATGTATTGTTTCTTAATATTTGTTGTTGGATGTTGCTGTTATGTTTGGTATTATGTTTACAAGGTCATTGATATCAAAATTCACCTTTTCTTGAGTAGAGAAGCTTGTTGTAACCTTTGTTTTCTGGGCTATACCCGTAGATTTTCCCAAATTTATTTTAGTAGTACTTTTATTTTGTGAATGAATGCATATCTTAATGTATCTGGCATTTGAATGATCTTCATCCTTTCTTTATTCTAATTGTAGACAATTTCTAGAATGCTATTAGTTTGGGTAGAAATTGTCAATTAGAACTTGTTTTGTGATTCTTTGACCTTTGAATTGATTTTATTTGTAGCTACTTGATTTTTTTTATCTTTTGTTACTGTGGCAATGTGGCTTCATATGGCCTATTTCTTGAGATGTACAACCTATTGAAGCTCTAGCTGGTCTACAACCATAATAGGCGATCCATTTTTTTTTTTGAATTGAGGATAAAGGAATTTAGAGCCATCATCTTGCTGTAAGACTAGCTTGCCTAGTGATTGTGAAGTAGGTCCCCTTTAAAAGGAGCTTTCAACAATTTGTGTTGGCCCTGTTGGGTAATTTTTTCTTCCTTTATCCCAGACCAAAAGTCTACATTTGATTGTAGACCATTTTCACGGAATTGTGTTGAAATGCCGTTGTTATCCATCTTTATGTATATTTTAATGTCTTTACCATGTCACAAGGTATTATTTCATCAAGATTATTATTATGGGTAAGATGGGCAAGCTGTAAGTAAAACAAATTACTTTTAGAAAGTGGGCTTTTAGTTTGGGACGTTCTAAAACCTTAACGGGTCGATTATTTATTGATGGGGGTGTAGTTCTATTCATGATTTGGCGTAGGATTAATGTCTTAATCACCACTGAAACTAATAAATCAAGTTATTGTCTTTACAACCAGAGCTCTGATGTTTGTGTCATTTGGGTGATGGTAATGGCATATCACAAATATCTTTGTTCTATCAAATGGATTACGATTTTATTCCTAATTATCAATCTTATCATGTTATGCATGACATCGTCCACGGAACCCCATATATCACATTTTATCAACTACTCTTAGTTGGGATATTCTGCTAATGGAAATAGCTAAACACAAACATTACCACTATTCTCTTTTGCCAATTGTGTTCATAGTATTCAGGATTTAGTTGCAGGTTTAGGAAAGAGAGCTTTATATTTAAATTATTAATTGTGTATCATTGAAAATGGATGTGTTTATTATCCTGATTTGGGATATTTTCTTCAGTAGCACCTCGAATCGGCATGTCCCGATTTATTTGAAATCTGCTACAAAATATCTGCAGCTTGTACGACATATCATGTGCTTAATGATTTTGTTATGCATACATGGGATTTCCCATCTATGCCTCATGTAATTCTGTGCTTTTTTTTATTTTTTTTGTTACACAGATATTGTAGTCGTCAATAAGTCATTATTTTTTTTCTTTCTTGGTTTACAGCATTATCATCCCGGTTATATTGCACCACCACCTCCGCCCACTGATGATTCTGCTATCGATATAAGGTAATTATGAGGATTTTTTATTCGGTTTATGCTTACTGTTCTAACATCCTCTTATGATCTGTCTCCTTTTTTATACATTTATATATCAGGCCAATGTAGCCTTGCACTGAAAGCCAATTTTTTCCTGTTGAATGATGGAGTAATCAATGCTCGTCTGCTATGCAGCAATATAGGATTTTATTTTTGACATCTCTTGTTTTTTCTCACAGTGCTCAATGGACTGTGTCTGGTGCCCCGTTAGACTTGAATGATCCGCGACTTTTGGCGATGGCAGCAGCTGAAAGACGTCTATTGGAAGCTGAGTATGATGAGTATGCTGATACAAGTGCCAATGGAGCAGCTTTTTGCCGTTCTGCTGCGCTCATTGTAAGTTACACTAGCGTTTATAAAGCTAACCAATAAGATCATATCAGTCCTAGGGCATCCTTGTTCATAAGAATAAGCATGCTTTTATACACCACTTTATTTTCTGTGAAGATTGGTAAATTGGAGTACCAGATGATTAATTTATAGGATGTGTTAGAAACTTAGAATCCACTAAGAGGCTGCCAACTGAGTGGTGGGTTCCTATCTTGGCTGTGATTTACTTATCTCTTTTTGTGTAGTTTTAGTTGTTTACCCATTTCAACATAAATACGATACCATGTTTATTGGGGCAAGTTTTGTTAAGTTTATAAAAGCAAAAACAGAAAAAGCAAAAGCAAAACCGAAGACAGATATATTGGGAAATAATACTGCAGTTTTTCATCTTCTCATAGAGCAAATAATAGCAGCCTATTATATAGGCATACATAAGCTTAGAAATAGGAAACAAACTAACTAATGGGATAGTGATTCACGCATTCATGCACTACATGATTTGCATCCACTACATCCACTACTAACAACTAAATATTTGACTATCTAACTTAATAGAATATTACTAAACTAATACTCCTAAAAATACTCACCCATTTACCCAATTATTGATCCAACATCCTAAATAATAGCTAATTGATTTTTTTGAATCAATTACACAAGTTTCTTGGTGGACCTTACATAAGCCTCTTGTATCTGGTGTAGATTATTTGTGTTTTTAGTTTGGAAAGCTTGGTGCATTCATAAACATGTGGGCTGAACGTCTTTTTGGGTTCTCCAAGAATGCTGATATAATTGTGATTCATAAAGTTGTCATACTTTTGGAAATTCTTTTTGGGTTCTCCAGGAATGCTGATATAATTGTGATTCATAAAGTTGTCATACTTTTGGAAATTCAGAAAAAAGTTCTGTGCATAATTTTCAGGAGCTCCATAAAGTTCTGAAAATTCAAGTAAGAAAACTAAGCTTTGTGATGTTAAGAGTTAGACCTCTATTTGCCATGCTTTCAAAAGTTGGAAGCATTAGCAATTTTGGCATTCAAGTTTTTTAGTTGGGATTAATTTTGATGACCTGGCAGCATTTCTGATTAATTTAGCAAGGTAAACTGGATGGTGGGGATTATGTGTTCTGTTAGATATTTCAGATCTCTCTCCATTAGGCTGTTTATAAACAATAGTTTTTTGCTAGATTTAATCACTTGATTGAACGTTAGGAATGGGTGCTTAGCGACACTCTTACAATTGTACACTTTTACCATGCATTTTATTTCATATCCATTGAAATATTGAACCCACAATGCCTTCTGTCATTTTGGTTTTACTGATTACTCTCTCTTGTTGCAGTTGATGGCTCTGTTACTCTTGAGGCATGCTCTTTATGTGACAAGTCCTGATGGCGAGGATGATGATGTTTCCACTTTCTTTTCTGTGAGTAACGCAAAGATTTTTGTCCATTTTTATGTTCAGTTAACACTCATTTTGCTGACTTGTTATTCCTTGGCAGCTTTTCTTGCTTCGAGCTGCTGGATTTCTTCTTCCATGTTACATAATGGCTTGGGCTATTAGTATATTGCAACGGCGAAGGCAAAGACAGGCTGGTCCCTATCTCCCTATACTTAATGTTTCATCAACTGAAACTTGTGTATCTTATTCATCTCAATATTTTTTTGACATACCTTTTCATGGTCTTGAAATTCAATGTTTGATCATTATTATCTATTTAAAAGTTTTTACCTTGAACCTAACCTCACATGATCCCATATGATATTGTAATAATACTTACAAAGTTTCACCTTGATTTGTGAAATTTGAAGTTTATTTGGAGACGTATGGAAAAGAGATGTGTTGATCTTTTCCACTTTTCGCACATATCCAACTCAATATAAGGTAAAACAAATATAAAGTAGAAAAATAATTTTTGGATGGTGAATAGTAACATGATACAGATTATTAGTTATTTTTTTTGATGACTAGCTTGGACTACTCATGAAAAAAAGAACAAAACAATTAATGTTTGGTCAAAGTTTTTTAACCATTCCATGGTAAACAGAATTATTGCTTATAACTATTAAGAGTGAACCTATGACATATAAGGCATTGACTTTCTACGGAAACTTGACAACATGATTACTTATCTTATTTGAAGAGCTATCCCACTAGGTTTAGTTCTTCTCTTGATGTCCATTATGCAAAGAGAAATATGTCAAGACTTACAATTTGGATGAGACTTATGAGTCTCATTTTAATTTAATAATGCTTATTTCCCTCTCATTTTAATTTAATAGAGAAGGATTGCATTGGCATGGAGTGTTTTTAGGTAGATTGATGTTCCCTTATGAGAAGATTATCTTATTGCTTTTGGTCAAGCTTATTCCAAGATATCTTATATTTTACTACTATACGAATGCTCAATGATGAACTCCCATGTATTCCCTTGTTGAGAAAACATTTTCATGCAATACTATCAGGGCTATAGAATTATGGAGTTGACAATGTAGTTTCCTTTAGTATTTTGGGCAAAGTGATGGAAGAGGTGATGTGGAACCTTTAAAGGAAACTTCTGTGATTAGTTAGGAGGTTATAGATGATATGTGAGTAATTTTAGTTTCTTTGGAGGTGGAATTTAGGTGAGAGATGGAGGAATGGATGAAAAGTGTTGTCTATAAAGTTAAGATTTTTGAACTTTATGGTGTGCTCCATTTTGTTAACCCTCTTGCATTCTCTAAAACCTACAAATTTAATGAGATGAAGCTTGTCTACTATCCGAATCCTTGAACAACACTGTAAAGCATTTGAACTGTATTTTCCTAAGAGTGTATTGTAAAATGGGAAACAATTAGGCCACGTAGCATTGCTTTGTGAAGATTGTAGTCTCAATTGGAGATTCTAGATTAAAAAAAATGTTCATGATCTTGTGAACCTAAAGGGTATATTGAAAGACAAAGGAAATGATAATATTGTTAATCAATATACGCTCATTATCAAACTTATATAGCATCCTGTTTTTTTTTCAAAGATGCCTATTCAATCAGCTTACTAACATATGTTTGGTATTGGACGAGTCACATTTTAATACTTCATAGTAAAATTGTTTTGATACCAGTTCTTGCTATAACTCCATATTAGGGAGTATTTTGCTCCCATAGTTCCTTAATTAGTTAAACTCTTGCTGATTTGGGATGTTTCAAAATTATTCTGTATCTTTAACCAAGAACTAAATATTTATCTCTTTCCACCCCTCTTAATTTGAAATAGATTATTCTTTTCTCCTGAGTTGTAGTGGGGCATTCATTATCTGTATGTTTAAACTTAACAGGAAGCAGCAGCCTTGGCAGCAGGTGAAGTTGCGTATGTGATACAAGCAGGACAGCATGGTGGCGTGCACTTTACCATAGCTCCTGGGCCTGCAGTTGCTCATCAGCCTGAACAACATCAATAAGGTGATTAGTAACTTATTGAAGTAATCAGTTAAACTGAAATTCTGAGTTTCTTGTAGAGCTGTTGATTTACAAAATTTGCCAATGTTATTAGCATATAACTGCCCACCTTGTTGTAACCTTTCCTCTGTATAACTTATATTTCTCAAGATATGCCGATGGAAGGGTCTTGAAACTCTGTAGCTACAGCTCCCTTTTGCTTGTACATAAAAACTATAATCGTTGAAGTGATAGTTTGTCATTCGTTACACTTGGGAGTCCATTACAAACAACAAATTGTTGAGTATTTTGACTTCAGTTTTCTGAATATGTAAGATTCGTAACTCCATTTATTTCTCCCGTCGTTGCCATTCAGTAGGTTTCTCTTGGGAACAAGTACTAGATACTTGTCTTGCTTCCAGCTTCGTGCCTCATGATGGTAGCTTCCTAGTGACCGTTTGGTTTGAATACTAATTTTACGTGCCTAGGGGGGACTGCATGTCTTTCTACTCGTACATGTCGACCAAACGTGCCAATCTTGATATGAAGACCTAGGAAAAAGAGGTAAATCCCAAGTAACATTGTGAGTTCGTTGGCTATAATTTAGTAAATACATCAAGTTCGTTCAGTATGTCGTGGTGATCTGGTGTTTTGCATTGCTTAGCTTTTGTATGACATTTGCTAAGGATATCTAACCTAAGACTGAAGTGTAACTTCTAAAGTGGTCGTTTTACCTCGTAGAGAACTTACCATTCACATATTGGGGCAAACATATTACTCTATTGCCATTTTGGCGCATTGGCCAATAGTAGAGTATTCTAGCCTTGTAGATAATTGGGATTTGGTAATGAATGAGATAAATATGTGCCCGAAAAGCGGATAGAGAGATCTTGGTGGAATTGGTCCGTTTTGTTGTCTCGCGTTTATTCATTAGTGTTTTAAAAGTTAAAATTTGATGGGCAAGAGTGATCTTTTTGAAAGCAAACAGTCTTGGTTTTTTTAAGCTTCACTTTAATTTGCTATGCTAAAGCAAATGAGAAACTAAAGTCCCACTTCATTACTTAATCAGCATATCTAGGATTTGGTAAGTATATGGTTTTTGTTCTTTTTTGTTGGACCATACCCATCTTTATTTGATAGATCTATGCTTTAATTAGGTTTGTACTTGTAATTCACCAAATTCGCCTATGCTCTCATTATAACGGGTATTCTAAAAAGTCTTTATCCTTGCTTCTTTTTCTCTAAATTATTATCATATTTCTTTTTTGTTTTTTTTTTAAAAAAAAAAAAATTCAGGTTGATTAACTAGCGCATCTTTGCAGATGGTAAAGGAAAAGGAAAAATTACAGGGTGAAAACCAGTGAGAGATACTAGAGCACAGTCCTCCTTTCATCGCCATATCTGCCGCTTAATTTGCTTCTCTAAATATATGGTTGACATAGAACTTTTCTAGCTTAGACAAATCCACTTCCACATCAAGAATCAGATTATGTATCTCCCAGGAGATTTGCCACAGCCGCTTTAGAGTTTATCACCCCGAGATTGTCTCCCTCAACTAGTTTGCTGCAGCCAAGACCAGTAGCGCATTTGATGCCTTCCCTTGTCGCCATAGCGCCTGCAGCATGAAGAATGACATGCTCATCTCTGATCACAAAACCTATACTCTCGAGGGCCAATGCTACCTTTCTTTGCTTCGTCAAAGTTAAAACTCAAGAAAACCTGGAGGATGCCTAGACCAACTCTAATTATCAATCCTAGATTTTTTCCTTGTGAGGGACTTCTTTCACAAAGCCTCCCATCTCCTTTGTTAAAGACATGCAATTCTGAAATCCACGTAAACCACCAAGTTGTAGCAGTCCTATTTGTTTGAAAAATGGTACTTAATATTATGTTATGAAAAGGAAACTGTACGATTATATTATCAAACCTTGAGAAAGGAACTTAACGAGGGTTTATCGTGTAAATGTCTTAAATTGACATGATAAAGATTATTGGAAGCTTACTTAGCTAGTAAGAATATATGAAGATGTGGAATTTGTACATCCGAAGAACTTCGTATTAAATAGCCAATCTACTTGTATTAGCGTGCGGTGATGGTTGCCTTTGATTGATATTAACAAGGAAGATTGATAGTCGATGGAGTACTGGCACGAGCGCCTGGCACATCCAAGAAAGATAGGCAATTTTAATCATGAAGAGAGGTCATAACAATTTACAAACACGAACAACTTGCAAGAAAACCAAAACTTTTAGAAGAGATCCCAATTCTGATGGTTTACATGAATTTGTGCTTTGTGAAAGTGTCAAACGCATGAAAATTCACACTCAGGTCGGTATTTAATTGGGAAGTTAGTTTTAATTGACCCTTAATCCAATGACTATCTACTAGTCTACCTGAAAGATAAATCCAATGACCTTTATTCCATTATAGTTATAAATTGAAAGATAAATACTTCTATATTATTGGCAGATGTTGATCTAGTACTTTCTTGGAAGCAAAACAATGAACTATTCTTTTATATTTTTCATCAACTTTAATATGTAAGTGAACTAGTGATAGAACGAAATATATACATTCTATCATATTTATATAAAAAAAAAGTCCTCCAAAGTACACGATTTCATAATAACTAATAAATTATTATATAACTGTGTTATTCATGACTTTGCCCATATTAGTTATTTAAAGCAAGGGAAAAGGGGGGGAAATATTGGAGGCAAACTTAGAGATAATGTTTTAGTGCTCTGAATAATATTGTAGGGCTTATGGGATGGAAAGCCCGAAGGAGTAGGAAGGAAAAGCATAAAAAGAAATCCATTGGGCACACAAGAAACCAAGACTCCAATATTTGATGCATAGAGAGAAGAGCTTAGAGTTTCTTAAGTAAAAAAGTATGATGAAACCAATGAAATGGGGCAGATCATGAGGTTTCTATTCCTCAATTTTGTTTCTTAGAGTCTCTACTTCAAAGGGTTTCTTGCAGCTGTAGTGAATTGTCTCACTGCTTTGCTTCCATCAGAAATAAACAGAACATCCGACATTAAGTTTATTATTTCATTGTCATTTAACATATTTAGTGATAGTAGCTTTGATGTTGATCCCAATGCACTATTGTATAGTGTATTTTGTACATTTTTACCTTTACTTACAGGACCTAAACTTTACTAAGGGATTGTTTAGTGCAATTGTTTGTTTGCCTTACACTTTCTTTATTTCACCATGTCTGCCTTAATCAAAACTATCTCTAATTTAAATGACCAAAATTACGTGAATGTATTACAAAGATGCAACATTGCCATATGTTGATCACATATGGTAAAATGTGACTGGGATTAAGAAATTTTTTGTTACAATCTACTGTAAAGACATCCCATCCCTAACACAAACCCTACTCTTGCTTTGGATAATGGAATATGTGATTTTGATTGTTTAAAGGGGTAAAATTGCTTTTGTTTTTTAGAGACTACAAATTTTTTTAATCCTAATGTCTCGCTAATTCGTAACCATGGGAATCTTTTGACGATCTAGTGAGCTTAGAGGGCCTTTTAAGATCCTAAATCGTAGAAACTAATTGGAAAGATGATTTGAAGCTGTGATGTGCTACTCCCTATATAATGTCCAATTATATTCTCATTAACCAACCTAACTAGCTACTTGTGGTCAACAAATGATTCGTTCAATATGTTACTCCTTCCATTCAAAATTAATAGTTACATTGAAACTGTGAAAGGTGTATGGGGATCTTGTAGTCCAGTTCCGAATGGATATGATGCCCCCAATCCATCAATCCATGGAAGAAACCTATTCGGATCGAAAAAGACATGGAAATTCATCATGGGAAAAGCTAGTTCGAAGAAACCGGAGAGTCTTTTGCCTATATAGCCACTGTGTTAGCAAGGCATAAGCATTATATCTATAGATACAATGACAATCCTTAAAACAAAGGTATTACATTCTATAACTAATTATTATTTTATCATTATTACTTTTTTCAGAGCCTTGTGACTTGTGACTTAACTATCGGAGTGGATTTTTCATATAATCACCCAAAAATAGTTAACGTGTCTGTGAGCACTGAGCAGGATACATCTGACATGCAAGTTGGCTAAGATAACTTAAAACAAAGGGGGATTTTGGTGAGTCTTTAGTTGGTCCAAAAGAGCACAAATGCAAATGATAGGAATGTGGGGAAACATTGAAAAGATACTTGGCTTCCCAAGAATGGTGGTCCAACTTGTTCTTTTTGTTCAAACTTCACTGAGCACCTTGCCAAAAAGAACACAATCCTTCTCACTTCTACTACACATTTTGCCACATACTATATATACTCCCTAGTTTCCTCAGCATTGGAGAATTAAGTTATCTCATGCAACCTTCTTCGGATATGTTCGGGGTCCCCAACTTCTTACCTCTCTTTGCTTTATTCTTTTGAAATCTTCTTCTTCACTTAACATTTTACAGAATTTTGATCAGAAAACGCTTTATATCCGAGCAGTCTTCATTCTTTCATCATTCCATGTATCTTCTTCAAAATTCTTCCTACAAACAATTCAGAGAAATGAGCTGCTCTGGCCACAAATTCTTCATTATTCTATTATGTTTGACATTTCTTGTTGCTAGCAGACCACACAAAGTTTATGGGTATAACAGCATAAATCTTGCCTTAAAGGATCACTCCCAATTTCAAAGATCACAAAATCTTCACAGAGTTCATGTCAATGATTTGATTTACCCTCCTAGTCTAGCTCCTGCTCTGTCGATGGTGTTCCATCCAGACCAATTGAGCAAAAGAAGAGTCAGAAGAGGACCAAACCCGATTCATAATAGATGTTGAATCGTGCCAGAATTTCTCTCTTTGGATAGTAGGGGAGTTACTTTTCTCTTTCGGCAAAAAGAAGGTAGGCTATGTAAAGATATATATGCATATGTAGGTGCAAAGAAATTCATGAAGGGCAGGTTTTGGAATTGAAGGTTCATTTAGTCTGCTAGGAAACTAGAGCTCTATATTCATATATTAATCAGATAAGAACTTCTCCATTTTGTAAAATTATATGGCATTCTTATAGAAGATGTATAAAGAATCTCTAAGAGTCGATTCTAGGTGAACCTATAACCGATGTTTCCCGGTAACTAACAGTAGGACTGTACAACTATTTTAGTTCACAATTCTTTTACAGTTGAAGAACACTTTTTTTCCACAGCTTCTGGTGAACACTACATCATGCACTTTATGGGTGGCATGGAATTTGAAAATGACAGATATTTGTTTCATATTTTCATGGAAGCTCCTTAAAAGATCAATATCATGTGGTCTCTCCCAAAGGGCAGATCAGGGAATAAAATTACGCAGGGAATCATAACTTGCTAAATTCGGCTAAGTACACTACAGAAGTTAAAAAAAGAAATAAAAAATCAATGAGCAAAATTTGAACATGTCTCCTATTGGGAAAGTGAAGCTTACAATTCTTTTGATTGAACCGCAGCATTTTTTCCGTTGCCATTATCATATGTCTTCTCCTGGCATTCTATATCTTCTTTCTAAACGCTTCATCTTTCCAAAAGATTTTTTCCGTGCCAACGCCTGCCAGATCATATCAACAGCGTCTCCCGGCTGAGATGGGTACTGATACTCAAAATGATGAGCTACTTCTTTGAGTCTTTCCCACATCCTAGTCCACTGATCTTTCTCAATTCCTCTAAGAAGATTCACCAGGAAACCAGGCTGTACAGCATATGATGCCCAGACAAACACACTGAATTTTGAGTAATCCAAGACATCCTCATATGGAAGCTCAATGTTGTCGCTGATTATGACGGGGACACAATGGCTAACAATGGCATCAAAAAGACGGTTGGATGAAGGTGTATCCCCCGCTATGTTCAAGCAAAATTTGGAAGATCCCATCCCATGGCTTGCTTGAAGGATCCCACTCCTTTGAGCACTTCCAAATGTGAAGTGCACATCTTTCTCGTCTTTTAGAAGATAAAAAAGTTCTTGTCGAATAGCTCCTCCCTACAAAATATCCCAGCAGAATAAGCCAAAGTAGCTTGACATCAAATGAAGTTCACATTGAAGGAAACCAGAAGAGGCTGAGCAACAATAATAGTAATGTTAAGGGATAAAACAAGATATAATTTCTACGTAAGGTCATTTCCAAGTCTTTTTTTGACAAGTCTGAAAACGAACAACTTATCTTTCAAAGTCACTCAAAAAATAAACATCAAGACTCAATTTGGTTCAATGAATGATGTTGTCCTCAATTCAGCTATTTGGTAGAACAAAATATACAGTGTATGCGAAAATGATCCAATTACTCTCAATGGGGAAAATATTTCCATATAGGAATGGAGATGTAATTTCGCCCTCACTGTGAAACTCCAATTTCACATCCAACTGATCCAAGTATGTTCCAACAATCTAAACACGGTTTTAGAAAAGGGTTGAACTGGACTACTTTCACATTCTGAAAGCAGATTTTCATAAAAGTTCAACTATCAGTCAACACGATGATTAAAGTTCTCCATCCTCTAGAAATCAGTCTAGGAGTAGTAGAATGATTTTCAAACTAACAGCAGAGTAAATTACTTTGCTCTAAGGATTATTACATAAGGAGAAAATTACTTTATGGGCAATGACAAGTGTTGGACTGGCCTTATTCACAGTAGAGAAGACTACAATGAGTAACAATATATGAAGAAGATCTCTGAGCAGATCCGGCTCAAGCTCGAAGCTTTAAGTGGTTAAAGAAAAGAGAAGGTGATGAAGATAGATTTAAATGGCGCAATCAAGGTTAATGGCATGATCTTTTCTATGATTATGTTGAAACAGATGCTCTTAGTTTACTTCAAGGCTTTAAACATTAAAAGAAAGAAGAGAGGGCATTGTACTAGATGGTTCATTTGTTTCTGATTTCTCAATCAGATATGAACAAGGAAAGGAAATTGAGGTCCTTAACATATTCTGGCTTTAAAAGTCTTCAAGATAAACAATCCCGGAATCTGCAAACTACCACAGTACAACTTCATGATGAGAAACTATATCCAGAAAAAGGAAATATATTACCAAGAAAGAAGACAAATAGTTCACATATAGGAACTTATAAAGCTTAAGATTTCATACAGAGAGACAAATTACTCACATCTTTCCTATAGATTGCTCCTTGAAAATATGCTAATGTAGGACGCTTCTCATAAGGGGCTGAGCTGTTATTGCTGATGCTATTAACAACATGCTGGTAAGGAGCAATGACATCCTTGTCCAAATTAGCTGTCTTAGCAACATATCTCCCAAAATCTGCAAGAACAAATCTAGCAGAACCCAGCTTCTTTCTCACGTACAACAAACTATTCGGATGATGTGCAATGATAATGTGGTCCTTCCCACCAGATTTAATCCATTCTGGCCGACTCATCAAGAACTCTACTAACTGGTCTTGTAATTTCCTGTTGAGGCTGACTTTATCTTTTCCCAAAACTTTAGTATACCGGTTGTAACTAAGGGACGCAAAAAATGGCACGAAAATAAAATCTGCTTGACTTGGACTTTCTACTCTAATAACACTACAAGGTCTAAATATTTCCCTAACATTAGATAACAGAAGATCAAGAGTGAGCCAATACTCTATACTATGTTGCAAATTTAAGCCACCAGGGTATCGTGGAACATGTTTTAGATCTCTAACATCAGGCCACAATTGGTTTGGACCTGCCTTCCAATCCAATAACCCAAAATGAAATTCAGGAGGCATATCATACATGTACACCTTTAGGAGAGCATTATTTGAATTACATGCCTCCTTTCCGGACAGAACATTATTTTCCTCATTCGAGATTGTATCTTCATGAGGATCCTCTTCGATTTCCTCTACATTATGGGTATCTTTTGTTGATGAAGGTGATAATGGAACAACAAGAGGCTGTTCTGGTAGTTGATCACTATTTCCCTCGGGTTTATAGTCAACAGGGTCACTTTCGACAACAAATTGCTTAAAAACCGACGAAGGTATAATCGGGTTAATGACTGAATGAAATAGAAAGAACGATGATATTATAAGGAAAACCATGGAAAAAGCTGTTACGCTCAGAAGTAACCTTGAGGATGGCAAGGTCTTGTCTGGCATAGCTATTATTTTTGCATACAAAAAACATTTATTCCTAAAAACTAGGATTATACCATGAGATTAATCACAAGGATCAATCTCTCAAAAATGACTAATAATGCAAAGGATTCCCAACTCCTAAATGCCCCAGTTACTTCATAGCTCTCCCTCTGAATTGGGTTCTATACCCCACATAAATCCACATCAAATAAATAACCCAGATTCGAAATTTTTACCCTGATTCCATTTTCACCCATCAAAACTTGAACCATTTATGATCTTGAGCAAAATTACTAAAATTTCAAGGCCTTAAAAGTTTCCATTCCCGAATTCGGACCAAATTTTTATCTTCAAAAATCTCAAATTCAGACTGACATGTAGTAACTATACCAATTACAGCCAGAACTCACTTAATCAGCCAGAATCATGAACAAAAATTCAACCTGCAACCAAACAAACCAAAAAAGATAATTTCTTTACCTTTCTTAGCTCATGTAAACATCACCCAACCATTGTGATGGAATCATATCATACCTTATATTAAGTCAAGCCATACATTATAATAATGATTAATGTAATTGATAATGATAACAAACACATACATATAAATCAATGATAAGAACTTACAAGAACAGCAGCTGATCTGAGCAGGGTAATCAAGAAATGTAATTTAAGAAGTGAGTAAAAGAGAAAATTCAAGAACAACAGCTACTCTGAGCTACCCAGATTGAAATTTCATGGCAGCCCCATATTTTACCTCTTGACTGTAAAAAATCTAGAGTATTATCTTTAGTTATATTTTTAAGAAGCTTCGAGGAGTGAAAATGGTGCGGTTAAGGCAGATGCAAAGTTTCTTTTGATCAACCTACCAGAAAAAAGGAGACAAAAGTAGGCATGTTTGCCTTTATTCGATTATTATACTCCCCTGCACTTCATGTTTTCGCATACATACTCTTTGGGTTTCTTAGAAAATGATACGGAGTAGTACATGTGGATTGTTTGTGAAAACATAGATAAAATACTGATGTACTCTTTTTTTCCATGTTTTTATTGACAAATTTCATAAAATTATTCTCATTTTAAATCTAATTTATTTTAGATAAATTTTTATGACTATTTTATCTACTTAAATTATTCCATTATTTACGTGTTTAGATCTGCTTTATTTACCCACTTTTTTCCTTTTCTTCCTTTTCACTCTTTAATAATTTTCTTTTATTTTAACTCATAAAAGTAAGGTAATAAGGAAGAACTCTCTATTTAATTATTTATTTTTTATAAAAAATTATAAAAGTTAATGCTCATGTAAAATTATCTTGATTCTACCCCTAATTCCAAATGAAAAGGAAAAAGAGAAATAGAAGGAGTAGTTAGTATTTTATTTAATTTATTTTATCTAAATTTATTTGAATATAAGTTTCTGGTACAACTTTCTCTTCTTTTTATTTTTTCATTTGTGTTTTTTTCACAAATTTAAAAACAAATATTAGTTTTACATATTTTCAATTATCTGCTTACAAGAATAATAAAAAATTGATATTTAAAAAATATATATTGAGAGACATAAATATATACTCCTTTCATTCTCTTTTCTCCTTTCCATTTGAAATCAGAAAAGAAACCAAAATAATATTAAATATCATTAAGATACTATAAAATAATTTAAATTAATCAAAAAATAATATTAGATTCTATTAAAAAATAATGTGAGCGAGTTGAATATTAAATAAGTAGTAAAATTTTTAAAGTTCATGTCATTAAACAATTAAAAAATCAACCAATGGACTACATATCACATTACTATCCCGGCCAAATTTTTGAGTAATTTTTTTTAACCTTTTTTTTTAAAAAATCGAAATATAACCTCCGCACAAAAATATTTCAAAATATGACCCTGGGGTTAGGTTTGGTATAAAGTCACTGTCCAAGACAACGACTTTGTACTTAAAAGTCGCTGTCTGAGACAGCGACTTTGAGTTTTTTATTTTTTTATTAAAAAGGTTATTTTTAAAAAAAAATTCAAATTTTTTTTTTAATTTGTTTATTAAAAAATACAACCAGGGTCATTTTTCGAAATAGTTTGGTGTGAATGTTATATTTCAAATTTAAAAAAAAAAGATTAAAAAATAAAAAAATTCCAAAATTTTCCACTCAATCACAATATTAAACTAAAATATAAGGATTCTAAATAAAAATAATATTTTAAAATTTTTAGATGGGAAAAATGGGAAGAAAAAAAGAAATATTTTTTTAATAAATTAGGAAGAATTCATGGTCAAAATTTAATTCTAAAATGTTTAATATTCTAAACTAGAAGAACAAATAAAAATAAAAGTAGTATTTTTATAGCTTTAACAAATTATGTTGTATGAAATCAACGTGATCCACATAATTGAAATGAATACATCAACAATGTTTTTGAAATATGGGCATTGGAATTTTTTGGAAGAAAAATATAGTTTATAGATAAAGACAAATAAGAGGAGCAAGTGAATCAATCACATGTGATATTTACAATTTATACAGGAGCAATAACCAAAATGTAGATATAATTAAGGAGGGTGAATAAAATAATTACATGTATACAAGTAACTAATACTCATAATAGCTCCTGTTAAAAAAGAACTCAAACTAGATAAATACTTCATTTGTTTATTCCTTCCCGTTTAAAATCGATGGAGGAACCGAGACAATTTACACGAGTATTAATTTATTTATAAAAATAAAAAATTTAATATAAATATTTTTTCTTATTATCAATGGAGGAACCGAGACAATTTACATGAGTATTAATTTATTTATAAAAAATTTAAATAAATATTTTTTCTTATTATCATGGTTTTATTAGTTAAAATAAAAGAAAATCATTAAATAGAGAGAAAAATAAGAAAAATTAAAAAGAAAAAAGTAAATAAAAAAAGATTAAAGTATATGAATGGAAGAGTGATTTAAGAAGATGATAATAAAATAATAATTTATAAAGATAAAATGGTCTCAAAGATTTGCCTAAAATAGAATAGATTTAAAGTGAAAAGAGTTTATAAAATTTCCCATTGAAAAATAAGGGAGTAAATAAAATGGAGGAAATATCTAATGAGTAGGTCAATATCAATAAGATTTCAATCACAACCCTACTTAAGTGAAGTGGTATAGTAAAGAGATTTATGAAAAATATTTGAGAATTCTAGTTTAATTGCACTAGAGCTGGCAAAATAAAATTGTTTTAGTGATAAAGTGATTGCTACAATGCCAATATACATATCATTCCTAATTTCCCATGATAATTCAAAGTAGTCAATTTCTAAAAATAATATTTGTAAAAAAAAAATAAAGTTGCATTTTATGGAGAGATATGCCATGCCCTTAGACCTCTAAACTTAGAAGAGTGACCGACACTAAGAATTAAAGTTTAGAAGAATGACCGACACTAATTACAGTTAATTAATCCATAAACAGAATAATTTGATGTAAACTACTCTTAATTCGATGAACGTCATTAATTAATCCACAGTTGAGAAATCTTCTTAACGAGAGCATTGATTGGATGAGCCGAACATGTTTTAATAAAAATGGAAAAGAAGAATAGATTCGTTTAAGGTAAACAATAAATCAGCTTGAGTTTAGAGTAGGTCGAGTGTAGTGATGCGCACTTGATTAGCATGGGTGATGATCATCTCAATTTAATTCGATCGTTGATTTTAGTATTAATAAATATTTGTTCTTAATCCAATGGATTGGAGTATTGCGGACTAACTTTTTAACACAAAACAAAGGGACGATATATTACTGGGCTAAAGGCCTATAGATTGGAAAATTTTTTATTTTTAAGCTTTTTTTAAAAAAAAATTTGAAATATAAGCTACTATTCAAACTATTTTAAAAAATAAGCCGAATTTAGGGTCGAATTAAAAACGTTCTTTTACCTAAATCGCTGCCCCGGGCAGCGTTTTTCCCTGACCCAAACTTCACCCTAAAACCCAGCCCATGCAAAACGCTGCGCTGGGTAGCGTTTTTTTCCAAGCTAAAACTCTGTCTTGGGTAGCGTTTTATGTTCGAACCTAAATTGGCTTATTTTTGAAATTATTTTAAACAGTAGCTTATTTTTCGAAATTTTTAATTTTTTTGGCTCAAAAATAAAAAAAATTCTATAGATTGCGTTACAAAGCTTGCAGTACAGAACAAAATACAATACATCTAGGATAGGTTCCAGCATCTAGTTTTATTCCATAAGTGATTCACCATTTAACGACACTTGGGATCTTTTTCATAAGCATCCACAGCACACAGAGGAACCAGCTGGTGGATCTTCATGGCTTCAGATATTTTCGCTTCGTATTTAGCCAAGTAGTGGGCCACAGCATTCGCGCTACGTTTAGCATTGCATGCAGAATGATTACAATCCAATCCTGTTTTAGAATGCCAGCAACATCATTGATCACTCCCCTTCGTTCCTGGTTAGGGTATTCATTAGTGCGCTCCAAGAGATCCTTTGAGTAAGCAGCATCTTTCTCTAGCTCAAGGTACTGAATGTTGTATTTCCTTGCTAGCTTAAGGCCTTCACGGATGCTAATAAGTTCAGCAGCAGCCGGACTGATGGCGTGCATCTTGATAGAGTATCCTACAAGCCATACACCATCCTCCTTTCTAATAATTCCTCCTCCACCCGCAACAGCAGCATTTTTCCAGCTTTTGTCTGTATTTAATTTCATGAAACCTTGTTGAGAAAGTCTCCAGTGACGGTAATAAACCTTGAACTTGTTGAAAAGTGTATGAATTGAGACTCTGTTTAGTAGACTGTAAAACGTTTTCAACTAAAAATGACTTTCCATGGAAAACCTTTTACGATGGAAAACCCATTTTCATGGCACTCTTCCGTTATTTAGTTGCATGGAAAATGATTTTACATTTAAATATTTTCCATTGTTTAGTTAAATTAAAAATCAATTACTCTAATTAATTTTTCTAATTATATTATCCTATCATTTTTTAACTCTTTTATTCCGTTATATTTTTTAGTTGCTTGTCATAAGCTAAATTTGTTATACTAAAATAAATATTTTTTTTATAAAATCTACAATACATTTCTTTGATCTATTAATAACATATTACACTATAAAGAATCTCGCCATAAAATCAGGAAACCCTAAAAATTTGATTCAACATTATAAAAAGACCTTAAACTAACTATAAAGGAGTATTCACAATCGAATAAGCAAACAAATTAAATTGGTAAATGAATCAATTGGTTGTAATGTAATAGTTTGTACTTTTACATTTTAAATTCTAACAGAAAGAAAATTTCTACTCTAATTTTAAATAAACTATTGATTGCCCATATTTCATAAGAAACTTACATGATTCAAGCGACGGGGGAAAATCTAGGGTTTTTTTATTTTCGAAAAAAATGGATAAAAATAATTCAAATTCATGATATAGTTCGATAATTTAATAATTAAAACATGAGATTCGAAGAAAAATTACTATTTGATGATATTCGAATAAGATGAAAAAAAATTGTGGATTTTCCCCCAATGTTTAAGAGAGAAATTTTGATTAGAGAGAGAAACTACCGAGAAGATGAGAAATGAAAAATGTTCGAGTAGAGTTGGGCATGGGCCGAACCAAGCAGACACGCTTTTGACACAGTACAACACAAGCAAAGTCGTGATACGGCACGGTACACTATCCATGGAGTGGGCCGCAAGCCAAACCGCGGGCAATAAAAAAATTTAGGCACTAGCACTCGAGCGGCACGCCAATTTGGCACGAGGCATGGCCGAAGCACGCTATTATTTAGTATTATTTAGTATAATTAATATTAATATTATTTTTAATATTATTATAGTCTTATGATATAGTTTATATTATCTAGAATTATTTTTTTCAATCCTATTATATACTTTATTTTTAATTTTTATTAAAAAAATAGGCCAACACGAGGCAAGACACGACACGCCAAGCATGTGGGTCGTGCTAGGCCATTGGATGAGTTTTAGGAAAAGGTAGCATGACACAGCGCGACACAACCACAATTAGGCACGACACGACACGACAAAAGGCCAAACACGAGCTGACACGGTCCATGACGAGCACGGCACAACCCGTGCCCACCTCTATGCATGAGTTGTTAATGCGTGAGTTGTTTGTTAGTTGGTATTGTTTTGGAGCGAATGGATGTAAAATTGTTTTACTCCCAATTTTAAAGGAAAATATTTTCAATAGGGTGTAAAATGAATATACACTCCAAATTTTACATCATATATTTTACTCCAAACTAAACAATGTAAAATGAAAAAACAGTTTTCAAGAAAAATATTTTACACCATACTAAATAGAGCCTGAAGGTAATAAACCTTAAAATACAGTCTTGTTTCTAAAATTCCAGATGTGCCATATACCAGTAATAAAATTGATGTCCCACTCTTTGTCCTTATTGAGGTTTAATGATAGCCATTTACCCCAGTTTCCATTAGAAAGGTAGGGATATCTAAATTTTTTGCAAGTGTTTTTCTCCAACAACATACTCTAGAAGGCAGCAGATAGGTAGCCATCCCTGAAGATGATCCTCATCATGATGAGAACATCTTATACATCGAGGATTAAAATTAGGAATTCTATGGCTCAAGATGGTTCCAACAGGAAGGATAGACAACAGAACGTTCCACATGAGCGTTTTGTATTTGTGAGGAAGACTGAGATTCCAGAATTTGTTCCAGTTGAGGAAATGGGGTCCATGGGTTTTTGGTTGAAGAAGGTGATGAGCTGATTTAATGGAGAAGGCACCATCAGATGTCCATTTCCAGCGGATTAACACTAGTAGTGTGATTACTTACAAATAATGAGACAAGTTATTTATATCATGGTAGCAGTACAAATTAAAGTTCCAACTTAGGACTAGGAAGTCTCATGTTGATTCACTTTGCTGACGGAGTATTCTTTCTATAATTTTTTTTTTATCATTTTACTTTTTTTTTTTATAGTATTTAACATACGAATTAAAATATTTTTATAGTTTTATCTCTAAATTTAAGACAACAAAATTATAAAAATTTGATTTTCTAAAAAATTATATTATTATGCATCAAATAAAATTACACTTAAATAAATTATTTTTTATAGAATAATAAAAATCTATAATCACACTTTTAAAATTTTATCTGTATAAATAAAAATTGAATAAAAATAAAAGGATAAGATTAGTATCTTTGACGTGCCAATATGCTACGTTATTTTGACCAGAATAAAAAGAGTTGTATTAGGAAAGGTCCATAGGTCCAAACACTACTACAGTAGCACTGTAGCACAGAGCTACCAACTAGTCTACTTTATTTTCTAAATTTTTTTTCAAAAAAAAGAGCCTTGAAGTACTTTAATTGATTCGATTGATAAATAAATGGTTAGCTATTTTCTATATGCATCGAAATCCAGAGGGATGTAATGAATCGAATTATATACTCCATATCATAACCCTTTCCTATTTTGCATTAGAGAAGGAGTGAGTTTGTTTCAAGACTCCCAAGTCCCAACTATTAAAGTACTCCTCTCGTTTCATTTTTATTCTTTCTATTTTTTTTACAAATCTCAAAATAAATTTAAATTTTAAATGTATTCAATTATGTATTTACAATAATTATAAAAAGTTGATATTTGAAAAAATATATATATAATATATATTGAGACAAATATTTTAAGACCCATAAGATTAAGTTTTTTTTAATAAATTAAAAATAATTTATAGTTAAAATTTGACTCTAAAATTTATAAATTCATCATAGAAAGTATAATCGTACTCCATATTCTTTAGGGAATTAAATAACACTCAATTTTCTGATTTGGTTGACAATATCTTGATTCATAACCACGTAGTAGATGTCGGAAGAGGTAGTAGAGCTGGACTTCCTCACTTCCAGACACTGTAATATATATTTTACATAAACAAAGCCCAGCCCAAGTCTCACGGCTCTCTGGAAATAGCAATCATAATCGTTACTAAAGAAGCTCAAAGTCTTGATAAGCCCAGCCCAACTAATCACCTGTTTCTATTATACGAGCAACTCATCATCTGCCATATGAAATTATGAACTAGTCCATATTGTTAAGAAGTCCACCAAAAGTCCAAAATCAAGTCTGACATACAAATCAAACCGTTTACTCGTACAACCAGTGCTGTACAATTGTGTGATCATCATTATCTTTGAGCGAATTTATAAGCTACATTAACCAATAAATCATAAAACTTGAGATTTTTTACAATAAAAAAAAATTACGTAATCAACAATTCAAATTTATCAAAATACAAGACATTCAAATTTATACATTTGGCCAGGACGGAAACATGCCATGCTCAATGAACTCTAAAAAGTAAAAATCTAGCACAAAATCATTGCAAGAATAAAAGGCCTAGGGAACCTTGTTCGTAGACTTCATAAACGTTTTTACATTAGGGATACCGTGTTTATTCGATAGGACCATTAAAAAAGAGAGAGAGAGAGAAATATGTAATACACGTTATATATGAATAATTACTCCCTAGGACGATTAAAAAAAAAATGGAGAAAATAATTGATACACCTCGCATTTAAAAACAAAAATGTTGATAACACTTAAATAAAAAGAAATCTTGAGACACATAAGGTAAGAAGCAACTAGTGAATGGCGAATTTTTGTGAGCACGTTCTTCATTTTCAAGGATAAACTTAGCTTGTTGAGATAATGAAACAACCTAAGTAACTTAGCCCTCATGTTTAGATTTACATGATACATTTACAAATTTATCATCCCTAGATGTTTGCGCCAGGTCAAAGCAGTAAAAACAAAGGGTGGTAATTTTTGCGCTAGTATTGGTACGGAGTATCCATTCAGATTTATAAAGTCGCAATAAATAGAATCTGGAATTCACGTGTTATGGCAGATCACCGCCCTTAACAGTTCACAGTAGCACAAACATGAGAAAAGGTAGTGAGAGACACTGAGACACTGGGCAAAGGGCCAAAGATTTTAAAGAGAAAAGCTCAAGATATTCATTAACCTTTGGTTTAACAAGTAATGCTACACAACACATAGTAGCAGATATGACAGATATAGTGGCCAAAAATATCAGCCCTACTATTACATTCTCAGTTGGGGGGTACTCCCAAATGGATCGGTAAAATATATATATGAATAAAGGATACTACATTTGTAGTACTAATGAGATATTAGTACTGACCCTTAAGAATTAGGTAGTAATATAATAATCATAGTATCATCTCCGTTTAAATTTAAGTTGTCGTTATAGTACTGGTCTGAATTTCATGTTAATGCGACAATAAACTTCGGTCGGAGATGGTAATTAATTAGGAAATTAAGGGCACTTGGGGCCACCCTGCTGGGTCTTCCAGTTGTTGTAGCAAGGGCACACTTCCTTGTTTCCATAGAAGCCTGGTGGGACACAAAGGCACTTCCTGCAGCATTTCTGGCAGAAGAACATGCATGGTTTGTGGTATTGAGTTTTTGAGCATCTCCTTGTACAT
Organism: Dysphania ambrosioides; assembly: GCA_026401315.1. Taxonomy (NCBI): domain Eukaryota; kingdom Viridiplantae; phylum Streptophyta; class Magnoliopsida; order Caryophyllales; family Amaranthaceae; genus Dysphania; species Dysphania ambrosioides. The sequence goes on along the minus strand of CM048663.1, from coordinate 25,759,832 downwards.
TGCGGAAGGCATTCTGTTTTCACGTAACCCCCCAATATCATAAGCAAAATCATACGCAAAAATTTTAAAAAGATTGTTTTGAAACAATACTACTTGTGATATGACTTGGTTACTTCTCTACGGATCGAGTAGTCAACTTCTACTTGTCTTGACTGTCTTACAGTAACTTTTTATTCACTCCATGTGATTTTATGTTTTTGACACCCAAATTGATCTCATACAAAATTTGCCTAATTAGAAGCTTAAGACACTAGTCAATCCGAAAATAAAGATCCAAAACCTGTCAGAACATTGTCTAGTTCTTATTATAGTTGCTGTTGCTTTGAAGAAAATGATGCTGCCTTAGATGCTAATTATGTAATTAATCAGAGATATTCGGATGGAATCTGCACATTTAAAGTTTAAACAAACCAAACTACCCCGTAACGTATTCTTTTTCTCAGACTATACAGACAAGAATAGGAGAATTATACCATAAGATTTAGTTTGCATTAAAATGTGAGTACTATGTTATCAAACGAATGTAGTACCATTAATTTATTTGATTTTATTACGTAAAAACGACAGAAGTTTATATCATTGACAGGCTTGTGCAAATTAAATCTGTATAAGATATTGCTGCTCTGAATTCTTCTAAGATAAAGAATTATTAATACCACTCCGTAAGACAAAAAGGGAGATAAAATCCAACTAATACGCAAAAGTTAGTGATTATTGTTTAGTAATTGGTGTGCGATTATAAAAGGTGGTGTGGCAGTACACAAAATTTATTAAAATGACATTTTAAGAACGTCTGGAAATAGAAAGCCTGATGTTTATTTGAAAAGGGTACAAGTAATATGGTAACTTACGAGAAGTAGTCAAGCTGCCAGGTCCATAAGAACTGCGTGCCAAAACCTGAAAGCAACAAAAAGGAGTGAAATTGATGAGTAAATGCCCTACAACAAAGGAATGTCCCACAACCTAAGGACATTAGTATGCAAAGAACACCTCATTGGCAAGCATGGAGAAGGCAATGAAAGCCAAGAGGAGGAGGGATAGAGCCTTAGAGTTGGCCATTTTCACTTCAAATTAATAGCAACTTTGGAGGATTGAATGGATAAACAAAGGGAATTGAATTGATGCTGAAATTGGAATGCTTAAGATAGTGCAAGGAGTAAGTGGTATTTATAGATTTGAATATGCTATATTTGCACCCAAGTTGGGACGCCCCATAAGGACACTTTTGCTTTGGTCCTACTGTTGTGGGCTTGTGGCCCCTTTTTTTTTATGTGCATCTCCCCACCATTTGCTCTCTGTTTTTTTTTTTTTTTTGGAAATAAATTGAAAGTTTATGGCGGAAGTGGTAGCACACTCATTAACCCTAGTAATTGTAACTAACCAGTGGTTCAGCTTATGTATTTTTAATTCGAATCAATAAATATTCCCGAGGTAAGTCGGTTGTGCACTTGTTTGATGTTTAACTTTATGGTTTGATCGGTTGAACTTTGAACCATAACTAAAAGTGCTGGACAGTTAGTTTGGTCCAAGTTTGGAAACTGCAATTTTTACTTAAAACTAATCTTTTGGTTGTTATAATTTATAAGGATATGTTTTTATTAACTTATTTTAATTTGCTAAATTTATGTTATTTTAATTTTGTTGAGGATTTGTTTTGTTGTCTTTGGACTTGTTTCAATTTTATATGTTTAAAATATTCTTAGCTTCAAAGAAGTAATGATTTGTAATACTAAAGCTTTACGTTGAGCTTGAACTAAATTATTACTTGGAAGTCATATTGGAGTTATCTTGAAATACCATTGAAAAGTATATCTTTCTATTTATATATGATCAAGGATTAAGGTTCTTTATTAGGAGTTGTAAAATACAAACTATTATACATGATATCAGAGCATCCCTACAGTTGTATACTCAGGTCTTTTAGGGACTTAGCCTCATAGTCGAGTAATTGTTAACATTGTCACTCAGTAACTCATTCAGAATAACAATTTACATGAGGTCAATCAAACACAGTGTTTTTTTTCTTTTTTCAGATTGAATATGGACAAATACAAGGATCACATACAATTAGAGTTCAGATTACAAAACACAAATCATTATAGAAAGCGAAATCTTCATTCTCGACAAAGACAATAATTGGAAAGAGAAACAGTAATCACACAAAATTTATTAACCACTTAGGAGGAGTAATTAGGTAAGGTTTATGGGCAAGTAAAATTCAGGTCTACAATACCTACGAAACCTTTAAGGTCTAACATGGTTACTTGGTCAGTGGACAGCGTCCATTTATGAGGTAATGAGAATGGGTTGGTGGGACCAGACCAGTGCAATTCTAGCACTCTCATTCACACAACAATAAATGTATGAGATCTACTGTACTTATGAAATTAAATGAATTGTCATAACAAATATTACATATTTTGAATTGATATTTTTACTTTACTTATATTCTGTGCGAGTAATTTAATCTGAAAATGAACACATTTGTCCGAGCTTGGTTAAATTAATCTATAGGACTATATATAACTAATTTTTCTGACAAAATCAAAATAGTTTACAAGTCTTATAGGTTGATATGCGGGAAGTCTTGCAACTTTGCAAGGTAAGTTGAACTATCACAACAACTATGCTTCATTAGCTATAATATACATTATAATTATAATTTATCGAATCATAATAGTATTTTACTGAAGATATTATTATTGGAGAAGATACATAACATATAGGGAGGCCAACACGCTTATGGGTGTTTTATTCAACTGAATGTTACTTATTTAACTTTTATTTGTATTACACTCAACTTACTGAATCTTATTAGAGTATGAAGCAAATATGAAGTTACAGATCTTGTTTAATCACCGTCTAGGCACACTTAATCTATTAACAAAAAAAAAAATAAAAATAAAGGAAAGCCAATAATTGAAATGAGGGCCCACAGGAGCCTGGATGCATGTGCTCCCATATGAGCCTAAGCACATGCAAGTCCTCTCATGCTCGAAACTCAGTAAAATGATTTCATTAAATCATTATGCGTTTGGATATTGTTGGTATGGCCCACCACCCTAAAACAAAGGTCAATCAAGTTGAAGATTTCTGTATCATATTTTTTTTTTCTTTTTATTTTGTTCATAATTTAATTTTACGGAAAATTTCAAGAATAATGTACATCCGCATCAGATCTTTTGCAAGTTTCTTCATTGGCTACTGCTCCTGCATTGCTATTTTTTTTTTTTCTAAAAGATAATTCTACTCTAATTTTGTATTTCAGTTTGCTATAATTAGAAGTGTCTAATTTGGTAGGTAATTGTAACAGTTTACCTTTGCAGTTCCTGACAATCTTCTCAGGATTTGTCTAACAAATATAAGGACTAAATCACTTGAACAAGCTAGACATACGGCACAAAATCTCTCCTATTTTACAAAAGTTTGGCAAGCAGGTAAATTGTTATTAATTCCCTCGATTGTTCGACAATTATCTTCACACTTCTTTGGCATAAATCTACATTTTAATTAAAGAGTCATACTATCATTATAAAGCTACGTTTAGCTAGTCTGGCTGTTAGATTAAATGCCACCTTAGACTATCAATCGTTCCATTAATTCTTTGTAAAACACACAAAGACAAACATTAAACGAAAAAACTGGTAAAAAGATGTACCAAGTATAATAATGGGCATCCAAACATTAAAGGCTCAATCTTTGAGAGATCTAAAAGGGGAAAACTTAGTATGAAAGCAATGTGTGCTTCAATATGGGCCATCCAAATGTGGTAGATCCGTAGATGTCTAGTTTTATAAGGAATACAGGGAATGCAATAATAATAATAATAATAATAATAATTATTATAATAATAATAATAATAATAATTATTATTATTATTATTATTATTATTATTATTATTATAATAATAATAATAAACCACAAATATGTTTGAATCGATACTAGCTGTGAGGGGAAAATATCACAACTCAATTTAATTGTATAGTGGCACTTTGATAAAATGCAATATACCTCTTAAACCAGAAATGGCTTTCAATTCCGAAACTAAATAAATGTTTTATTATAACTAAGTCATTGCCATATAAAATGGCCAACATTCGTTGCCCAACAACGCTTTCAAATGGAGGGTTGACAACAAATTTAACCCCCCAGTGAAGCAGTGGCATAAACTTAAAGTAGATACAACTCAAAAATCACAACATATAAAACAGATACTCCAGTACTAAATTAAATTTTAGTACTTCAATTTAAAAAAGCATAAAAACTTGACTCTAGTATTATAGTACTAATGTAAACTTAGTACTAATTTTCAAAAGTAAGCATAACAAAGGGAGTGAGATTAAGGGCATTTGGGGGTATTCCTCTTGGTCTTCCAGTTGTTGTAGCATGGGCAGAGTGCCTTGTTACCATAGGTACCTGGAGGTACGCAAAGGCATTTGGCGCAACACTTCAAGCAAAAGAACATGCAGTCATGGGTTTTTCGAGTCTCTGAGCACCTTTGCCTACAACGTGGTTGGCATTCTGTTGAATTATATTCATAACCAAACCAATCAATGTTAGTTTAACACAGCAGTGAAGCTAGGTTGGAAATTTGAGAGAATGCAAAATCATGTTGGGACTTGGTAATTATGTAGTGGATGGGGGTTCTCCAGGCAATTTTGTCAAATAAAAAGACTACTCCGTATATATTATTATGAGTAATAGTGACTTACGAGAAGGTTTCAAACTATTGTTCCCGTAACTGTTGGATCCCGCTAAAGCCTTGAAGAGAAAACAAAAACAAATTTTACAAGTTAGTTTACTAGATTAAAGGAACAAATTAAATGCCTTAATATTGACCACATTTATAATTACCTCAGTGGCAAGCATGGAAATGACAAGGAAAGCCAAAAGCAGAGAGATAGCCTTAATGTTGGCCATTTTGCTTGAAAATTAAACAGGGCAATAGATTTTTTTTAGGAGGCTTACTGTGGAATGCTTAGGCTTTGTGCTCTAAATGGGGTATTTATAGATTTATTAGATGCAGCTTAGATTGGAAGCCTCACATGAGCAAACTACACCTTTGACATTGACTTGATGTTGCCGGCCTTTTTTCTTTTAAAATTAATTAATGGTCATTTTGTCCCTCCCCCGCTAATGTCGCTGACTACGTCTAGTATTAAGCTTTTAATTTAGTTTTCAAGTTCTAATTTCTGCGAGAAAACAATCATCCCACTACTGGCAGTAATTATGTACTACATTCCCCTTCCCTTGTTTAGTTTTTTACAGCTATTGCCATTATTTTTTCTTCTTGTTGAGGGGATGGTTTCGAACGAATTACCTAAAACTTTCAATGCATAATTTGACGTGCTTCAAGCCTTCAAGACGAGCGCGGTTATGGCTCTTTTTCTAGGGGCGTAAGAGATAATTAGACTCCTTAGTTTGGGCGTCTTTAGGGAATAGGGATTATATATAATCTTGGAAATTTTATCATTTGTGGGAATGATTGTTAGTTTTGTAAATATCTTTGGTCTAAGAGGGTTTTGGAATGTCATCGTTAAGTACTTAAGTTAATATATCACTAAACCGCTTAAGAACTATGAATGAGCATTAAAATATGTTATGCTATGAGATATTAATATATGTAATCATTTCCATAATTTGCATTAGTAATCACACATCGCACTCATCGGTAAAGCTCTTCCGCCAGTAAGAAACAAAAAATATAACGAGTTATATAATATTCCAAGTATCACAATGGTGTAATTTTAAACTTCGTATTACTTATATACCCTGTTAAATAATCATAGTCATCATTGTTTCTAACTATCTACTCCGTATTTAGCATAAAAAAAAAAAAAAAACTATCTACTCCGTATTTTGTATAAGACTATGAATTTATCATGTTAAGTTATTTATGTTTGCATCACTTCCTTTTTTTTTTTTTTTGTTGGAATATATGTTTGCACTTTGCACATTTTTTAGCCACTTTTCCAGATCACTAATCGACCTTTTCAAGTGACTTATAAAGTACGGAGTATCCGGTAAGATCACTTTTCAACTTTACCTATATTTTAGCTACCAGTTCTAGCTATCACTCTCAAGTCTAAACTCTAAACAATACGTATTTGGGACTCTTTGGCAAGCAATTTTTTTTTTTTTTTTAATCCTAAAGAGGAGAAAAGCTCTGGAAAAAAAAAGTTACACAGTAATTGACCTGGGAAGGCTAACTCTCCTGATATCTTCTTCTAGATTTGGCAAGCAATATTACTATATTACCGATTGCTCCTAACTTTAATGTTGTTTTAATTATGATCTTTCTTCTTATTTTGGCGATAAAGAATTTCACATCTCATGTAATTTTTCATTTTCATCTTTTTTGGGTCCTTTCTATTTAGCTTATCATTTTCTAGAGGATTAAAGTAAATTTCTTGAATTTGGGTTTCTTTTATTTATTTATTTATTTTTAAAAAAATGGATTTGACCTAACTCTTCAAAATAACTTTTAAGGTGTCTTCAATTTTCCTGATTTTTTTATTTATCCGAAATTAATATCAATTCTGAGCTTAACTAATTTAAACTTAATTTTTCAAAACTGATACTTTGGTGTAGCTGTTATTTTTCTTGAGCTGGATTTATTTTTTCCGTTAAACTTAAATGAACTTGATGTCTAGAAAAAAATTATATAAACTTATTTTAGTGAAAGACTCCTTTACTTAACTTTTTAACATTTAATATTTTAATCCAGTTCAATCCAATTATAAAACCATACTTACTTACCATCTTTGCAGCTGTGAGCTTGACTTATATCGACCTTCCAAATTCAATCAGATTATATCTATTTCAATCAGCTAACTTTGCCAAACACGCACCTACATATTTCTACACCTAACTTACAAAATTGATTATATTTAATTTTTCAAAAAGTTTCCAACATAAAAAATATAATATTCAATAAGTAAATCAGCTCTATCACTAAAGACTAGCTTTTAGTTAGTTAAAATTGAAGAAAACAAGGATAATGCCCTATTCAGTTCATCTTTTAAAAAATATATTAATAAAAATTAATTTTAATAAGTAAAATCAATAATTCCATAAATAAAAAATACTACTAAATATATAAAAGGTTCAATTAGTAAAATTATTTTAATATGGAAAAAACAAAGTGAAGAAAAAAAGGCCTTACTCGATCACTTTTGATACAAAATATGAAAAATTCTGGCCTTCCGTCATTTTCAATTGGATGGTTAATTAGAAGAAAAACAAAAAAAACAAAGAGGTACAATACATATTTCATCAAAAATAAAAAAAGGCTACTTAGTTAAAGAGAAAAAAAATAAGCAAGACTTGAAGTTAATGACAATTCAGGCATTACAAGAAATTCCGAAGAATCAGGCTGAAGTAACATGGGTTAGACGTTAGGAATGTGCAATGAACTGAAATCGGTGCATTATTTATTCGCATGAACGTGAAAAATTCTCAGGCATGATTGAGTAGAATGTAAGCAATGACATTATTTTCAAAAGAAAAAGAAAAGAAAAGGTTAAGCAATGACATAGATTGATAGACTATTACATCAACTGTTTTTATTATTAATATACTCCGAAATAGCTGATAGGAAATATCTAAATCTATAAGGAGTACTCCGTATCGTTTAATCGTTTATAACTATACAAACTGTACGTATTTTTCTTTTTCTGAGTGCAGAATATTTACAAATTTGACGAAGTTGGTTCATTAAAAAGAGTAATTAGACCTTTTTCAATGGAGTTTAAATAGAGCCTTAAATGGCGAGAGTGTTGTCAAAATTGAGTTTTCCGATCCATTAAATTAATTATCAAATATGATGGTCATTTTGCTCAAATTTTTTTTTCTTTAATAATGAAAGTTTTGAGATAGAATAAAAATTAAATTGCCCATGAATCACTCGCAAATTAAATCAATCATTAAGAGTATGTATATTCCAGTGATTAATGCCAATATCCTACAAATTTTTGAACGCAAGTAAAAATTTTCCACTACTAAACCATATGAGATTTGGTCATCTGGAACTTGGACTATGGAAAATAATGTGGTCTTATTCGTAAAGGACAAAACAGAATACTCGTTCTCCGTATATCATAAATCGGATCTAATTATCATACTGATCAGATGCATGAGAAAATTATTGAAACTTTCTGAGTTAATCAGAATATCAGATCAATTTCTTCAAAAAAGAGAGAGAATCAGATCAATTATGTGCAACTTTATTTGAGTGTATCAGATCTACATCTGACTAGTTCAAGTAATTATCAAGTCGGACTCAATATTTGAGACGTTTAATCAACTATTTCGAGTTCAAGTTTGATTTTGGTCATGTAACTAACATGATGAAATATTAAGTTTTAGAATAAATTTTATCCCTTACAAAAGTAACAAAATATTACAAAATATTTAATCAATATTAGGTTAAATAATTATTAAGTGGGATGTTATATTATGTAAGTCAAATTTGGATACTTCATAAAAAGCGGATTATTCTTTTTTGGAAAAAAATTAACTCGAGAAAGCATGTAAATTTAATAATCCGAATCATATTTGAGATTTGTAACAAAAACTTATTTTGATAGGGCCTCCTCAAATTATGTTAGTCGGTCTAAAGTCAATAAGATGTATTATTTGATCTATCATACACTTTTTTATATTATATTTTTTAAAGTAAAATTCAACAAACATAATGTAATTTTCTCCAAAATTAGGCTATAAGTTATTGCGACTTTAATCAATAACGGGTAGGATCAATAAAGGGTAGGATCAACAACGAATCAAAATAAAACGAGTCATGGGTCACAATAGGTCGAGTTTATAACAAGTTATCTCGGGTTATAATCTATTTTGGGTTATAATCAGGTCGAGTGTCATTTTGGTTTGCTTCATTGTCAAGTCGGTTCTAGTCTGTTATCGATTTATGTCGAGTCGGGTGCAGGTTTAGGTTCGAATCAAATAATATAAGATAAAGTCGGTTGTCGGTTAATATCAAGTAAGGTTCAGGTCAAGTTACATGTTAACAATATCACATTTAAAATGAGTATAGATTGAGTTCAAATCGTGACAAATTTGAATCGGTAATTCAGATCGGGTCAATTTTTAACGGCTTTAGTCAGAGCTAGTAAAAAAAATGACCTACTGACAAACCTAAAACTAGGGAAGGCCCATCTGTTTGGCGAATGCAAACAGAAGGATTAGAGAGCTTATTGGATCTTGGAGCCCAAAGGCCTTAATCACTTCCAAAAGTGGTAATTGGCCTCATGCTGAGAGAGAAGTTTTATTAATTGCAAGTAATTTTTGTGGATCAAAACTAACTTGTACTGAATATTACTTTTGTAAAAGTGAGGAGAAGACGACCTAAGTAGTTTCTCTGTATAATGTAAATGAAGAATATACGAATATTGGACGAGCGATGTCTGAATTTACAGAATTGTAATATTTCATAATATATATAAGCAACGCGATGCGAAATATTATTGAAAACTAAACTGGCAAAGATAAGAAATAGTTCAATCACGCTTATAATAAAGAGGTTTACAACTACAGACCCCTGGATGGAGGCATGGAGCTGTATGTTGGATTTATATATCTAAACTCATATCTCATACCTACTTAAACTCCAACCAAACACTCCCAAATCCCAATAGATGCCTATCTATTACCGTAAATCAAGCAATCAAATAAAAGAATGTTAAGATAAGATTGATAACCGAATCAGCATAGACGAGCCCATATGTTAACATTTTTGAGGGGTTGGCTTGGATATCTGTACTGGACAAAGTACGGAAGTACCAATCATTTTACTTGGACTGTGTCCATTCATCCAAATTAATTCAACTTCAATAGCGACTCCTTTAATCTCATCTTGACACTAATAATTGGGAACGAGTACGAAAAGAGATATCCCACCCCGCATGTGTCTCATCTTTGTATCTTACAATCCAAGATTATGCTAAGTCTCTACTCATTGTAAGTTTATATAGTAAGCCTCAAATATCAAATGTCCGGAAAACTATCAAAATTTATGTTATAACGTATGTGAAATCGATGACACATATTTTACATGGTTCAATAAATAAGCCTTCATTTTTGCTAAACAACTTTTAAAAAAATGGTACTATTGTTTATTATTACGGATCATATAGTATTTGTTTACTTAAAACTTTATTATGGTAAGAGGCTTAATCCAAACTTTGAATGGAAGATATATTATCTAATATTAGATTTGACCTTGGTATATATATATATATATATAGTTGATTAGTTGTATACTTGTATTGTGGATATTTTAGCAACATATTCCAGTTGAGAAGGTGGGCTTGCTATCATATTGTTAGTCCAAGTCGCAAGACCAGACTGTCTACTTGGCAACTTGATAATGTTATTGGGGGCCCTTTAACAAACCAGCTAAGCATGTCAGCAAATAGGCTTTCCATATTTTGTTTTTGAAATGTGCTTTGGATATTGACAATATCATACAATGTTAGATACGAAGCGGAGTATATTTTTTTTGATTATTAGTTCGAGGGGAGATCCCAAGGTAAGGGCGAATGCCGTTTTAGTCGGTGCACGATCGTGGCCTAGTGGGATGGGATCCCAAAGTTGAGAAAGCTAAAGGCCTAAAGCAGTGGAGGTCATGTTTGAATACCTTATGCTAGAGACTAGAGAAGTAGAGAGTGATTGCCAAAAGTTTGGTTTAAGCATTTCAAGAACAGAATCGAACAACTTTAGGAGCTCTTAGAGTAGTACAGAGTGTTTGCTGTTTTTAGTGCTTCCAACTTCATTTTCAGTGGGAAATTACTTTATTGGAAATCTTCAACATAAATGTACCACCCCCCCAAAAAAAACCCGTAAAGTACCATCTAACTCAATCATATACTACCTCCGATTAGTATAAGTTGCAACAAATACATGAAATACAGAGTCATAGGCGAAATTTGATAATGATGTTTAAGAGATATGCATGTGATAAAGTAGAGAGTAAAAATAATTAAAAATGGTGGTGGACCAGGGGTAAAAAAAAGTATAAAATATTGCATCTTATATTGAGTATCCAAAAATGTTAAATGTTATAATTTTTAATAACCAGAGATAGTATATCATATTGTAAAGCCTGGCCCTAGTTCAAATGCCTTGTATCCCAGACTCTAAATTGTATATAACTCATGCAAATACATCAATACAAAAAACATGAATAATTTAACTTAAAACCTAGCATAGTATCAATAGCCTTCATACCCTAATCCTAATCCTAATCCTAATCCTAACCCTATTTTTTCCCCATCTCTACCATCACTCTTGCCATGGATGCACCCAGTTGCCATGTATCCGTATAGGCCTTCGAGAATTATGTATAGAGTTATGGGCCAAAAACTTCTTCTCATCTACTGAATTCCTCCTCATTTGTTGGAGCATATGGATTCATAGAAATGAAATCTGTTTCAAATTAAAACTCCTCTTCAAACCTATCAGAATTTTTACTTTTTTGGATGAGGCATCATGAATCAATTGTAGTGATCGCTTATCATTGCCAGAACCCCCATGGAGAACTTGAAAAGAACAGGAGACGAGAAGAGAAAAAAAAAAAAAATACAAGTGTGTTTTCTATGTATTACTTTGCGGAAGAATTTACAATATATATATACACTTGTACAAGAGTCCTAATTATCTCAAAATACATGATTGACTCAAGATAAGAAAACACTAGTTTTCTAAACATACTCAACTTACTAAAATATATCCACAATACCTGGAGAACTAGAGCCTTCTGCGTTACCATTGAGAATAATGAGTAGAGATTGATAGGCCCAAACTATTGAAGATCTTAAAATGGCCATGGGCTATAGGCACTCTTTGGGGGTAACTTTTAAACTTTATTGAAGGGGATGGTGCATGTAAAAGAGTTTGCTGGAAAAACCGTCCAAATATAATAAAGGAAGGAATCGGGTGGTTCGTCTATGTGGAAGGACAAGCTAGACCCGGAGATGGCAAGAAGGTATGGTTTTTCTCACGCCACACTCTGAATTACAAGCCATCTGATCTGATATGGGTTGCAGGAGGCGTAGAAACTAGCTAGGAGACTACTGGCTACTAAGAACCAACAACTCGTTTGCGGTAGAGGCTCCATAAAAGCCAAATAAGCACGTACAGAAGTACACTGGCGGTGTATATTCTTAGGGCTTCTCAATCTTTTCTTTTATTTCTATATTTAAGGTCTGTAGATATTTAATTAACAAGGCTCATTCTCTAACTATAGAGATAATGCCTAATTGTTCTTTATGTCTATATGTTCCATTGCCACAAAAAAAAAAAAAAAAAAAAAATTGCCATGAATCCTCAACCCTAAAATAAAATATTGTTTCTTTTGCGATGAGGGTGTCTTATTATTTTCAATTTATCTTATTACCTTATATTAAAAAAAATTCCTAGCCTTGAAAACGGTCATGAGCAATTTCGTAGGCCTCCTAAAAGGCAAAAAGTCTCCACAACCAACAACCTAATCATGTCAATAACAAGTAAATTTTTGTAAACTATATCCCTCCATCTCATTTGCTAAATTGCCCATTGCATATTTGCATAGTTCTTCAGGAAAAAAGCACATGCGGTAGGGGACTACGTACATTTTTATAGAATTAAGTATGTGTATTTTTATCAGAATGAAGACAAAAGTGAGAGTATAATACTACGTATTATTATAGTCCTAAAATACAAATATAACAACTAAATTGAGACGTAAAAAAAGGAAAATATATAGTAATTAAAACTAGACAAAAGGAGTGCACGCATAAACATGAAATAAATAGATTTGATAGGGATCGCCAACTTATGTATACAAAACGACCAAATAACATGACAACAGTTACTTTTTTTCAAGACTGTCAATAAAGTGTGTTAAGCATATGTAGCCAAACACTAAGTTGCATTTGATAAGGTCATAAAAACAATTTTGAACTATAGAAAATTACTTACTATCTGGTTGAAAATCCTTTTCAACTAATTTGAAAGAATGTCAATTTTGAAACTTCAAATGTAATATTTCCAATCATAAATTAAAGAACGCCAACTCAACATTATCTTATTAAATAGGCAGGAAAAAGTCTTAGAATGCTAGACTGTATCTGCCACCACAAGATAAAACTAAAAGGGAACCAAGTCTCTTCAACTTGGATTATATGTGCTCTTGGTTTACGTTATTGAGAAAAAAAACTCATGTGTGAATGCTTGCAAGATGGTAGATGCTTATTCATTACTGACTACGTAAAATCAACATCGTTGATCCCATGTTTAATAACTCAAATCGTTCCATTAATTTATAATTTGGATCATAAAATGTCCCCCCTCAATATAAAGTGCGTAGTATTCATAAATCACTCCTATCAATCTCCAAAATATCATTTATTTGATTGTTACAACAGGCCATATACTTCATAGAAGAATAAAAAAAAAAAAGGTCTTAAATAGAACTGCTAAACTTCTCGGTCAAGTTCGAATAGAATAAGGCTCCACTTAAATTCGACTAAAAATTGACAGTTATGGGTTGAGTTGGGCCCGACTTATCTCCAAGCTCAGTTTCGCTCAGCCCAAAGCGTTATATTACCATCTAAGGATTAAAATCCAAGATTTTAGTAACTTTTAGACCAGAATTTAGTAACTTTTAGACCCGGCCAATAACCCAGGTTGTAAGTTGCTTGATCTTAGGGCGCAATTTCAAGGACAAGTAGGCATCCAACTTTATTCACTTGAAGAATTAGCTTATGTTTTATATAGCTATCCTTTATAGAACCCCTCTTTTGTTTTGACGTAAAACTCCAAACTTTCTAGCTTTCTTGATTCCAACACTAAACTTCCAGCTTCATTGAGCAAATTCAGACCTATTTTTCAGTTTCTGGGAGATTCTTGCTCCATTTTCATGATTTTATGACCTGGGTTTTGTTTTTTGATTGATTATCTGATGTTGGTTTGGATTTGTTTTGAAGTTGGGTTGGATTCCCGGTGAATTGGTAGTATGATGAAAAAATGCGTGGCTGCGAGTTGGCTCGGAGATGATGCATTTGATGGAGCTCCCGAAACAGGATCCTTAAAAAGGACGTCCTGAACATGGGAGCCGAGAACGTCATGCTTGTATTGCAATTCGGGATGTATCTAAGCTTAAGGAGATCCTCGACAAAGTAAATAGGTAATATTATCCTCTCTGTTGATTCAGGAATCATATTGCTTCAAAGCTGTTCTAGACTTTTAGCCATTGCTATGGTCAACAGAACAATATTACTAAATACGTGGATTCGAATTGGCAGGTCTACCATATACCCTCAGTCGATCTGGAAGACTCACGGTGCACTAACTATACTTATATCTCTGTACTTATATATACAGGTTGTATATAAAGGTAACTCTGTAAAAGAACTGTATTTAGAGTACCTAAGTTTTGAAGCCTGTATTTAGAGAACACTTGTGCCTTAATAATTGAGAACTCTTTGACTATACATGTGTATCAACTATTCATGTATAATGGAGAGTTCACATTTGCAAAATTTGGCCGAACATAATGGAAACAAAACTATTGCTTTGATCAGGTGCTATTTGTCAGAACAATCTCCATTTATCTGTTGTACCAACTTACGGAGTGTTTTATGTTTTAAACTTAACAGCAAGTAGTTTAAACTAATTTTGCAATATTGATTCTGCAAATCAGTTGCTCTTCATTGTTTAATTGCATGTGAAGCTTCAGAAAATGGATGATCAATACTATTTTGTGAGCCAAAAATGGAAGTAATGCTACATGCGCTGGTTTGATCTTTAAGATTTGGCCGATTGAAGGAGCTATTGTTATTTGGTAAAGAACGATTAGGGCCAAGTTCACCAATTCGACTCTGACTGAAATTTGACTCTGATAAATTATTTTACAATAAGAAGGGAACCACATGTTAAGATTATTAACAACAACATTAATGATATATGCTTCAGTTTACAAATAACATGTTATAGTACAAAGTAATAATTTATAAGTAATGAAATCGAGGGGAATTCTTTTCTCACTAACTAGGTTAGGACTCATGCAATGCATTACAATGATTTTACTAAAATATATCCAACTATTTTAAATTTGTAATAATAAAGTATCATGATTCAAACTCAACTATAATTCAACTTAAAATGCAAAAAATAAGCAGGTACCAAGCTTGCCCGCCCCATCGTGATCCATTGAGCTGATCAGTTCATTCATGGTTAAAATATGATATGTTCTTGATTTGCTATTGGTACTATGTATTTGTCATGTTTATATGTGTTAAAGATAACTTAGGAAGTAGTACTATTTATTTTTTCAAGTTGAGCTTATACTTGCTAGCTAGCTAGACTTGACTCGTTGTAAGTCTCAAGTTGAGCCCCGTTTGACCGATCTTTGATTGAGCCTAACTCCTCAAACTATACTATTCATTCACCACCCCTAATCTTAAAGCATAAATTCCAAGTTTCTTTCTATGTATACACATTGACACTGCACAACTATCATGTCAATGTAAAGATAACACAAATCATAATCGGTACGTCCTATGCTACTACAACAACACCACCATAATTGCATATGCATGATGCACCAAAATGTCTTCAATTAAAAACATACGTATAATAATGCGGATGAGAGAATTTATTTATACATTAATATAAACATAATATCTTTATACATCCATTTCTATTGATTTTACACAGTGTCACTATAAAACGCCTAGTATCAAGCATATTGTCATCTTGTTTTAAACCTGACGGGAAGGGAATAATGAGGCTGATGTCTTGAAACAAATCAATGGTATCCTGTTCTTAGCGTTGCGTATCTTCATTCTCTGTAGTTGACTAATACGTTTCACCCGTTCGTGCATTCTTTAATATGGTAGTCTGATCACATTGTCATACAATAACAACACGCATATAATTTAATTTAGATGAACCTTTTATTTCGCGTCATAGTTAGCTCCACGTAACACGTAATACATAAAAAGAAAGTTTGGGTATAATTGGCAAACAATGACGAGACCTAAGTAGGGCCTAATAGGTTGTCGACAAGAAATAATAACTACTATAAGAATACAGGAAGCTCTCTTATTTCAGCTAATCATCTAAATAAACATTGACCGCTAAGCATAAGAGACAATGACATTAATTATTAAGCAGTTAAGCTTTTGCCTTTTGGTTTACTGTTCTTGATTCCGCTCCATCCATTGTGATATCAAAATAAGCCTGGCTTTTCTATATAGCTTTGCACCAGCCACTAGTGGACCAGCTATTTTTCATCTCTCCAATAAAAAAAATATGTGTACAAGATTATTCGGAAATAATTTCCTAGTTTTCACGTATAACGTATTCATGTAGTGATACTAGTTACGCTTCTTGGTTTCAATACTTTCACCAATATAGTAGGGCATATGATTGGAGCAAGGTAGTAATTTGGTGGCAATTTAAGGCATTAATTAATTACATTATAATCTTGATATGTTGAGGTTGGCTAAAGACTGCTTTCAGATAATGGTACGTACTAATTGGCATCCAATTCAAAATCGATGATGTAGCAAAAAGATGTGTTGATTATGAGACTAGCGCAAAACCCGGGCAACCTTTTCCAGCAAATAACCCATTGTCATTGATCTCCATTTTCTATAGTTGTTCATATTGGAATGATCGCCAAAGCAATGCTATTAATATTACTTCTATTTAATTTTTTTTTTCCATGCGTAAGGTTGATGACTCACATTCACGAGTCCTCCATTCCAACTCTAATAGGCCCGGTCCCTTGGACAAGTTAAGTATGTGATGGACATTTTAAAGTTACTTTTAAACTCTAATGAGGCTAGATATGAAAAGCATATACACCCATTTCACCTATACCCTTAGATAGTTAGATGGAATGGGACGACTATGGGTAAAATCATTCGCTTTGAAATCAACATCTTGAGTTTTCATCAACCAACCATGGAAACAAGTTAAATATGAACATGGAACGTTACATATATTTCGAATTGAGATGATAATATTTCACATCCTTTAATTAATCCAAGGCTAAAACTTGCTACCAAATTATAAAGATAAGGTAATTCTAACACACCTTGCTAGCATCAACCATCATGATAAAGCTAGCCATGTATAACAACATTTTACTGTACCTTTTTTTTTTATGTAAAGAGAGTTGCAAGCGGCAAGACAGCAGCTAATGTAAATGAGATTTGATTTTAGGTCTTGAATACCACCATCCAAAACTTTAAGCAATTAAAATAGTTGGCATCCACACAATACTTTATAGTTTATATCAATGAAACATTGTTTATCGTCTTACATAATGTCAAGCTTGAACTCATAGCCGATATTTAACATTCTAGCCAACCTCTATATACACAATTGAAATAGTCATACCCGATATTTACCATTCTAGCCAACCTCTATATACACAATTGAAATAGCTTAGGTCGAGTCATGGAGAAACCCAGCTTGGATTATAGCTTAACCCTAGTCGAGAGTGTTCTTATTACCAACTATAATGTATGCGGCAAGTGCGCGTGCGTAGCAAGGTGCATGTCCAACTTTATTCTACAGAAGTGCAACCATAGAGGCACAAGTCTCATACCCTCCTTAGCATATTGTACGCGAATTTATCAAGACCTTACGCGAATCTCATGCTCTTGTCTACACATGCTCTGCACAACACTATCAAACATTACAATATAAAAACCTGTAGTAGCTAGTCTGAATTTATCTGCTTCAACAGATGTAAATCGATCGATATTCGAGTAATAAAAACAACATATGGTTGAGATTCAAAATAAGTTGCTGATAAACTATTGGTACTTGTTAAACTATGTATTCTATATAGCAAATAGATCAGATAGGGTATTTTATGAAGAAATACTTGACCTAGCATCTATCAAATGGATTAGACTAAAGTTTGTCTCGATATTAACAATTGCCACCTTGAAGAGTGTAAATTTGACTAAATCTCATGTTGCTTTCATTTTGTTTCTCTTCCGAGAAGCATCTTCTTGGTAAACATAATGTCCCTTTGCATTATTGTTTGATTAGTTGATACGCCACTAAAACATGTGGAAGTGAGTATTTCTGTGGCAACATCGAAGATGCATTGAGATGCCCAGGCCAGATAATAATCTATCTAAACTTCTTGTGACACCCAACCAAAAACAATTTCATATTACCCCTAATCATCCCCACTAGCTAGGCCACTATCAAAAGATCTCTTATTGTTATTCATAAAAGTTTTTTTTTTTTGACATGGTCATAAAAGTTGTTGCTCAGAAACTAAGCTGAGTAAAGTAAAAAAAAAAAAAGTATAACCTCGCCTTCTTATATGACAATGTTCAAATTTGTCCAACTCCCGGAAGGAAGATTTGAACAACACCATGAGCGATCCACAATCTTCAAACAAATTCAATAATGTAGTAAAATTTTAGATCATTAACTAGTATAAGATTTTACAAACTAGATTTTGATGCATAAAGTTGACATATCTACTATAATTTTGCAACTACGATTATATTGTAACCATATGAAATAGATAACCTATTCTACCTCGACTTTAAAATAATTGCACTATTTTTACCTATGTGCTATTATAGTAAGATTTTAAATACATCTTTTTATAAATATGTAATTTTAAAATATTGTTATACTATCTCCGTCCCTAAAAGAATGCCCCAATCCACTATTTGGAGTACACGTTCGAAAAATTTGATCACGAATTCTCGTCATGTTATAAAAAAATAATATATTCAAGTGGGATCTTGTTGGATACATCTCAATGTAAATTTTTAGAATATCAAATTTTTATAATTTTTTGCCTTACGGATTTAGAGATAAAAAGTTTAAAAGTCGTGTATAAAATACTGTAAAAGTCAAATTGAGACAATTTTTTAGGGACAGATAGAGTATAATGTATTTATAAATCAGTCTCGTTGCGATTATTCAAAAATGTAAACTTTGACTTTTAATCCGTACATGTTTAGAGACGATGCTGAATGTAATCGATGGCACACTGTAAATCTGTAATCAGTTATCACAACAAACATATAGTAAGAGAAGAATCGCAACCCAAAAAGGAGCGAAAGAAAAAAACTAGTAGTAGTACAAGAAATTTCATGAGAAATCATATTGCGCGAGAGTTTTGATTTACAGACTGATATAAATTTGCTGCCAACATCAATTGTTTCACATCTAATAAAGGGGACAATCCCATGTTCCATTTGATCAAGCAGTATTCAAAAGCAGTCTATCAAATTAACAGCAGTTTAAAAACATTTTTTTCAATCATTAATCATGCACAAATCTCAAAGAGGGAGTATCAATCAACTCCTCCATAACTTCTTTGTTTTTCCCTACGAATTTATACACCTCAAAATGAGTAATAGTGTCATGTGTAATGAATAAGGTCAAGCTGGTGAAGAACTCTAACACAGTGTCATGTGTAATGAATAAGGTCAAGCTGGTGAAGAACTCTCACACACTACCTCAGCTTCCTCCTCCTTCCTGTGGAAATTTCTGTGGCATCCACAAGCTGCACACACAAGCGCGTTGCTTGTTCCTTCTGTACCACTTGCCATGAACTCTCTGCATCCATCCACCGCATAACCTCCTATGTTTGCCGCATGATTCTTTTGACACTCTCCATATCGAATAGCCGATGAATTGCAATTTCTTCGCAATCCTTGATCTCTTTTAACCACTACTTGCCTCTTCTTCATCATCATAAAAATATATATTTTTGTGCTTTTCTTTTCTTCACTTTCTTATCTAAAGTATGCACAAAAACAAGCTAAGCATCAAAACTACTAAGTGGGGGGAAAATTGTAAGAGGAGAGTGCTTCGAATATTGCTACAAAACCCTAACCCTAGATTGCATATATATAGGAAATGTATGGACTAATGGACTATAGAGTAGTAGTATATGATGAACAACAAAAAATGGCAGCTTTTTCAAATTTAATTGCTTTAAATCATGTGCTCAAATAACTTACTTTTGGGGATAAACCTCAAGGACAAAATCCTGTACAGGTATGTGTTGCTTTGATCTCCTGAGGGAGTGGATATCGTAGCGAGGGTGGTACGTATCACATCATCATTATAAGGGCCAGATGATGATATGATCCTATTAGAACTTGTGGGGAAAAAAAATGAAGAAAAAAATCAATGATGAAAGTAAGCAAAAATGGACATATGATGTGGGCTCAAAGAAATGGTTGGAAGAAACCTACAATATCCTCACGAGGGAGGAGGACCATATACATCATTTCTTAATTAATATAAAAAAAAATAAACCCTAGATTGGAGGACAATGATGATATCAACAACTGCTCTACAATGAAGAAAGGAAAAGGGGAAAAGTAAAAAATGGTCTTTAAATTTGTGGGTAACCCTATAATCATAAGATGCAAAGGGTATAAAGGGTATGTATGCCTTTATACTATGGGTACTCAAATCTGTTTTATTTTGGTTGATTGGGTTACATGGACTGTAAAGTTGGGCTTCTTATATATATATGTTATTTAAAATGTAAGTGGGCCCAAAGTTGGTAGTGAAAAGAGAAGTCAAGATGGGCTATGTCAACAACCCATTGTCTATTTCTTCGAGTTTCTTACATAGGAATAGTGTTGACTATACAAAGACTATATGATTAATAAATAATAAAGGATGAAACTGCCGGTACTTCTACATCATTTGTACAATCGGTCAATCATACAAAACTGTGACAAAATCGTTGTCGAATGAGAGAGATTTAAAGGCCTATCTACTAACCTCTATTAAGTTATAACCCCACATTTACTAGCGCAAGTTGCAACCACTCTTAAAAAAGAGTAAGGTTCAAGCTTCAATTATTTTCCCTCCAAATTTGGCTTTGTTGCGGTCACCATCATTAAAAGGGTGAAATAATTGGATGAGTGGGTCACATTAACAGATTGATTATGACATCCAACATTGCAACAGTTCATAGGATCTTCGTGCGACGAAAGTTAAGAGTTCCACCAAGAATGTGATGCATATTCCCCATTGATACAACCACCCATCACATCATTATGCCCCCCAATTAATTTAGTCATTGACTCCACAATAGGATCGGCTCATAGAGTAAGGGCATTCTGGTTAAGAGGGTTGACAAACGTTCCATCTATGCAAACGACGAGAACACTGGCTACGTTCTGCCTAACAAGCTACTTCCACATATCGCTAAATGATTGCCTGAGTGCAAGGAACAACTGCTGGAGATTATAGGGTACATCAAACCTCATGTTCTAAGAGATGCAGACTTAATTGTCAGCAATATATTTTGGTGCAAGATGATGCTAACATTGCTATGTTCAAAGATGTGTCACGACTATTGATGCCAAAGATACCTGTGCAAGACATTGTTGCAAAAGTTAAACTAGCAGAAATGGGCATTCTCTGGAAGCCACAAAGATTCATGATGTATTCCCATCGTTGATGTCAGCCAAGTGTGTATTATCAATCCCGTCGTTAATGTAAATGTTTTTAGTACTCCATTTACGTATGTTTAGTATTTGACAATGTACAATCAATTTTATAAATGAAATTTATTATTTGTGTTTATTTAAGTTGAGTTTTCATTATACAATCAGTTATTGATGTAATATTGAAGTATAAGTTGAACTTCTTATGAATTACTGCATGAATATTTCAATTATAGAATTAAAGGTCTCATATATTGAATTTATAATCTCAGTTATACAAATAAAAGTCATATGTATAAAAATAAAGATCTCAAGTATCCAAATAAAGGTCTAATGTATAAAAATAAAAGTTTCATGTATATAAATAAAGATATCAGGTATATAAATAAAGATTTCAGGTATACAAATAAATATAATCTAAGATATAGACGTTTTAATATCAGGCAAAAAACAATTCTAATATCAGATTTACAAAAATAACCCTTAGGTATACTAATGTATATGTAAGATATACAAAATATATAGAATTATTTACAAATTTTTATCAGCGAATTTGAGTTTGTTTAAATTAGGTTTGTCGCACAAATAAATGGTGTCACTTGTCACAACCAATACCATCACTTGAGAGGGGGATTCATAACTCTCCCTCTATCTTTGGAAGAAGTACAAAGTGTACATCATATCTATACACCTCTCAATTTCTATAACATACCAAATTATCTTTTATTCTACATTAATACTATATATATCTATATATATATATATATTGTATGTTTCAAAATTAAATAATGGAAACTATCGAGTACGAATTACCCCGTATATCCAAAACATAACACATCATTATTGGTGTTTCTTGGGCATATGAGTAGGACGGAATTGAGACCAAACAATAATCAAGTAAAATAATGGTAAATGCTATGCATAGTGGAAAGACACGAATGGAGTGAATGGAGCTAGGGTGCTACCTTATAATTGTGGAGACAATTCTAAGAAGAATATTTGTCATTAAGTGTTTTCCAGATCAGTTCCAAGCAAGACTAATGTCCATACTTCCCACGTTGGGAATAAAAATGGAACAAATTCGCTCATAGAAAAAAGAGTATGAGTGTGTCAATTAGGTTTCGAAATATGAAAAGTAGCTCGTCTAATTTGTTAGTATATATTATAGCAATAGTCATCATAAAATTATCTAATCACAGACGCCAATCTGAAATGTAAGCCGCTATATATTCATCATTACATACTTTACACTATGTGAGGAAAAGAAAGATGTGTTAGGATTGAGACCACTTATCTAACTCTAAACAAAGATAAAAGGGGAAGACCAAAAATGTATAAGATTAGTTGGTTTACCCTTTCTCCTTTCAACCAGTTTTTTCATGAACTATACTCACACATATATCCCATCACACAAACACCAAACAATGCTTATTTATTTGAAAATTGAATCATATTCAAGGAATTATATAATAAAATTTTTAATACGGCCATCGTCCATCGTCCATCGTCCATCGTCCATCTAGATATATACTCTCTTACCACGTAATCCGTATTATTTTGCTTCCGTAGTTGTCAATAATAAACTGATCTTGGTGTCTCTCCACATATTTAATTTAAATGGAAAAAAGCATGGTAGTGTAAGGGTATAAATCAACCAACCATATCTGTACAGATACCAGAGATATTTAAAAAGACGAGATGGAAGCCATCAATCATGAATCATGATTAGCCGCCAACACGGTCTCCATATTGTTTTAATCAAGCAATAGCGTTGGAAACACACCGCATATATTGATATTTTAATTTTTTATTAAAAAAATATTTTTATGGTGGATTACTTTAATTTGTTCATCTTAATTCGGATGCATCATATTCATTATGTTTGTGATAATGAACATACTTAAGATTAGGGTTAAAGTAAACTCATGAGTCATGATTGCACTTGAATTAATTGTATTAATAGTTTTTTGTACACCTAATTTTAGGTATATTTAAAATTAGAGGTGATTATTAGTCGGTTCGAGTAAGATTTTTTGGACATAAAAAACTAGCCTATTAAGGGTCTAATTACGCCAAGGATTAAACTACTTAATTTTTGTATGCCAAGCCGTCACTTTCAGGCTAAAAAGGTGGAATTTATATACCAAGCTGAAATTTTGATCTAAAATACTCAAACATCTTTCAAAAAATCTGGGCAAGATGTTTTAGCCTGAAATTTATACCAAAACTTTCACTTTTTCTAATCATATTGGACTGAGCCACCTTTGATTCCTCTTAAATATATTGATGGGATACTACTTCAAATGCAAACCATTGTAGTTGCATGAACATGCACATTATATACGTGCACGATGTATGGAAGGAGTTATAAGCGCATTCATTAACAAAAGGAACAAAATTATTAACAATTGGTATCTTTTCATCTACAAAGCATACATCATTTCGCTTACAAATTCTTAAATGCGGCATATTTTGCAGAGCCTATGTAAGAATATGGTCCAAATTCTATGTCCCATTTCATATGTACATATGTCATATGCACTTAAATGCGGCATCCTTTTGCAACATGTGTGCAGTGCGCCGTGGGCGAGCGAGGTATGACTTATGAGCCTCTTCTACTACATAATCCACTTACCCACCATGCTCGTGGTGGAACATGAGTGATCAAAGCGCAAATTAAAGGGTGCACCATAGTTATGTGGAATGTAAAAATGTACATTTTACATAATTGACACGTGTACTATGTACATTTTGAAGGAATGTCCTCAACAAGTGTAACAAACTAGATATAATTAGGATGAATTATGAAGATAATGAAATTAAGTTATTTTAGATGATTATAGTCTTTTACTAGAAATCAACTATAATATGTATATTAATTAGATTAATATACTACTAACTATAACTGAGTCCTATGAGGTTACAAAATAAGCAAATGATTGGATAAATCTCATATACTTATGTGAGAGTTGTAAGTTGATCAAATTAGGTAATTGAGTCACTTTGAGTTACTTAATTATCATACATATATAGATATATGGGGTTGAAAATCCGAATCATTATTTTCAATACTAGCTTTTGCTTTCTATCTCACATAACTCAAAAACCCTAAAAAGGAATCAAGAACGGTTCTTGATTCCGTACTAGTATACATGGTTAATCCAATCCTGCTTGTGGACCAATACTAGAGGAACGACATTATAACGTTCTAGATTCTCCGTAAAACGTGCTCTATTGCTTCGAGGAATTCACGCATTAAGGGTATGTTATACTATTCTGATAATTTGTTTTATTATATGCATAAGATCCTGTTGTAGATGCTAAGAAATCGTTTCTCGAAATTCCACTAATCGCATCTAAATTCCTACAGTGGTATAAGTTAACCTCTTGCATATTTTAATATGATTATGTATCAAAAAGTGTTATTTTGATTCAATTAGGGGAGGTGTAATATGTGGTATTGCAAATGCATAATTTAAATTGGAATTTTATTAGTTGAAAGTGATTAACTTAATGCATTTTGATGCTGGGATTAATCTTGATTTTGCACGAATTTGAGGGGAAAGAGTGTCATCCTATTCGTGCGCATAACAAGCCCCAAAACTCGAACTAATCAAGCATGAAAAATGTGATTTTGGCATGATTGAGGTTCGTAATCGTCTTCATTGTTGTTTGAATAGCGTGGGTTCACAATTTGATTGTTTATTTGCTACGAAATTCGAACGCAATTGCCCCTGTAATTTTTCGACGTTATAAACCCTAAATTTAGCCCCAATTCGATTAAATTCCATGAAATTTGTGAAATTTCAGAATTAATCTATCCCCAATTGCAATTATATGATAATTGAACATCATGATTTGTTTTTCTACCGAATTCGAACAATGAATGTTCGAATTTCAACCCCAATTTCGTGAAATGTTGCGCGCAAGTTGGGGGAAAAACATGGCGGCTCTTGCGGCGGTCTAGGATGTGTCACGGTGGTCGGACGTCAGTGGGTCCTTGGGGATTTGGTTCGCCGGATTCCGGCGAGCACATTGGTGGGTCTGGTTTTGGGTGGGGATGCGTGCGACGCCGGCAAGGGGATGGGTGGCGTGACTTTGTGCGTGGTGCTGGCTGCTGTGCGAAAGAGGCTGCTGAACACCTCCTCGCGGGCCACGACGGGCCGCAATGGGCTGGGAGCCCGTATAACTCCTCTTGGCCAATTTTAATTTATTTGCAACCTCACTAACCTAATTATTTTGGAATTAATTAGCACATTAAATTTAATTGAATCAGAATAATAGAGTTAATCAATAATAGTTATTGATGTATTTTTAATAAGTCTAATTAATTTGGAATTAATTAGCAGTTTTTTAATTTTAGTGAATCAAAATAATGAGATTAGTCAATAATAGTTATTGATGGAAAATATTTGGTTTTATTAATTTGATTAATAAAATTGAGTAATCAATGTATTTGTTATTAATAATTTGATTAGTAAAATTGATTTTTTTTAATGCCATATATTGTTTAATATTATTAATATGATTGATAAAATTGAATAATGTTTTTTTGGCATGATTTATTGTTTTTATTTATTATTTAATTTATTAATATAATTAATAAATTGAATAATAAATTTCTTTTAATTGTTAAAGGCATGATATTTATTTTCTAATATAATGATATTATTAGTAGTTTCTTTTGTTAATGTTTAATTTAATTAATTTGATTAATTAAATAAGACTTAATATGTCCTTTTAATAATTTTATGTCATATTTTATTGGTTGGTTTATTATTTAATTAATTAATGTGATTAATTAGTTGAGTAATAATTTCTTTTAGCATGTTGTCATATTTTAATAGTTTTAATGACATGTTAAATTATTAATGTTTAATAAATGTTATTATGCATGTTGGTTAATAATATGTGATGTTATTATTTAATTTTATGCACTTAATAATATAAGATATTATTATTGTTATCATTATTTTATGCAATTTATAATATTTGATATTGTGATTGCATGAGATGACTGGTATGGCCCAAATTAGGATAGAAAATACGATCTGCGTATCGTTTCTATTGTTGTATCCTAAATACGATTTGCGTATCATTTGTATTTTTGTAATTTATTTCAAGTTTATTATTTCAAATTTCAAAAAATATTATATATTCACTATGGATGAAGATCCAAGGAGTGAAGGTCCAATGATGATCAAGGATGGTGATCCATGATGGTTTAAGGACGAAGCCTATGAAGAGTAGTCCTTAGGGTTTAGGGGCCATACTAGTATCACATTTATTTTTCGCATTTTATATTGCTATAAATATGCTTTCTAAGTTTATGTTGCTTTATTTATGTTATGAGTTTGCTTTTAAATAAATCAACATGACTTAGATCCCTATTTTATATTGAGTTAATATGTTTTTCCAAACAAACACCTATTGAAGCCTTCGATCATTAGTGATAGGTTCTGCCTAACCAGGGTGTTGCTAATGGTTTTAGGATAAATATGGTAAATTTGGGAAATTTACAAGTCTTGTTTGGTTATACTCAACAAAATCATCAAAAGGGTTTTGGGTTTTGAAGCAAAGGGATAGGAATAAGATAAGGAGTTATCACCTATCAACCAAGAATTACAAGTGTTGTAATTAGTAAAGAGTTTACTTACCTTGATAAAATAACTTTAAGAGTAGGGCCCAAGTCCGCTTAAAATTATTTTAGATAGGATCTTGGAATCACTTAATTCAAAAAGGAACATTTTAAATGAATTGAGTGAATGTAGCTTTTATTATTTAAAATGTTTAAATACCTAAAGCTCATTTTGATAAACATAATAAGTCTTGCATATTTTATTGTAGATATCATGTGTAGTAACAACAACAATAATTCATTGGTTTTCAATTTGCATAAGTTGAATGGGATACTCATAACTGCTGAGCAAAACATCCATTTTGAGCCAAAGAAAGATGTTCTTATAGTTCAAAATCGAAAAGGTTTCAAGAAGATTGGGGCTGGCAAAGAGAAGTTTAAAAATGGAAAACAAAGAGTTGTTTCCAAATCTTCTGAAAAGGATGTATTTTTAATCAATAATTCATTGGTTTTCAATTTGCATAAGTTGAATGGGATACTCATAACTGCTGAGCAAAACATCCATTTTGAGCCAAAGAAAGATGTTCTTATAGTTCAAAATCAAAAAGGTTTCAAGAAGATTGGGGCTGGCAAAGAGAAGTTTAAAAATGGAAAACAAAGAGTTGTTTCCAAATCTTCTGAAAAGGCAAATGCTACAGCAAAGCCAAGGGTGACTGCTGAAAGCAAATGCTTCCACTGTGACAAGATTGGTCATTGGAAGAGGAATTGCCCCATATACTTGAAGGACAAGAAGTCAGAATCTTCTAATTCAAGTATCTATGTTATAGAAGCTAATTTAGCAATTTCTACTTCTTCTTGGGTATTTGATACCGATTATGCTTCTCACATTTGTTCAAATGTGGAGGGACTCAAAAGGAGTAGAAAGCTAGCTAAGGGAAAGGTAGAAATGCGCGTAGCTAATGGAGCAAAGGTTGCTACCACAACAGTTGTAATTAATTATCTACCTCTACCTTTTGGATTAGTATTGGTACTTAATAATTATTATCACGTACCTAATATTGATAAAAACATTGTCTCAATTCATGTCTTGGATCATGAAGGATATTGGTTTACGATAAAGAAAGGTTGTTTCTCTATCTATAAAGGTGACATGTTTTATGCCAGTTCTAACAATACTATTGGTTGTATCTACTTAACCAAGATAAGCATATCCATAACATAGAAAGCAAGAAACATAAGTCAAATGATATAAACCCCACCTATCTATGGCATTGTCGTTTGGGCCACATAAACCAAAGCCGCATTTAGAAGTTACATAAAGATGAGTTTCTAACATCTTTTGATTTTGAATCATTTGATGTACGCGAGTCGTGTTTGATGGGCAAAATGACAAGATCACCTTTTTCTGGAAAAGGTGAAAGAGCCGATGAACTATTGGGCTTAATACATACAGATGTATGTGGACCAATGAGTACAAAAGCTAGGGGAGGTTATAACTACTTCATAATCTTTACTGATGATTTAAGTAGATATGGATATATTTACTTAATGAAACAGAAGTCAGAATCCTTTGAAAAGTTCAAAGAGTTCCAAAATGAAGTAGAGAACCAACTTGGGAAGATAATTAAAGCATTACGATCAGATCCTGGTGGTGAATATTTGAGCCAAGAGTTCAGTGATCATTTGAAGAGTTGTGGGATTCTTTCACAACGGACTCTACTAGGAACACCTCAATTGTATAGTGTATCTGAAAGGAGAAATCAAACTCTATTAGATATGGTTCGATCTATGATGACTCTTGCTGACCTTCCTTTATCCTTTTGGGGACATGCTCTCGAAACTGCTGCTTTTACACTAAACAGGACTCCGTCCAAGGCAGTCGATAAGACATCATATGAGTTATGGAGAGAAAGAGTTCATAGTTTGTCTTATTTACGCATTTGGGGATACGAGGCTGATGTAAAACGTTTGTAACCTGAAAAACTCGCTCCCAAAGCCGACAAATGTTTCTTTGTAGGTTATCCTAAAGAAACAAGGGGCTATTACTTCTACAACCGTCATGAGAACAAAATGTTTGCCGCTAAGGATGGTACCTTTCTGGAAAAGGATTTCATTTCCAAAAAGGTGAGTGGGCGTAATGTATTTCTCGAAGAAGTTCGAGAAGCGCAACAAACGGATGTGGTTCAACCCATGTCAGAAGCAGAAGTACTTGTTTCATTGCCTGCGTAAGAGGTTGTGCATCCAATACATGAACCCTCTCCCATACATGAGCTTGTGCTGAAGGAAGAGCATTCAATGTTTGAACCTCCTATTGCTCCACTCGAATCTAATTTGAGCAAAAATTCTCAAATCATTGAGAAGAAAATTTCTCCTGTTGTTGCCCCTTGTAGATCAAGTAGACCAAGAAATCCACCAAAAAGGTTTGTGAACTTCTTGTTAACTGAAAGTTCTGAAATAATGATTTTAGAACATGAGGAACCTACTAGCTACAAAGGTGCCTTGACGAGTCAAGACTCCGAAAAATGGCTTGGAGCCATGAAATTTGAAATGGAATCCATGTTTGTGAATCAAGTATGGGACTTGGTTGATTTGCCTGATAGGATTACACTTATTGGTTGCAAATAGATTTTCAAATTGAAAACAGACAAGGATAGAAACATTGATGTTTTCAAAGCTAGATTGGTTGCAAAAGGTTTAAGGCAGATTCATGGTATTGACTATGATGAAACATTTTCACCAGTTGCGATGCTTAAATCCATTCGAATAATCCTAGTGATTGCTGCATTCTTTGATTATGAAATTTGGCAAATGGATGTCAACGCTTTCTTGAATGGGTTCTTGAAAGAGGATGTGAATATGACACAGTATGAGGGTTTTGTGGATCCAGAGAATCCTAAGAAGGTGTGCAAGCTTAAAAAGTCTATTTATGGACTGAAGCAAGCATCTTGGAGTTGGAATCTTCGATTTGATGAGGCTATCAAACAGTTTGGTTTTCTCAAAAATGAAGAAGAATCTTGTGTATACAAGAAGTTTAGTGGGAGTAGCATTGTCTTATTGGTTTTATATGTAGATGACATATTGCTCATAGGAAACGATATTCGCTTGACTCTGTCAAAGAATGGCTAAAGAATTGTTTCTCTATGAAAGATCTTGGAGAGGCTGAGTACATTTTGGGGATCATGATCAATAGAGATAGATCTAAACAATTAATTGGACTTAGTTAGAGAACTTATATTGATAAGGTTCTTACTAGGTTCAATATGGAAAATTCGAAAAGAGGTTTCCTCCTCATGCAACATGGTATGTCGCTAAGCAAGACTCAATGTCCTTCAAACATTGATGAGATTAGGCGAATGAGTAATGTACCTTATGCTTTGGCTATAGGGTCCATTATGTATGCCATGATTTGTACTCGACCAGATGCTTTATATGCTTTGAGTATGTGTAGCAGATACCAATCGAATCCAGGCAACGCGCATTGGAATGCAGCTAAGAATATCCTTAAGTACTTGAGAAGAACTAAGGATCATTTCTTAGTGTATGGAGGTAAAAGTGAATTGGTTGTTGAAGGTTACAAGGATGCGAGCTTCCAAACAGACAAGGTTGATTTCCGATCTCAATTTGGGTTCATCTTTCGTCTAAATGGAGGGGCAGTGAGCTGGAATAGTTCAAAGCAAAGCACCATAGCTGATTCTACAATAGAGGTTGAGTACATTGTTGCAGCTAATGCAGCAAAGGAAGCAGTTTGGATGAAGAAATTTATTTCTGAACTAGGAGTAGTACCTAGTATTGGAAATGGTATTGTCTTACATTGTGATAATAATGGTATCATTGCTTTGAGCAAGAAACCAATATCGCATCAGAAGTCCAAACATGTACTTAGAAAGTTTTACATCATTTGAGAGATAGTAGAAAGGAAGGATGTAATTGTTTGCAAGATTCACACGGACGATAATACCGTTGATTCGTTAACTAAACTGTTGCCTCAACCCAATCATGAAAGTCATACTAAGGGTTTAGGGCTTAAGCATATTGGAGAGTGGCTTTAGTTGTGTACTATTTTATTTCAAAATTAGACACAGACATAAAACACTTAGATATGTATGTTTATGTTTATTAATAAAGTTTTATTCTTATTTAAATGTGGTTTGGATTTAGATAAAATGTCCAAAGTATTATATAACTCTCGATAGGCTTGTCAAATGCGTGATTTGATGAATAAAACCCTATTAAGTAAATCAAGGTTATAAAATACTGTTAGTCCCTGGTCGGAATCATTAACTTGGACATAAATGATTCATTCAAGGACTAGTATGTAAGTTGATTGATAACGCAGTTTCATAGGTTATGGGGACATGGAGATGTCTAGTCATTTACATGGATATGTATATGGATACATATTGGATAGACCTACTTGATATTCTTCCAAATGTTTTAAGAATTTCATTTATTATATTTAGTGGATACCTTTGACATGAGTATGACACTATTCTCATTTAGTGATTAGTACGTCTTTGACATTCTCAAACGCCGTGCCGTAAAAGAAGGTTATAAAGAGAATGTTCGGGATTGCTAAAAATTAAGTGGGAGTTTTGGTTATACAAGATTGAATAAGTCCTCCTAATTGTTAGGATTGGTGTCTTGGGCCTCTTGAAGAGTAAGAACTGGAAAATGCATGGCCGTGCTCAAATGGATTAAGAGTTAATCATTTGTTTTGGACAGTTCAAGCTCAGATTTCAAGAAATGATTTGAATATTAGTATGGATGACTTGAGATGTGATCATACTATCAAATTCGACATTAAGAGACTTAAGGAGTTTATGGTTACACACTTGTTTTCAGACAAGTGGGAGATTAAAGGAATGTCCTCAACAAGTGTAACAAACTAGATATAATTAGGATGAATTATGGAGATAATGAAATTTAGTTATTTTAGATGATTATAGTGTTGTACTATAAACCAACTATAATATGTATATTAATTAGATGAATATACTACTAATTATAACTGAGTCCTATGAGGTCACACAAATAAGCAAGTGATTGGATAAATCTCAGATACTTATGTGAGAGTTGTAAGTTGACCAAATTAGGTAATTGAGTCACTTTGAGTTACTTAATTATCATATATATATATAGATATATGGGGTTGAAAACCCGAATCATTATTTTCAATACTAGCTTTTGCCTTTTCTCTCACATAACTCAAAAACCCTAAAAAGCAATCAAGAACGGTTCTTGATTCCATACTAGTATACGTGGGTAATCCAATCCTGCTTGTGGACCAATACTAGAGAAACGACATTCGACGTTCTAGATTCTCCGTAAAATGTGCCCTATTGCTTCGAGGAATTCACACATCAAGGGTATATTATACTATTCTGATAATTCGTATTATTATATGCATGAGATCCTGTTTTAGATGCTAAGAAATCGTTTCTTAAAATTCCGCTAATCGCATCTAAATTCCTACACATTTTTCATGTACAAATGTACATTTTTTAAGTATGTAATGTATATTTTTTTTGGGCGGGTGTACCATGCTCATGATACACCCGGATGCATTGTCCACCTGTTGCGATCAGAGAGACCTAGATAGTTTGTCAAAAAGCTTCACTATTCAGGGTTGCCGAACGCAATTATTTTTTGGGTAGTAAATATAGTTAACACAATCTTCTTATATAAAGACTTAAAATTGGCTATCCTTATATCGATACATATAATATTGTTACAGGTTCTAAATTATTTATACAACTATTTCTTATCTAATTAGATTTTTTAAATAGTTAGGATTAATAATATAATAACCCATATAAATATGATTAACACATTTAAATTGACAAAATATCACCTAATCAAATATGGTATTAGAAACAAGTTTCCTACAAAATTTTCCTGGATCATCGTCATCGCTTCCGCCCACAAAATTGCGCACTTGTTTGTCTTTTATTTTCTTTGGTTTTGTTCCATAACAAACGCATCTACATTCAAGAGGCAAGTTATGTTGTTATACTTGGATTAAAGAAACAAAGTCAAGTTTAACTTCCCTCTCATAGTCTCATACATTGCATCATTACGACGGACGGTAATAATGTTCATGACTCTGCTACATAATCAAAGACGGAATCATTCCTTCCGTTTGACTCCGTCATAACATGGAGACTGAACTCTTTGCTGGATCATCGCTTCATTTCTTTTCTTGACAAATGTCAGTATTGGGTTGGGTAGAACTCTTCCAGTGGACCCATCATGTGTAAAAGTGGATCTATTACTCTCTCTGTCTCATTTTATTTGCTACATTTGACTATTTACGGTCTTCAAGACACAATTTAAAACATTTTTTTCTTAAAATTTGTAAGACAAAAAGTTATGAAAACTTAATATTGTAAAAATTTACATCGATCCAACAAGATCCCATTTAAATATATTATTTGTTATAATATAATTAGAATTTATGGTCAAAGTTTTTAAACTTTGACTTCCAAAATAGAAATGTAGCAACTAATATGGGACGGAGGGAGTATTTACCAAGCCTTAACCGGTCAACAAGCTTAAGGTTTTGTTCTTTTTAAGATATACGGAGTAGATTATGATACGGAGCTATCATGATTCAATAAACTCTCCCCTTCCTGTTTTCGATTATGCTTGATGATGCACTCTTCTCCAAGAAAGCTGTAAAGCTTACAGTCAATTCGCCCCGCAACCATTTTTTTTGTTCCCATCAAATCCACTACACCACCGCCGCCACCACAGCAGGAGCCATGTGCCGGTGGCAGCAGAGGTGGTCGGCAACAACAACGTGGCAGTGGGCGTGGCCAACGTCAGCCCAATCCCCGCAATGGGCCACAACAGCAAGGGGCCGAGCAACTCTAACAATTGGGCCAGCTTGTCTAGGCTCAAAAATTCACAAGATCTGCCTTTCCTCTTTTCCCATTTCCTTAACGTGGACCTCAGATGCATTAGTTGGGCCTCAGGCCCAGCATCCCTATGCCCATACTCACCAGCTACAGGTTTATATGGCACAGCAGCCCGGTTTTGAAAATTTGATGACTCCTGCGGAACTAGGCCACACATTTTCAATAGTATTTGGCCCATCTTGATGAAATTGGTACATTGATTCCGAGCGACCTATCATATAATGAATAATTCCATGAATTTCATGCCCCTTTTTCAATTTAAGCACTGATAAATATATTTTAGTAGGTACTCTAATTATCGGTTGTGGTCATGCTTCCCTTCCCAAAACTACTCTTTTTATGAGTGTCTCCTTGCTAGACTTGTTTAAATGAGAGGGGCTCATTAAAGGCTCTTAATCAGACCGTTTATAAAAAGATTTAATTAATTATAGACATAATTGAGTTTGTCTTTTAAGAGGTAATATTATATTGGGTCTTTAAAAGGTCAAGTCAAGTCAGATCAACAATGTGTCTATAGTTTCCAAAGCTTTTAAATACCATCAAGTAATGAATGATTTCTACTTGTCAATGGGTCACTTCAAAAATTTGGAAGTAATACAGGCAAATTATCGTCTTCTATAGATAAAACAATACTTTCTTTGGATAGCTTGTTCCGTTTTACATCTTTTCTGACCCAACCTAACCCATTTTTATGTGTCCCATCCCGACCCTGATCCGACCTAATACACAAGTCTAGTCTTGCCCCTCATATCATTAAAAATCTAATATTGTTTCATAAATTTACCTTGATAATTTAGCTTATACATAATTTGATCATTATGATTTTTTCAATGAAGGATCTTTACACGCAAAAATAATTACAAGGTGCAATAGTTTATGGGATTTATAATACATTCGCCATCGATCACACACCTTCAATATGCCTTGCCACATCACTCACTGTTGTTTCCCCTTTCACTCAAGCTACATTGTCTAGATAAAACTATATTCTTTTCAGCCCATTTTACATGCGATCCATCTAGACTCTAATTTGACCTAATGTACAAGTCTAATCCATCTAACGTCTATGATATATCAAGCCCGGCCTATAGAAATACTTGCATGTGTTACGTTTTTGTAATCCTTCTAATTCATGTTTGGCATGCCTATGTT
Organism: Dysphania ambrosioides; assembly: GCA_026401315.1. NCBI lineage: Eukaryota > Viridiplantae > Streptophyta > Magnoliopsida > Caryophyllales > Amaranthaceae > Dysphania > Dysphania ambrosioides. The sequence goes on along the minus strand of CM048663.1, from coordinate 25,724,721 downwards.
TTTTTTGGGTGCAAAAGATGGAAAACCCAAAGGAAATGCCTATGTAAGTTGTATTTGAATATACTCGGCAATAATGCTGATTGGAAGTGTTTTCTTATCTGGTTACCTTATAGCTTGTATATACGGAGTATTCAGTATATAACTACGGCTATTTTATTAAGAAACAAATACTTTGAAGTGGAAGAATTAGGGATGTTGCGACGGGTTTATGTCTCTAGTTTTGTTCTAAGATTGTCCGTAATTATTACGATCGAAAGGGTGAACATATATCACTAGCTTTAGGGAAAGGGAACGAAGGAACATATTTTCAAATAAGAAAACTAATTGATTCTCTAATTTATAGCCAAAGAATTTGACTACCAAACGACACGATTATCCTGAGTGAAAAGACAACTCTCTCAAGTATGCACCACTTAAAAATTCTTTCCACCCACAAATACCATTGTTTTGAAGACTAATATAACGATCCCTTACTTAATCTTCCATCAAAACCCAAACAAAAATTGGGTCAATAAACGAGTTGGAACCTTCGAATTGTGTAATACTCCGTATTTCAAAGTAACAAAAAAAGTAGTTGTAGCATAAAGCGTTTAAGCCATAATTTCATATGTCATTACCCAAAAAACCACTCTTTATTATAAAGATATGTTCTTAAAACTGGGTAGCGTTATAGCCATGTGCTCATCTTGAATTCGTAGGCATATACATAAGTTAGACATACTTCTGCTAGGTGTGGCACCACTCATTAATCATTATGCCTATATAGGTGAAGCTCAATCTAGGCACTTGAAAATTCATTAAGAGTTTAACCCTCACCTTAGAAATATATAATTGATGTTAGTTAACGCTAAACGTCGCCAACACATTATTCCTTAACGCCAATATTTATATTTATGATTTTGCCATTGTCACTCATTTTCCTCATTTCTCTCTAAATTCTTTTGTCAATATTCTCGAAAAAGCAATTTCGAATATGTCGTCTTCGATTAACATATAATCGCAATCATCAGATGTATTTGGTGAGGTAATAAAAAAAATTTACGGTAAAAATGGCCAAAAACTTTTCTAGGAGGTTTGACCATGGCCGAACCGTCCATTCTAGACGGTTTGACCATGGTCAAAACGCCTATTTCAGACGTTTTGACCATTTTCACCGTAAATTTTTTAATTCGCTAAAAATATCCGATAATTGCGATTCCATGTTATTTGAAGGAGTAGACATATTCGGTGTTGCTTTCTAAGATTATGTATTGACAAAGAATTTAGAGAAAGAAAGTGACGGAAAGAAGAGAGAAACTAGAAAAATGGCAAAACCGTAAATATGTTACTGACGTTAAGGAATATTTTGTAGCGACGAATAACAACTCCCTTAAAGTACCAATTACAGAGTAGTTATTTTGATAACTTAGCTTGTTGTCACCCTAATGAACCTTTAATATAGTGGTAATAAGCCTTTTAATATAGTGGTTATGCTATAAAAAGGTTGGGTTTCCTTTGTCGCCGATCATAACATTTGATTACAAACTAAACAAAGTAGTTTGAGCTCAAAGAAATGGCTAATACACACGACCACAACTTAGCATCTTATGACTAGTTTTTTTAGCCTTTCACCTTCTTTGACATTTACTAAGCCAAAAATATCAATCTCCATAGTGGAAAGAGTACAAGTATAAGCTTCTTTACCTGTAATTTAAAATGAGTTTAATCATCCCTATAATGTTTCTTTACAATTTTATATACATTATTTATGTATGAATTCTCTTGCGTATTAAATGTTAAGGCTAAGCAATTATGAGGCTATGGCCTACGAGGGTAAAATACGTAGTAACTGTTGGTTGACTTTCATGCTAATTAAACTCCTGGACTTCTGATTTATTATTGACTTTTGAGAAGAAATTTAAGTCTTGATATTGCCATGCAGACGGCACTTGACTATGGAGTAGCAGTTGTAGCATTACTTTAATTTTACATTTATGAATAACTGAAAATCATATTGCGGATGAAAAACATAATTCATCGACTGAGGCTTGCACGATGCATCCTAAGAAAGTGCAGTTTTCCTACCAAAGGTCACGGAAGAAACAAACAGTGTCCAAATGATGCACTTAACTTGGCCAACGCGCAGATTCCCTAATCCCTAGACAATGCTTTAAATTAGCTGAATATGTTACATACTCCGTCTTTATTTATTTGTTATATTTAACAAAACTTAATATTTTTAAATTTTATATCAAAATACATCTAATAAGATATCACTTAAATATACTATATTTTATATTATAATGAAATATAATATATTATAATATAGCAAACAAACAAATATGGAGAGAGTGTATGCATGTTGAAAATTCTTTATTGTTGAAGTGAATATCACGTATGGAGTGATATGATATTTAGGTCATGTGGACTCCAAAATTTAGGTTGAGATGGGTGAAATGCTGAACACAGAACACCCACAGACCCACAGACCCACGTACAACGCTAATGCTTATTATGATTCATTGCATACTCCATGTATGATGGCTAATAACGATCGTTCTAGCACATTCTTGACCTCACTTATGCGTATCATGGGAACCTCACTTATACTTACTGGGAAAAATTGATAGGTTATCTAAGATTAACTGTGAAGTATTTAAACAAATTAATTAAATGAATTCCCTAAAAGGAAGTGTCTAAAATAGAGTGACAAGTGATCTTTATAAAGGCGAGTTTGTGGATTTCGTGGCATAAAGGGCTAGAACTAAAACTAGATAGCTTAGCTTGTATATATTTTTCAAATTGGATTAAAATAGGTAACTCAATATTTTGAACTTCATTTGTGCACAAGTTTTAAATTTACATGAGCACATATTATATTGTTTGACAGCTTTTTTCTAATATATCAAACTTGCTTCATTTTTAGTATTGAACTCCAATATCTTGGATCAAAACACCCATAACCTATACATATACCATTACCAAGCTAATCTTGTTCATCGCAACTTGTCTATCACCTTGTAAATTCATTTTTTCGGGAAATTTAAAAAATATGTCTCTAAACATATCTCACAATTTTTTTTATGAATTAGCTGGGGCTTATATATATAAATGACAATTTTACTTTCTTATAACGCAATATCGTGCCTTTTAATACAACTTCATTTACAAATATTGCAACTTTATATATAAATGATATAATTTTAAAAAATAATTAAAGGTAAAACAATGGATCCATATGAAAATAGTAAAGCTATATATAATTTTATTTTCTAATAATGCAATTTCATATTTTTTTTTAGTATAACTCTAGTTGTAAATGATAACCTTTTAATTCTCAAAAGTACAACTTTAAAAAGGACAGTGAAAGTAAAGCAATGAGCCCATGCAAAAATAATAAAATTATGTACAACTTTATTTCCAAATAGTTAAATTTCACATTTTTGTAATTTGTACAAGTTCAATCCTCTAAAGTACAACTTTAAAAAATATAAAATACTGATTTATCCTCCAAAATATATGAAGACGTAGTAAAACACTAATAGATCGTGACAAGTGATAACCAAGTTATGCTTAACGTTTGTGATTGGTATCCCAAAAAGGCATCACATTATCTAATAAAGGACTGGCATCACATTATCTAACAAAGGCCATTGACTATCGAGAACAACCAGCCCTCGTCCAATACCTGGGAATTCACAATAAATGAAGGAAGAGATCATAAACAATTAAACATACTATATGAAGTTTTGTGGTATATATTGGAAACTTCCTTTCTATCATCACATCAATGACTTGAAATGATGAAATATAGAAGTGGGTTTTATGTAATTATGAGCAATGAATATGGTTATATGCGTGTACGGAGTACTCAATGTAGAAAAAATTGAGACTAATTTGTTTAAGTTTTTTTTTTAAAAATTATTAAAATTAGGCTCTATACCAAAACTCGAAATAAAATTATTATCTAGGGTAACGATTTATAGGGGTGGCAAACAGATCAGGTCGGTTCGATTTTGTATTCAGTTCACCTATTTTCGGGTTAGCTATCCTTCAACCCAAACCTGATCCATTTAAGTTTTTGGGTTGAAAATTCCAACCCGAAACTAACCCATTTGATTTTGGGTCGGGTTCGTGTCAACCCATTTAAGTTTTTGTGTCGTATATATCAACCATATCCGCTATTTTCGGGTTAGATTTGGGTCGGTTGGGTCAGTTTGTGCCACCCAAAGATGAGATGAAACGGCTGAAAAGTTGGCAGTAGTAGTTTAATTATCTTTTAGGGTTTTAATTTGGGTTTGGGGTTTGGGCAAAGTGGGTGACTGACTAAGTAAATTTTTTTAAACCTACTTAATATAGTTTGGTTATAAGGTCGGGTTCGGGTTAACTCGACCTGATTTTGACCCGAAAATAATTTCGGATTACGTGGCTCATTTTCGGGTTGGAATTTTCAACCTTAACCTAACCCATTTAATTTCAGGTCAAGTTCGTGTCAACCCATTTAAGTTTTCGTGTCGAAAATCTCAACCCTAACTCGCTATTTTCGGGTCAGGTTTGAGTCGGGTTTTCATGTCAGGTCAGTTTTTTTCCACCCCTAACGATTTAGATAGGGCAAAACTGCCTTAACCAACAATTTAGAATTGGATTGGAAATAGTTTGAGAAAGGAAAACGAGGAAAAATCACTTTTTTAGACAACAATTTCCCCTCACTCCAAAAAAAGTGTTGTTAAAAAAATCATTGTCCCATACAACAATTTTAGTTTTTTTATAAATTAAATGAAAAAAATTCACTATCTATGACAATGATTTTATATTACGTGAAATCACAATGATTTTGCTTTCAACCCAAAAGCTCAATACCTCAAATTTGACCCAAAGCAAAATAGACCAAAATCACTATTCAAGACTGTAATTTTACCTTGGTTAAACCATTTTTGAATAACGATTTTGTTTTGAACCTAAAGAAACTTAATTTTTTCAAATTGTTTTGTTGCAGAGCATAAAGTTAATTTTTTTTTTTAAAATAAAAACGCTGAAAAAAGTCCTAAAATTGATCATATATTTTATAAATTGTGGTAATGACTCCAACGACATACCTATTAGAGGAAGTCACATAGTTAGAAGATTTGTACAGTATGTATGTAGTTAATACGATAATTTTTTTTTATGTTTAACAGAAGAAAAGTGTTACATGAATTTTCAGCAAATTTAAAAATAATTTCAACAAAAAAGTAAAGTTTGTGAAGATCATGACGTTTGAGAAACAATAATTTTAGCAAAAAAGTTTAGAAAGGGAATACGTTTAATAAATAAAAATAATTTAAATAAAACTTAAATGACCTACATATATATTATCCAATATGGTGTCTGCTCAATCAACTTCCTAACATAATTGATAATTTCCCAACAGATGAAGGATATACAGAATTACAGATACATATATCCATATACTGATATACCCCATCTATATATTATCAATAAATATAATATAAATGATATAAACATATGAATTTCTCCATAGTCTACCAAAAAAATATGTGACACGTCCCAATATTACGGCTACATGCCTCCGCACGTGTGCCTTCTTTGTAAGGCTACTGACTAATGATACAACCTAGCCCTATCAAATTGTTATATCGTTTCATTAAGGCCATTATACATGGAAAATTGAAAAAAAAAATTAATGGGAAGAAAGGATAAAAAAAGAAGCAAACTAATTCTCTAATTTTAGATTTTATGGATTAAAGTTTTATGCTTTATATGTAGAGAGAGAGACTAATGAATGTAAGCCATTTAAGCATGTATAGGGTTTTAGTTGATGTGTACAAGACAATCACTAATAAGGATGATACTTCTTTTAAAAGACATTTCGCTATTACACAATGTCTGTCCTTGGATATCATAATCAAATTTACATGATAATTACTCCCATTTAATTCTCTTATTCTTTATATATGCTTGCCCTTAGTTGAGAGCAAAATATAATGTACTCCTTATAAATTAGTATTCCTTACTATTGAAGCATCATTTAAAAGAATTAACCATATTCGAAATCGGCCTATTAGAATTCACCAATATAATTTGAGAATGATGGTTACTATTAGACATGTGCATTGGGTTGGGTTAGGGTCAGAATATGTCACATATAAAACGGGTCGGGTTGTGCCAAAGAAAATGCAAGACGGGTCGAGTCGGACCGGATCAAAGAAGATACAAAACAAACCGAGTCGGGCCGGATCGTTCGAAAATAATATAGCTTTATCTATAGAGGGTGATAGTTTGCATGTATCACCTCAAATATTTGGCAGTGGACCATTGACAAGTAAGTGAAAATCATTAATAACTTGATAGCGTTTAAAAGCTTTAAAAATTATTGACCTATTATTGACTCGACTTAATCCATTAAAGACTCAATAAACTATAACCTTTTTGAGAGACTTACCGATTGAATCCATAATTAATTAGTTTATTTTACAAACGGGACGATCAATAGCCCCTCCCAGTTAAACAGTTCTATATACTATACAACGAAATTGAGCAGTCCAAAGTTTTCTTTCTGAGGTGTCGATTATGACTTTCGTTCCCAAATTAAGTGTTTCCTTTTCAAAGTATATCAGTCCATCCTTTGTGTCGTGGTATACAAAATCTTGGCTACTAAACTGGAAGCCGATGAAGTGATGAAGATGGGGGACTTCATTCATCTATTGTTGCGGACTTGTGAATTTCGCTGCGTCTATCTTTTGGTTGGCTTGCACACAATAGCGTTTTCAGGATTTTGAAATAGGATAAATATAGTTATTAGAAGTCTTAATTGAAAAAGCACATAGGGTAGACATGTGTCCATTGCCTTTATTACCTTGATGAACCCTGAACAATGATAGGTTAAGGAATAGAAAGTTGACATTTGGCATTTGTCACTTGCTAATGGATATTGTGAAACGATAAATTTGGCATTTGTAAGAAGTGTGTAGCTCTTTCATACACGGAGGCTAAGTATGTGGTGATAATTGAAGTTGGAAAGGAGATGTTATGGTTGCCAGATTATCTAGAAGAGTTTTGCAATAAACAGATCGAAAAAATTCTCTACACAGATAGCCATAATGTCATATAGTCGGTGATCAAGAATCCTATGTCATTTGAAGACCAAGGGCATTAAGAGACGGTATCATTTCACTCGTGGTGCAGTGGATGAATGTGATATATGTTGGAGATGATAAAGGGTATAAAGAATCTAGCAGGTTACCAAATACGTCAATGTAGGTAAAGTGAGGTTGTAGAGAACCTTAGTTGATCTCGGATAGTTTTTTTTCCTACTATATTGAGAATGTATGTGTATGATGACTAAATCAGTCTCTAAGTGGAAAAATTATTATGTTGTGGAGGCTATTTAAAATAGAAATCTTAGTGTATATACCTATTTTTTTGTAATTATACATATTTATATTTATATGAACCCTAACAGTGATAAAACGTCACATTTTTCCAATCTTCTTTCACTCTCTTCCTTTCATATTCTTTCACTACATTTTTCAGAGTGTGTGAGTTTTCATCACATACACCAATTGGTATTCAAGGCCATGATATGTAGCTAGCCCATACACTCTATATTATCTTAATATCTTTGAGAGCGAAATATTACCAATCCTCCATAATATTTATTGTATTAGTCGTTTTGCTAAATTGTTTTGATCCAATAGCTGTCGTCCATCAATATCATAGCGACATTGAATGTCACTACAACAATCTAATTAAGTTAAAATAACGATAGGTTTGGAAAAAAAAAAAACATATTAAAATACCAACGCAAGTTTTGTTTTCTTTCAATTACATTTTACCATTTCCAAAACTGCTGCATGGTTAGCGACAGGATCAAGCTCTGTACTGGTTTGTTCCAATAAAAACTAAAGATAAGAACATTATTTCATTCAAGTGAAAGAAAAGAGGGAACAAATTCTTACAAAAACTTTAATGGCCCATATAATACAAGCAATCAAATGAATTTATCAATGCAAGTCATAATAATGAAAATTAATTGATCATACCACTGCACAATTAAGTCCATAGCGTCACTAATTTGTAAAATATCATTATTGGATTTTTATTTTTGTCCAATATACGATAACATAAGCATGATTTATATATGTATACACTTGGATGTGTTGATGATGATGATATATGATCATAGTCACAAACTACTAATAATTTCACTTTAGTAATTTACACTTTTGACGTCGATCATTTGCATCATCAGTAAGTTTTTTTTTTACCCTCTTCATTGAACCACTACGAGAAAAAAAAAAACCCCTCCATACTTTTATCTTCTAGAAAAGATCAGCAGCAGTCTCAGCATCTAAGGACAAGTCCATCAAGTTTACTTGGTCATGACTAATAACCCCTTCTTCAAACAACCACTTCTCTAGTAGAGAAAGCGGCACTTGCTCCTCAGACGCCGCCGCTGCAAAAGCCAATATTGGCTTGCTCTCGTCTTGGAACACCTCCACCGACGCCGATTGCTGCGAGTTGCTCTCATTGTTGGTGGTGGTGGTAGACGAGTTGGAATTAGAGTTTGAGTTTGAGTTGAAGCTCATGAGTGACTTAAACTCCTCATGCTCGTAAGTGGACTCTTGAGGTGACTTGGGGGATACAGTTGATGATGATCCACCTGAGGCCGGCTTTCGAACCATCCAGTTCTCGAGCAAGCGAGCTATGTTCTCGGTGCTCGAGGCGTAGATGGACTGTTGTTGTTGGCTGCTAGTCAAGCTTAAGCTAGTAGCGGTTCGACTCGGACTCGGACTGAGACTGAGACTCGAAAGAAGTTCAGGCTTGTCAATGGAAAGAGCCTCACATAGGGCTTGTTTGGCCATGTGAATATCAGTTTGAAGTCTCCTCTCCCATTGTCCTTTGTTGGAATTGTTGGAAGAAGAGGCGGAATGTGTTGAATTTGAGGAAAGCCCTTCTTGTGAGGATGTGTTTTGACCATCTTGCCCTACTTCTTGCTTCTTTAGCTTCTTCTTAAGATGGGTATTCCAGTAATTCTTTATATCATTGTCTGTCCTTTGTGGGAGGTATGATGCTATGGCAGCCCATCTGTTAAGAAAATATCCACAAATTATTAAATTAGAATTGATTACTACATGCAAAAATTAAATAAATTCAGACTTTGTACTATGTGTAACAGATCCCATAAAATGGACAAAGGTGTAATAAATTTTTCTAGGGAATTTGTATGCATATTAAACAAATAAAATCTACTCTAGTCTGTTGTGATGTGTAATTAATTGTCGAATGAAAGATCTATGTACTAAAAATATTAATTAAGAATAAATCAAAAAATTACCTATTTCCTAAGAGAGCTTGAAGATGGATAATCATCTTCTCTTCTTGTTCAGTGAAATTGCCCCTTTTAATACCAGGACGGAGATAGTTAGTCCATCTAAGCCTGCAACTCTTACTGCATCGACGCAATCCTGAAAACATGAAAGCTGGACAAATTATACAACTCTCTCACACAAGAACTATTATTATTACGGATGAAACAGATGAATCAAGTTGCTAAGCATATTTATTAATTTATGTGCTAACCTTAGTATAGTCATAAATCTCATAATGAAGATCATGAAGAAAAGTATGTCAGAAAAAGTGAAAACTTAAACAGCAGCAGCAGGGCGTGTTAAATACATCACTTTAATGAACATACCAACCCACGGGACGAACAACCCAAGCCAAACAGGAGAAATCTAAAGCTTATACCAAAGAGGAAAATAAATAAACTTAAAATGTTTTTACTTAGTTTTGAAAGATGAAATGAGTAGCAATGATAGTAGAGTACATATGGTTGGTTATTACATAGTTTAAGCAAGGGTTAAGGGAATAAGAATGAAATTAAAGAAGAGAATAATACCAGTATTAGTAGGAACAACCCTCCAATTTCCAGGACCATGTTCTTGAATATAAGACACCAAGATTATGTCTTCTTCAGGAGTCCAAGGACCTTTCTTCACCCCTATTTTATCACAACAAGGAGGCCTCCCCATTATTCTCGGCTTCTTTAATCTTTATAATATTAGTTTTAATAATTCTTGTATGAGACAGTCGTATATGATGGATCTATGATTCTATGTATCTCAGGATACATAAAGTTGTAGATTACTAGCTAGGTTTCTTCTTTAAGGGGGAGAAAGTTAAAGGGTATGGAATGGGAATATATTGTAGATTTAGGGGAAGGGGTAGAGGAGGAGGTTAAAGACAAGGGTCGTCCAAGAAGAGTAGGGATACCCTTAGTATATATATAAAACTTTAATACCACTAATATAATATATATAATACTAATATAAGTTAAAATAAAATAGCGAAGGGGGTACTAAATAATTTTTATTCTTAAGTAAGAGAATCGAAGGAAGAGAGTGAGACACTATTACTAAAACGCTGACCAAGAGAGAGAGAAGGACAAGGGTTCCAAGAGTCAAAAGGAGACAGCAAGAGCATTTACTGCTTATGCTTGCAAAAGTCAGCTTTGCTATGAGCCTCACCGAACCGCGTCGCATTCAAATTCAATTCAATTTTTTTTTTTTTTTTTTTCCCCATTCATTCTATCACTCACACTCTCTCACTCCAGCTTGCTTTCTCCTATTTGAAGGGACCTTGTTACACATCTATACGTATAAATATTAATAAAATATAGTAGTGACTAGTGCGTGTGTTTACTGAGTAAAACCCTAGTATTAGTTGTGTGCTATTTATTTAGGTTGACCATTTCATACTCCCCCCACCTTGGCTTTATCCCTTTCCCCATAAAAGATTTATGCTCCTAGGCCGCCAGATTAGTTGTTTTAAGAGTTATTTAGTTGATGTCAACTAATTTAATTAGTTAAAATTTTAAAGAATAGTGTTTAAGATCTAAAATTAAAGTCTGTCTATATCAATTGTTCTTCTCATTTGCGGCTCTCTTTATATAAAAATGAGCTATACATATTTTAACTAGTAGTGATTATTGTAACCATAATTATATTGAAAAATTGAATAATATATGAGTCTAATATTTATAAATTTATGATGTATAATAAAATTAATATAAATTGGTTTAATTAATGGTTGATTATGGTTAATAAATAATTGAAAACATCAAATTATTATTAATTATCTAAGGTTAAGAGGTGTTAGTTGATTATGCTCCTATACATATGCTTTTCCTGTAAAAAAAACTAAATGATAATATTTTAAAAGTATTTAATATAAAACATAACATAATATCTTATTTTAAAAAGAAAAAAATGGAAGTTCTAAGAGTTTTTTTTTTTTCAAATTAAAAAAATTCTAATAAAATTCCTATATATTAACTCAGCCTTGCAAGTTGCAACTATATGAGTTCTCGATTTACACGAACTTTTTGCATAGCCCTATCCTATGAATATGGACTTTGACTTGTAGCACTGTAGCGTATACTTAATCAGCCAAGTAACCTACGTCTAACTTGTTTTACTGTTCAACAGTGTTAACTACTCCTATAGTCCTATACAAAGGCGCGTATGTATTGGATACTAACCATGCATGACAGTAAAGACCTAGAGTTTATTTACTGAAAGCGGCAAATAAATTCACGTACATAATTATTTTTTAGTAAACAAAAAGGAAAATACTAGTTAGAAAAACATAAGAGAACATATAGATTTTCTAATTGTTACAGCTCTGTTATGTGCCTTAAAAGTTACATATGTAATTTCATCAATATAAATCCTTGAGAAAAATAAATATGAATGTTCTTTTTTGACTCTCTTGAATATGTCGAATCCTTAAAATTCTCATTGTTTTTAATATTCTATACATGGCAAAGTCAGGATTATGAAACTATGAACACGTTTATTATTATTATTATTATTATTATTATTATTATTATTATTATTATTATTATTATTATTATTATTATTATTATTATTGAGATTCTGATTAAAAAATTATTATTTTTCAATTTTGTGAGGTTGACAATGGTTGTTATGGATGAAATTATGTAAGTGACTCTATTTACTTTCTTCCTTTAAACATGATATATCTTCTCTCATGCATGGTCCGTATCTTTAGATAATTGCCTATGTTAGATTCAGGGGTTAAGACAATGGCCAACAGAAAATCTTAAGGACTTTAATTTTAGAATGGAATCGATCTCACTAGGTTTTTATGGGTGGATCTTTAACGTACCCTTCTCGTGTCTCCCTCATTTTGAACAAATTAATGTTATCAGAGCTAATGTTTTAGCTTTGCATCTCTCACCGTTTCTTAGACATTCCTTATGTTAAGCGTGTGACATATTAATCGATCATATTTCCTCAATAGAATCAAATTCTATTAGCACCATTTCCATAGTTTAGTATTGGAAAAATGAATGTAATGCATGTTGTTCGTTTAAGTTTTGTCTTCAATGAATTTCCAGTGAAGTGGTATTTCCGAGCTCACAACAATTTACATAGAGATTTTGGGAACTAATGTGAGTCTTCTGTCTGATGTTCACCTTATACAGTCAATACCCTTGAATTTGTAGCCCATGACTCCATGAGGAATACTTCTATTACCGACTGGTTTTATGATATGATGGAGCTCCACATCACCCTTGTAGGTGGCTTCTCACCCTCCTTTTCTGTACTAAACCATGTACAGACTTATCTTTAGAGCTCAATTGTTTACCTTTACACCAAAATAAATTTGCCAAAAATACGTAGGTCCATGTAAAGTGTGAGTGCACGAGTGACATATATGGTTTCCTTTTGAGATGAGTTATATGTTGTCTAAAGTACTATTTACACCATATCCCTTGGGTAATAATGTAGCACATTAGGAATTCTGGTTATCAATTTTAGACAATGACATATGTCATACATTGGGGATTTTTATTTTAATTTGGTCCTTATAACTATTACACTTATAAGGTGTCATTGAAAATGATCCTATTGGCTATTGATCCATGTGTCCATTTGGTTAGTTATCTATCAGAAACATATTAGAATGACATGACTTCTTTCGTTTCAAAGAATTGTGAATCAAAGAGTTAATGTAATTGAATCTCCACTTTATAAAATAGTCCGATTATATAGTCTATTCTAAAAGTAATAGGCAATATGATAATTATCCTACTAGTTACATATATTGATCGTCCTACCTATTAATTTCAAATATGTGACAATGTGTTTCAAATCATATATAAGAAAATATATATATATATATATATATATATATATATATATATATATATATATATATATATATATATAAAGGAAAATGATCCAACGAAAAGAGTGTTTATAATAAGAAAAATAAGAAGATATCTTGATCATTCAAATTATATATATATATATGTATGTGGGTATGTATGGTTCAAATTTGGTCCGAGTATACAGCTTTGCCGAGTCTATTTGAGTTATTAATTACAATTTATAGCTGCCGTAAGAGCATTGAATATATTCGATCTCTAATTATTGATTGCACAGCGTACATTTTGGCTCAAAGGGGCTCGAGATAAGATGGATGAAGTTATAAGCTTGTCACCCGTCTAATACATATATAGTAGAAGTAATACTACTTTTATATACAAGATGGTAATTGCATGAAAGTTTATTATCAGCTATACAGAAATGAGATCCATTGTAGGCAGTCTATAAAGTTCATACTCCATTGTTTTATAGCACATATTTTGGTGCCGTTTCTATGGAGACTTAAAACAGAACTCGCGGCTAAATTAAAGACCATATTCTGATACAAGTGCTACAGGACAATTTATAGGAGATCTAAAGTGTTTGTGTGTTTGTTTCTTATGTCAGAATCATGTGATTATGTGATGAAGACTTGTGAATCGCATGCCTAAAACTACTCTTACTCAGAACTTTATCTTTCCCTTCGACTGCGCAATAGTCGATACGATAAGCATAAAATCGTTAATCTGTAATTTAAAAGGTTTGTTTTGGTGTGTATATTCATAAAGAATATGCTTAAAAGTTAGCCTATGTAGCAGCCAAAGATAAAACATACTGGACGAGTTTTGATCCAATAAGACTATATCCCAAATCAACTAATCTTACTCATAAATTGAAATGGTACTTGGTATCTCAACTTACTAAACAAGGCCTGTATGACGCACTTACAGAAATGTTTCTTTAATTAAGTGTGAAATGCCGAAGTCCGAAGGACTGAAATTTATGTGATATATGACCCTGTCATTATCATGTCCATTGTCCTGAGGTTCTTTATATCATTTATACATCCTGAAGTTCTTTAACTAGACAGGATTACAAAAAGTATGAAGTGTGAATTGCCCAAGTTGTTCGTGGATTTATATAAAGGATGGATAATGAAGCAAAGGATAAAACTAAACTAAAGTGTGACCCCTCGCTTTCGTAGGAAAATACAAATGGAAACGCAGATAATTGCCTTACACCAAAACAGCTGATACACAAAATGCCGAAAATTAAGTAGTAGAACCTTTCTGAATACTGCATTAGATGTTAGTGGAGGAAGAACTGGCTGTGTAGCATGTCAAAAGCTGTAGGAATTTGTAATTTGTCGCTAAAACATTGACAAATATTTATGACGTTTTGTGTACATATTTGATATTGACTAATCCAGTAATCGATTGATGTTCACAAATGAAATATTTTTTTATAAAAAGTAGACTTAATGAGTGAACTATAATTAGTCTAGCTACGCCATTGTTACTTCTTTCTCACTCAAGGAATCTTAGGTATAGGAATGAATGTGGTTTAATTTCTTCATAACGTAGCAATTGTACAAGGTGTGCATGTTCATCAATCTCTAATAATGCTTGCACCATTTTAATAAAAACTTATCATTAACGATGCACAACTTTGTGTAACTCATACAATGTCTCTGGTTGGGTCGACAAACCCTTAATGGTTGCTTATAGGTGAATCTTGGTGACGATCACTTATATGCTGCCCCCCTTAAGTGTAATAAGTCTCAGTTTCAAAACCCATCTATATAATCCACTAGAAAATATTTATAATCAAGTCCACATGTTACTTGTCACCCCCTTTTACACTAAAATTATGTTTTATTGGTGAGGAATATGTGTTGCATGCATCAACTATATTCTTTTTATAAGATTCGAACTTGAGACCATCAAGAAAAAAAAAATAGTACTACTATCTTTGCCCTATATTGTATATACTTATATACTCTTCTTAATTATAGTTATCTTAGATAATAGATCGTGTGCTTTTATATTAGTTACTTCGTATTTGCTTAACTCCACTAGGTAATGAGTAGTAGAAATATTAGTTACTCCACTAAGCCTTTAAAATAACTAAAGGTGTTTAGGATGATTTTATACTAATACTTTAAGGAGCATTACTATGCAAGTTATGTGCGTCAATAGGCCCCATTCCCCCACATATATTTAAAAATTAGAAATGTGGTACTCTTTTTTTATTTCTATAATTTTAAATTTATAAATTTTAAAGTTAACTTTTAACCATAAAAATACTCTTTAATTTATAAGAAAAAAATAATGTGAACCTAATAGATTTATTTTAATATAAAATTTTTAAATATTATCTTTTAAAAATTTTAAATATACAATAAAAAATATTTAGGTTTTAATTTTTTCTTGAGATATGCACAAAAAGGAAAAAAAAAAAGAAGAGAACATAATACAAGATTTGAACCAATGACCTTGAAATTCAAAATATTATAATAGTCTTGACCATTAGGCCATTTAAATTTTTTGTGATTTATTTAAACAAAAATATATCAGTGAAACCATGCATAGTAAATAATACGTGTAATAGAAAATCTAATCATTAAATTTATATATATTAGTATAAGAATATAATTGAATCTAGGCCATCAGCCAACCTTATCCATAGTTCAAAATATCACTTACAGGAGTATATAGAAGATATATAACTCATAGATAATATGCATATCAGATTCATCAGTTATGTTCGGGCTGAATTTTCAAAGAAAATGGAGTTTTCATTGCTACGTCACCTTATCTAACAACATTACATTCAAACAACGAATCACACTGATTGTAAGCTACTATACTTTTAGCTTCATAAATTAAAAAGAAAATAGTTTTAATTAAAAATTTAGATAAAAGAGTTACTCCATACTTTTTAGTAATTACTTTTCCAAGCAAAGTTGCTTGGCTGAACAACAAGTAATATTTTTAATCTAATGATAAGCTACTTGGAACTTTTAATAGTTTGTAAGCAGGTAATTTTATAAATCTTATTCACCTTATGGATCAGGGAAGTCGCTTACTTTCATTCACACTATTTATAACTACACCAATCAAAAATTTAGAAGGATTCCCCATTTCCCTAGTCCTCAAGTCATTATAATTGAAGCTACTTGCTCAATGACACTTCATAGTTCGTTGTCACCAATAGGAATGACAACGGATATTAGATCCGACCCGAATCAGTGGATTCATATCCGTTTTTGCGGTATGAGTCTTCAAAATTTAGACCCGACGGATCCGGGTTCTGTGACTGAAAAACAGATCTGGGTACGGGTCTAACCATAATACCTGGATCCAGATCTATTATCCGTTTTTTTATTTTACTCATTTGTACTTGTTTGTATTATTGTTTATAAGACGTGTAAAAATTTGATTTTGTTTATTTGCACTTTGTTGTTTTGTAATATTTGAGTAGTTATATGAATTATATTCAAGTATTGAATATGCATATTTATAAACTTGAAACTTATTTTTGTTGCAAAAAATAGGCAAAATATATAGAATCCGTTTTGGACCCATTTAGATCCGGATCTGGATATGAATCCTTATTTTCCATACCCAGCGGATCCGAATCTTAATATGGATCCATTCTTAAAAAACGGATCTGAATCTATAAGAATCCGATTCAAATCCGATCCATTGACATCCCTAGTCACTAATTACTGTCCTCGTTGTACGATTTTATATATGCCGCGAATTTGATAGGAAATTAGATATTACAGATTTACAATTTATCTCATTTAGCAATTGCGACACCAGAATTAAAATACACTTCAACGAGGGCTCATCGACTTGGAATATAATTTGCCAATGCTTTTTGACAAGTTATCCACCAAGAAAAGTACATCTCGTTGTAATTAAAACATGATTTGACACGAATGACGGTTCATTTCATATGGGCCGGGCTTCCATTCAAAATTACCAGCCAAAAGTTCTAAGCTAGTTCTTCTCCAGCCTATTCAATTTTTTTTCTCTCTCTCTAATCAACCCTATTTCATGGCAATATTTTGATAACATCAAATATACACAACCAATTATTAAGATTATATAATTTCCATGTATATCCTATGATTTGGTGTATAAGTTTATAAATTTATTGGGTGGGCGATGAAATGGACACGCTTTTGTATGTGATTTATATTGATGTCTCATGTTCTATTGTCATTCCTTGAGCAGGAATCCATGAAATCACCTCCACGTTCACACATTTTATTAAATGGCAGTACTGATTAATACTGACGGAACAGGAAACATTAAAGGGTATTTTTGGCTGTATGTTTTACTATATCGGATACAATTCAATCATTCTAGAATATGATAACATAAACAAAAAGATAGGAGTTTAATTTCTTGATCCATCCAAGTTTCTGTATTTATGGTATTGTCCTTAGGTGTCCCCGAATGATTAATAGTTCCGTTATGTATACACTACGTACACAGTTTATCTGGCCATGCCTTATTCCAGTAGCCAACTTCTTCCTCAAACTACTTTCACATTCACGCATAACTTATTAGAAGAATTTTGTGTGTCGATCTTTTGACAGGTTTCAACAGGTGGTCCATCTTTGCTTCTCAGTGTATATATGACTTTGAAAATATGGTGCATGAGCCCCTACGTGAAACGTAAACAAACTTCACATCCTACATACCTTCCTACTATTGGATAATATGCATGTGTGGCTGTGTGAGACGACTAAAGAGAATATGTAAGAGAATTGTATGTGTATAAAGAGATTATAATATAACTAACTACCATACTTTCATTCACAAATCAAGTGAAATTTTCATGTCATGACTTGTGATATTCTCATACCTACTAGAGGTTACCATTTTACAAGGTGATACTGCATCTACCTAATTAAAACTATATTAATGCAGCTACTTTTGGCGTGGAATCAGCTAATTAACTGAAGACAATCTACTATCTCCTGGATCAAATAGTAGTAGTCATCACAATATGACAATCACATTTTCAATTGGCTCACATAAAAACTCCTTACCAAAAGTCCAGAACTATCTGTGATATTCATATCAGTGTTTTATCATACAATTTTGTATAAGGAGGTCCATTACTTGTTTTGAATTCCGTACGCGTATTGATTTGGTTCAATTAACTACGGTAGTAGACATAGAATTGGCATCTGTGGCTACTGGCTGTGGGTATGCTGGCCGCCCTCATGAGCTTGTACAGTTTTTTGACATTAATGAATACAGAATGAGAGAGAGAATTGGTATCTGTGCACCACAAAATTGCATAGATCTCCATCATACCACAAATTAGATTAACTTGTAATAAAACTATAAAAAAAATTCATACCTTCGTTTTAAATTAGGTGTAACACTTAATTTGAGTATTATATTTATTAACAAAAGTTTGAGTGGTCAAATCTTCAATTATCTATTATTTTAAACTATAAAATTGATACAAGTATCATGAAAACATTCACTGAAAATAATCCCAAAAACCTTATAGGTGATAACATTTTGTTTATTATATAACTCCGCACTTGTAAAAGCTGGTGTTCAATATTAGTGTTATATTGTGCAGTTGTTTTAGAATAGACGAATGAAGTAGATTTTAAATTATCAAAAAGAGAGAGATGAATTAAAGTGTATATGAACATAAAACTTCTAATAAATTGGGACTGATCATCCATTGCCGGAAAGGTACTACGGTTAGGAATGGTGGCTACTCCTGAATTAGCAGAGAAAAGAGCATGGGTCTAGAAGAGAATGAAGGAAATTAGAAATATACTCCGTACACATAAGCACTATTTGTAGATGCCATATTTATTAGATTAAGCTCTAATTTTTTAGAGCTACAGCAACATGGGTGAATGATATAGAAGCTAAGTAATTCGAGTTCAGATTTTGTGCCCTACCTATAAGTTGAGAGTATCCACGATTAATATGAGCACTATTTGTAGATGAAAACTAAGTTAACTAGCTACTCTAAATAGCTTAGTTTATTTAGGTATTGGAGTCGGTACGTACTCTCTGAAATCTTGCCCATTGTAGCTTTCCCCCACACCCAAAAAAAGTAAGCTACAAAGTTATATATTATTCCATCTTTATTTGTTTAACTATATAATTTGTATTCAATTAAACAAAGGAGATGTTCTAGCATCGAGCAATATACCCTAGCTCATTGATTTCAAACATTAAGCGGTATTACTTATGAACTATTTAGATGGCCGGAGAGAACTATAATATCCACGGATATAACCTAACCTAAAAATCATCTCTATCAAACGTTTTAGGGGAGGTATCAACTCAATAGATTACTAAATATGAGAAGGATGAAAATAATCTTAACCCTTCAAATTGTAAAATCTAACGTAATAGATTTCATAAAAAAAAGTCAATACAACATAAAAAAGAGTCACTATATGTGAAAATAAATAATTCGATTACTATATGATAAAAATTAGTCATTTTGTGAACATAATAATCATATGTTGAATTTTAAAAAAAAATTGAAGAATTAAGATTCTTTCTCACCTTTTTAACCATCATTTTCATTTAACTTCCGCATGTATATGTATAGAAACTTACTACACGTGGTCACATATATATGCGTTGGATTTGAAACGATAGATGGTCCGCATTATATAATTGTGTTTCCCCATTAGCTAGCTTATCAAACATATTGACTTAAACGTCTCTACAATTATTACATACCTAACAAACTTTTCTCATCAATTAATGATTTATAAATGTTTTGTATGCTCCTCGTTGGTGTCACTGTGTGAGTTAAGTGTTCGAACATCGTTTCAAATTAAGGGTAGAAGCATGAGCTTTGTACGTACTCTTTCATCTGTCGGCAAATAAAACTGTGAAACTTTCTTCCTTCATTGGAAAACATGCATGGATAGCTCCGTAGGAATGTAAAAGAGTAATTCAGTACATATAACTTGAACACTTGAGAAAATACGAGTAGAGTGAATTGTCATTTAAATTTGTTCAAGGACCAAAACCAACCTAGCTAGCTACAATTCTCCCTTTCCAATGTGGTTTTGTTAGTGGTTTTCTTAGAAGATTTGAATGTCTATAATCTTTGTGAGAACTTGTTTAATTTTCAATAGGAGTTTAATAAGTCTCGTCTTGCTTAAAAGTAGACATGTTTAAATGGAAGGGGCCCTATTAAGGGCCTTTAACTGGCCCGTTTGTAAAAATGTCTAATCAATAATGGGTAGGTCTTTTAAAAGATCATGTTTTATCGGGTCTTCAATGTGTCAAAGTCGTGTCAATAATGAGATCCAATAGTTTTCAAGACTTTTAAACACTATCAAGTAATAAATTATTTTCATTTACTTGCCGATGATCCACTACCAAAAATTGGAGGTGATACATGTAAACAATCACCCTTTATAGATAAAAACTATACTCTATTTGGACAATCTGACCCGACTCGGCCCGTTATGTATTTTCTTTGGCCCGACCCATTTTGTATCTTCTTTGACTCGACCTGTTTTGTTTGTGACCCATCCCGGCCCTAACCCGATCGAATGCACAGGTCTACTTGAGAGTACTTAATGTTGTAGCTAGGGGTAAAGATCGAGAATATCAAGGTGAAGGTCGAATTACTTCAATTTTTTTTAGTTATCTTAGGGATCATGCATGTAAAATGTACATTTTTGTTTTCGTTGATGGTTGGAGCATTACCATTAAATTGGAGTTGCAATGAAGTGTATCGATTCATACATTGGATGAATATTGTACTTTATCTTTAACCTAAGCCAGAGATAATTTATTGTTGTAGTTATTGTTTGGATGTTAATTATTCTCTAGTTCTCTATCACAGTATCAGAATAAGAACTCTCACAATTTAAATGGGTTCCATAATTTTTTCCAACAAATATATTTGAGAAGTCAAGACGATTAAGGTTAGGATAAAAAATACCGCAAAGCTACTTCCACGCCTTATAATTAATGTATAAAACCTTTCACCAAGGATTATGTGATAACTCAAACATAGAAGCCACAGTTGAACTTTTATGAAAAAACTATATTAACTACAACTTTTATTTTCCTCATATATTATAATAATGTTGACAACGTAAAACCCTAATTATAAAATCTTAAATCCTCCAAGGAATTCCACAATACGAGATGCAAACTTTGTGCTACAAATATTTGAGAGATTGTAAGAAATACTAGGCCCAAATGGTCATATCTATTTACTATAAATCAACTTCCACATTGTCAGAATTAATGTAAGAAATAATTTCACCAAAAAGTATGTGATAAACTAAAAAAGTCTTTCATGAACACTGATATCAACTACACCTTCCTTTTCTCATGTAAAGTTATAAAAGTTGACAATTAAACACCTCAAATTAAAAAGGAAAAATCCTGAATTATGTAATGATGTATAAATCTATGGCTACAACCCAAAACACTAGGTTTTGCACATCATCTCAATTGCCAAGGAAACATTTGATGAGTAATAAAAACATGAGGATACAGAAGCCTTCCAAATGGGCTTTTGGTAGGTAATGACCGTATGAAATGAATGTGAGCCCAACCCTTACGCAAACTAAATGACTACTCGTCTAAAACAAAAAAATAGGGTGACTATGCATGGAAGGGTACAGGCCGACATGGGCTCGGGTCCACACTGTTGAGGAAAGTTGGGAAATTAACAGCTTCTCTCAGTTGGCGCAGTTGCTCTTTTTATTTTAAATTCATACCTTAAATTTAAGGGTTGTACTCTTATACTTGTATTTTGTTTGTATTAGGCATTTCGAGTTATCTCTAATTTAAAGGTAGATGTCAACAACTAAGGTACACTTATGAAAAACGCATGAGAGTGGAAGCAAAAGTCTGGAAGATCACACGTGGCCCACGTGATGAGCACACCTGTAAATTTAACATGAAGGTACACTTATGTGGGTACCAACACACAACATTGAAGGCGTTGACATATATGCTTACCCAAAATTATTTCGTTATTCTACACCAAATATTTTTTTGGTAATGACATACAAAGAAAAGCACACTATCATTTTTTAGCTGTAACAAGCTAACAGCTAGATTATAGGCTTTAAATATAAGATTCCTACGTACTTTGAAACAAGTAAAAAACAAAAAGAGTTCATCTTCAATTTTTATATACTGTAGAAGATTTTTCAGTTCTTACGGACATCTAGTTTGTTACAAATGAATCTCCACAACCTCACTATAGTCAGTCCTCAGCAGCCAAGCATCACCTAAATTATGTGCTTCTTTAACACCCTTCCAGATGGCAAGTAATTTAGCATGAAGAGGAGAAATAGCCCAAACCCTCTAACCTCCCTGAACTGTTTGCCCCTAAAATAATTTGAGGTACCATCCGATCCCTGCCTCAATATACCATCTTTGATTCTTTTTACGAACTTTTTTCCACGCACCATCCACTTCCAAAATATTGAGTCTTCTTCCCTATAGGTTCCCAATTGTCCAGACTCTGATGACCGGTGGCACATGACCAATGATTGTTCTGCTGATTTTCTCTTTGCTCCAAGCTTAAGAGAGTCTTCAAGCCCATTCCCTGAAAATGTGGAAGACCAAAGCTGGATTTGGATTAGAATTGTTAAAACAAACATCATTTTTATGAAGCCATATACTCCAACACATAATGATGAAGGATTCAACTGATCCTGAATGAATATTATCATTCTTTAAGAAGAATGTCAACCACTTGAAACACCAAGAACCTATTTGAGTTTCCAATACAACAACCCGTAGTCCAAGACTAGAAGCACACTGGATTTTCTTAGAAATGTCACAATCTCTGAAAATATGCTCCAAGGATTCATTCTGATTTTTGCAAAAAGGACACAACGGGTCCAAAATCATACTTCATTTGATCAGCTCATCTTTAATTGGGAGAGCTCTGTGTATAAGCTTCCAACTGAAAACGATCAACTTAGGAGGAATATTGATTTTTCCAGAATCTCTTCCAAAAGCCTTGCCAAGGCGGAGTAATAAAAGAAGGAACAACTGAAGAGGCCGCTTCCTTTTCCTTGAGGAATCTGCAACTGTCTTTGATTGTGAACTTCCCTGATCTTGAATTCCACCAGATTGTTTCATCTTCCAATCTTGAAGGAGAAATATGGGAACAGAAAAATGACTTTGCATCTTTCCTCTTAAACATTCTCCAGATTTTACTTTGGTCCCAACAAGGACCAGACTTCATTAAATCTGATACCCATTTAGGCTTCTCTTTATTATGAAGAAGACTTGAATCCTTGATTGATATTTTTCCCTGTGGAAGCCAGACGTCTCCTTCCATGCCTTTAGATCTTCCATTTCCTATAATTTTTCACATGCCCTCCCTCATCACATTTGCTGCCCTTACTATGCTTCTAAAAGGCCAGGAACCCTTACCAATTTTCCTATTATTCTGAGCAGCTTCAATCGGGGATCCTTTGTACTTACCTGAAATTACTCTCGCAATAAGGTTGTGAGCAATGCAGAATTAATCTCATTCACAAGCCTTTTGGGAAGCAAAAAAAACTGAGATGACATGAGATGCCAGGGTAACAAGGATTGCATTGATAAGGATTGATTTTCCCACCTTGATTGAGAGTGTTAAACTTCCATGAATTCAATTTTCTCATAATCTTTTCATATATAAAGTCAAGCTTTTCCCCCGATCTTCCATCCAATTCTACTAGAATACCTAAATAGGTACCCAACAAATCTTTGTTCTTCTTACATATAGGCTTGTGCTTAAACCTGATGAATTTAGAAGGAGTATTTGGAGAAAAAGTAAATGATGAATTTTTAGAATTAACCATCTCCCCTGAGATTAAACAAAATTCATCAAGAAGTGATCGTGTAAGAGAACATGAATGAGATGAGGCCTTGAAGAAGAAAAGTGCATCATCTGCAAAAAAGAGATGCAATAATGTTAGAGCTCGTCTACTAATTTTATGCCTTGAATTATCTTTCTTGACTCCAGGATTTCAAGTTGGGATGATAGGACTAACATACAAAGAATGAAGAGGTATGGAGAAAGTGGATCCCCTTGACGGAGGCCCTTGTTGGGATGAATGATTTGTGTTGGTTCACCATTTACCAAGACTGAGTAAGTCGCTGAATTTATGCATTGCATAATCCATGAACAATATCATTGTAGGAATTCCATAACCAATAAGATTTTTTGAATGAAATCCTACCTAACTTTATCATAGGCTTTAATTAGATCCACTTTGAGAACCGCCAAAAAATTGTTCCCCTTTTTTCTTGACTTAACCCAAGACATGACCTCGTGAACGATGCTACAATTATCATACATTGATCTCCTCGGAATGAAGGCATTCTGGAATCCGCTGACAATCTCTTTCATCACCCACTTGAGTCTGCTAACAATGCATTTTGCAATAATTTTATAAATATAATTGTAGAGCCCAATAGGTCTAAATTGATCAACAGTTTCTGGAATATTGCATTTTGGCACCAAAGCAATGAAGGTTTTATTCCAATTACTTAGTAAGTTCTCGCCATTAAAGAATTTGAGCACTGCTGTAGATAAGTGAAATTCTAGAACTTTTGAAAGAAAAAATGAGGAATACGATCCGGGCTTGGCGATTTAAGTGGACTCATGTTAAAAACGGCATTTCTGACATCCTCTTTTGAGAAAGGACGAGCAAGATGGTCTTGGTGTTGTGGCTTCAATTTTGGTAAATTACCAAACCAATCAAATCTAAGATCACAATTTGAAACGTACTACATAGAGGCCTAATTTCGTGGGAGAACCCCAACATTGACGTTTGAAATATCCTCATCATAAAGATTCTTGAAAAAATCTTCAAACTCCTTTTTGATTCTTGCCATTTCAAAGATCAACATATCTTCTTTAATTCTGAGAGCAACAATTTTATTCCTAGCTTTCCTCTCCTTGACTGATCTAAAAAGAAAGATGTCATTTTATCCCCAAAATTATCCCATCTCGACTTGACTCTTTGCTTCCAATACCACCACTAAATGGTAACTTTTAGTAGTTTTTCCACTTTATCCACAACTGCTTCTGAAGCCTTCTGTACCAAAAGTGGATTTTGTTGATGTTGTACACCAAATATTATGCAAGTACATTATATATATACTAGTATATGGTTCTAAAATATACATTAGTGGATTAAGTAAAGTCAAATATCAAAGGAATTGAGAGATTGGCTAAAGATTGGGGATAGCCGTCAAATCAGTATAATGCATTTAAAGTGGAGAAAGGCGAAAAAAAAAGAATTAATTAGTTGGAATATGGAAATATTTTATATTTTTAAAAAAATTTATGGATAAATAATCATCTGAATCATTATTTAAATAATGTCCAACTTGCGTAATTGTAAGGCTTTTGGCTTTGTGATATATCTAAAAGAAAGAAATAACTTATAGATTTTCTATTAAGTGGCACCAACTGGAAAAGGCTATCTTAGTCTTTCTAACTAGATAGAAAAGGCAAGTATGCATCATCCCACAAGAATTAAGGGGAACAATGAAAAATATTGGTTTATAATAAGTTAGATCAAGGTTTTTTTTTGTTAAGAATTAATGGTACAGATAAAGTAAAAACAAACAAAAGAAACTTAAGAAGAGATATACACAAATTAAGTGATTCATAAACACATAAATCATAATGGATTCAACAATGGGATCAATCGAGGGGATTATTCATCCAAGCTAGCTATATTGTCCTAGTTTTCTACCAAATACATATTCCCATAGCTAAGACATTCAACATTTCAACCATGCATGCTACAAATATGATGAACATAAAAAGAGCAAACAAATCCCTAAGGCTACATATTTCATATTCTCATGGTCCTTCAAGCCTAATGATCGATTTGAGGTAACTTTTTAACTTTATATTTTAATTCTTTACTAAAGATACCTGAAAAGTGCTTTTAGATGGTCAATCACACAAACATTCATAACAATACCAAATTATTCAACCAAAATCGTCCCAAGTTAAAACCTCAATTTGACTTAGTGGTTCATGAACTCATTATTGACTTTAAACTTTTTCCAACTAAAATAAAAGTATAAAAGTAAAAGACATAAAGGACTAATAACATGAAAACAATGAATAAATATAGATTAATAGAAAATAGTAATTAGAAGTAAAACAATAGAAACTTAGCCATAAAAACAACAAAATATGAGAGAAAGGGTAAGAGATTCTCATTGATGAAACAAAAACATGCAAAACTTCAAGTTTCCTTTTTAAATTCTCCAAAATTCAAGGTTTTAACAAGTTTCACTCATTTTCTCTCTTTAGAAAATAAGAGTTTTATCTCACTGTAAACCTAGACCTAAACCTAAAAATGGAGAGGATATAGTTTACCTATATGATGGTCATAAGTTTGTTTAAATTCTTCATATGCTTCCTAAATTAGAAGAATAGCAAAAACTCGCAAAAAATGGAAATAGGGTTTATGAGCGGGCACTCGGTGTAAATTATGAGTGAGCACTCACAAGACTTGAGTACCTCATTGCCCTTTCAAAATGTTTTGATATCTTGAAAATTAAACTGAGGGGCGCTTAGTGAAAATTATGAGCTGATGCTCACAAGCTTAGTCCCCCTCTTATCGCCCTCTCAAAACGTTCTGATCTTTTGAAACTTGAACTAAGTGGATGCTCATAATTTGCACTAAGAGCCCTCCAAAATGAATCAACTGAGAGGGCTCTCATAAGAAGTATTGAGTGTCCTCCCAAACTTTAATCTTCAAGGTTCTTCATTTCTTCATCGTATTTCTTGCTTTCAAATGCCTCTCTACTAGGTTCAACCTTACAAATTAAAACACACAAGAAGAACCAAGTAACATGTAAAAATGGAGCATTCATGCATAAATACAAATAAAAATATGCAAAATGACTAGAATGACTTTAAGAGGAGGAGTGAAGGAATTATGGCAAAAAGAGGCACGAAAAAGGCTAAATAAGGATGAATTCATAGAAAACTTCCTAAAAAAAGAAGTAGAAGAGTGGCATAGATGTCACTTTTTACCACTCTAGTTATGTATAATTTTAAAAATGTGTCGTGTTCTTTTTATCTTAGTTTAATTTATATGGTGTACAACTTATCTAATATTATAGAACGCATCTGTGAATATAATTGTAATTGAATACTACCTCCGGTCATTAAAAATTGAAGCATTTACCATTTTTGAATGCTCAATATGAGATTCAATATTTTTACTTTTTTTTACCCCATTTAGTAACTTTTTAGGAAAGGCTCACTTCCACTTTTAATTATTTCTATTTTATCTCTACATTATCACATGCATATCTCATAAATACCATTATTAAATTTCGCTTAAGAGTCCGTATTTTATGTGTTTGTTGCGACTTATACTAATCGGAGATAGTAGATCTTATTGAAACTTATTAGATCTTGTATATATATACTTTTTTTTACGTCGACCATTATCCCTCTTTGCCAGAAAAAAGTTTAAACTTTTCTGGTGACTAACTCGATCAATAATGGTGGCAAGGAATAGGGCAATGAAGTTATACAACTCACAAAGAAGTAGCAAAAGATAAAAGGAGAGTGAGTGAGTGAGTGAGTGGCAAAAATGATCAATAGCAATGCATAGGCCAATTCATTAACATTTATAAGTACTAGTAACTATACAGCTAGCTATACTCGCATCTTTTTAGCCGTCATTGTACTAAACATCAAGAAGAAAAAGTTCTTTGAGCACAAGAAATTAAAGGGCCGAAGGAGACAGTTTTCCCGAAAGTCATAAGAAAACAATTACTACTACGACATATACTTTTCTTTTTGATGTGAAATTGTAGTATGGATGAACAAATTACATTTTAGCATAAGTTGCATGTATTTCTTCGTGCCACTTTTTTTTTCATGTGCAATTCATGCCACCTACTGAGTGAGTTATTTATGCAGATTCCGATCAATATACACCGTAGAAGTGGTTCCTATATAAGAGCGTTCATCCCATTTGGGATCTATCTTTGTTTCACTGATTCACGACAGAAAATTGTCTTTGTGAATTGTGAAGCTATAGATGAGAAGGACTTGGGCAAAAGCATTCAACTGTTAAATTGACATACTTTATCAAGATGACCAATGGAAGTTTCTGTTTCACTTAATTTCTCTAAATTTCTTTTATTTTATTTTTTTTCATTGATTTTATCTTATTTTATAAAAACTTATTTTGTTGATCTTATTTTTCCTTAAAAAATTGTAAGAAATTAAATATATTTTGTAAAAAAAAAATTTATAAGAATTTATTTATGTTGAACTTTTTTATTTTTATTGTGTTTGTTTTATTTTTTTCTGAAATAAGTCAAAATAACTTGAACATAATAAACTTTAAAACGCGTCGACAACTCTCTATCTTAAATTTTAAGACCCCTATTTATGTGGCAGCATCTCCTTCTTTTCCACCGTTGCACTCCAACAAATGAGGTATTCTATGAATTACGTGAAAGAGAAATTTGTACCTTTTTTTTATATATTAAAGAAACTTATACTTTGTATAGCACTACATTACGGAGTACGGAGTAATAAAAACTTGAACTATGCTTATTTGCCAAAACAAAAACTTGAACTATGTAACGGTCGTCCCGTCAGCTTTCTAGCACGTACTATTGTTACGAAGTACAAGTTATATAATTATTCTAAAAAAAATTATACATTGTGTTTTGGAAAACTTCTAAATTAAATCAACCCCCAAATATAGCAATTTGTATGAAAATAATTATAAGAACAATGCCCAAATTAACAAGTGCAAGGAGATTAGCATTCATCATCATTTCCAACTTATTGAATAAAATTAAGCTGATAAATATTTCATCAAAAGTTTAAGTTATTAATATCCATTCATGTTGAGTGCTTGGTTAACTAAAAGACTTAATGAGTCATGATTTCAATAGTGATAAATCTCACAAAAAATCCATTAGTTATTTAGTTTGTACTAATTAAAAGCATCATCATTTCGATTAGATAAATGTTTAAAATGTTTCAAGAGTACTAAAATTAATTGAAGAATTGAATTTGAACTTTATCATTCAAGCTAAACTGATAAATATACATATAGTTATCGTCATCAAGCATTAAAAAGAAATTTGGGTACAAAAATGGGTATTTACGAATCCTTTAAGGTGTGCGTAAGTTAAAAGGCAACAATAACGTCCATAATACTCTAACTTCTTCAATATTAATTTTTAGGCATCCTTCAATTATAGATTTTGGGCTTTCAACTATTAATGCCTAGCATACTAATAGACTTATCATAATGCATATAATGCATCATGCATTTATGTTAAATCTCTTGTAGTCGATACTATACTTGACAGATCATTTTCGCAGTTAATGTGTTTGCAATAATTTTCAAATCGTACGAGATATGTTGAAGAAAAATATAGCAAAGAAGTGTGTCTCTTGAAGCCATGTAGATGCTTTTACAAACCATCAACATCAAGATTCAAGAGGACAAGAGATGATGCGGTAACTATCTATATATTTTAAATGCGAAGAGATGACGTAACTATCTATTTTAAATATGAAGAGATGCATCCATCCTTAAATATAGTTAAAGTGTATTTTTTTTTTAACATAAGTAAAGGCAATTTCAAGTACTTATAAATGTCATCAGAATAGATGTACCATGAAGTAGAAGAGAGGCTACAGTTTCCTTCTAGCGGCCAAAAAAAAAAAAGTTCCATTCTATGTATAAAATTTTGAGTAGTTCTTTAGGATCCCAATGTAATGTAAATAGAGTTTATTCTCTCAAGTCAACTTTATCCCTTGTTTGTACTGTTAAAAAAAGATAGGGTTAGAATAAAGGGGACATGGATAAACCCTTTTTATCCTTTCAATTCTATTGAGGAAGCAATAGGTGGACAGTGCATTCGGGTATACCATGAGCATGTACATTCCATATGTACATTTTTTATGTACGTAATATACATTTTCCATGTACGTAATGTACATTTTTTTGGAGGGGGTGCACTATGAGCATGGTGCACCCGGAAGCACCTTCGAATTTGCTTTGAGGAAGGGGGTGGTATAAGCCACAAGGAGAAGGGATAAATATGAAAATGAAGAGAATGTGAATTTTGAAGAATTTGCTTATTATTACAACCTTATCTTCATCACATTCCAAATAAGAACAAAGAATAAAAATTATTAACTATCTATAATAGTATCCCTATCCTCAACTCTATTTTAACACCATTCAAATCCCTCCCCCCCCCCCCCCCCCCCCTCTTTGAGAAAGCAAAACAACAAAAATCACATACCAATTAGGGTATCCAACAACTTAATTTGAAATCTGAGATTTCATGTTCAATTTGATTAATAAATCGCATGTAATGTCAGTCAACTATCAATTATTCCTAAATTCATTGCCTTTATGCATAAACATTAGACTCCAGAGTTTATTCCCTTTCCATACCAAAGCCTATTTTGCTACTGTCTTCCTCCTCTTGCTCTCCATTTCACGTTTTCGATCACCTTTCATTATCGTCAACCCCACCACCATCATGTGTTCATGTCACACTTTTACCAATCCCTACGTTTCTTTTCCTTTGACGCGCTTTTCCATCCCCTTTTTAGTAAATACATTTATCATAGAACGTCATCAACTACTTGATCAGAGCAGTATTACGTAGCACGTCTCCTCTCCTTCACCGTTGAATGCCCTGATTTCCTTCCCGACTGTCATTGCTAATCTTTCTAAGTCTAATACAGAGTGCACAAAACAAACAAACCAAAACATGTTACAAATTCCAGACTGATGATCATTTATACAAACAATATTATCCTGCATAACAAAAATCCAATTTACTCTTACATTGTTTTTTAATACGTACATACTCAAATGTAATATAAATATTGCTGTATGGAAGAAAAAGAATAAAAAGGAAGCAAAGGTAGCCCAGATCCCTGCCCCTTCAAGCCCTGCTATAAAATCATCGCCAACTTTATATCTCTAGCAAGAATCTCTGAATTTCCTCAGCAACAGCCTTAGGATACTCTTCTTGAGGCAAAGCACCAGGTACTTCAACAGACTTGGAGAGACCTTTGACCTCAGCCTTTGACCTATTAGGAGCACCAGAAGTTGAGACTTCTAGAACAGGAATGTTCCCCTATATGGATGCAAAAATATCAAGATAAGTCCTCTCCAGATTTTACTGGGTCTAATAATAGACCTGTCAAGAAAGCAGCAGGCACATATCAAGCTCCTTCCTTCTTTGTCAGAGCATATCAGCTCTGCCAATTTCTGGGGTCACATTCCCAGGATATGCATAAACATGAGACTTATACTGGAATTGAATCGAACGAGAACATGTTACATCATCCAGCCTAAAGCTGGGGGTCCTCAAGGTTCGGTTCCCCTAAGAAACCCATACCTTGAATATTCATTGAAAGTGAACACTTGAAGAGCAAAGAGATGCTATGATGCATAAAAGATCAGAAGCAGGACTTTTGTTTCATGTCACAAGAGAGACAAAACTCCCTCTTTCATCAGGTCACATTTATGTTTCAGACCATCCCAGAATAAAAGACCTCAAGATTTAGAAAATAATATTCCAGAAACACAGAAAAAGATCGATCAGTACAGTAATGTAAAACTGAACCATGAAAATCTGTAAGATAATTATGGTATTATCCTAGAATTCCAGTATAACTAATCAATAAATCAGGAAACTGAGGTCATGGCATAATAGTGAGCTCCTCTAGACAATTTATCATTGAACAAAATTTAATCACATTTCAACTCTACGTTATCATGACCAGGTAAAGAAGTTGGATACAGGTGAACAGTCAAGTTACAGACATGCCACGGTCAAAATTCATTACTTTGGGACACTATCCACAAAGTAGGACTTGAGTGTGGGGTTGTTGAAGCAAAAACATGCATACTCATTTCAGTTGACTAATCACATAACTTCGTCTTCTCCGTACCTCTCCATATTTTTTTTCTCTAAAACTACGTGGTTCACAGGAATCAGAAGTCCATCTGAAAGTTGAACTGTCATGTAAGGATTTCATACCCTTATTCAAAACAGTTTGAGATAGCTACAATGTGAATTTAAAAATAACCCGTTTCAGCAAAACATAGAGTTAGTATTAAGTCATAGAAATTCAAGTCCCTCCAGCCACATTCATATATCAAAGCTATTAATCACAAAATAAGATAGGGTCAACATGCAGCAAAAACATACCCTTCACCTACCTCAAAAACAAGTTATGATTTGGGATTCCTGGTGGATAATATGTTGCCAAATTAGAACACTCAAAACATTAAGAAACCTAGACCAAGAGAAACAGTGCTTGGACATAAACTCCTCTTGAAGGCAACAAACAATCACCTTAAAAAGGTGGAGTTTGGAGTCTACGAACTCTTTGGTCTACTTTTAAGAATGGGGGAATCCTTCCTATGAGAGAAGGAGGTTGTGATAGAGCAATAGTGTGGTCACGACGGTGGTAAGGTGATGAAAGGTGTGGTGGGGGAGGGGTTAGTCAGAAGAAGGAAGGGACAGAAGAAGGGGGAAGGAATCGAATTACTCTCATTCTCTTGTTGTATATGCTAAGCATCTTACAAGGGAATTGGGTGGGATTCTGTCATAGACTGGAAACATAATCACAAAAACAAAAAAAGAGAGGATGAGAATTTCGAACAGTAATACAGAAAATAATTGCACATTAAAAAAGTCTACTTCTTAGGAAAGCAGAAAATTTAGGAATTTGAAGGATGACTCTAGTATTGATGCAGTTCATCAATAAGCAATTTCAATTTCAGTCCTTCAAGAGGCTGGATAATCCATTATTGACAAATAAAGATAAGTAAATTATTCTGATAATTTTTTTCTCCCTCTCTCTCACTATAGTCCTTTTCTATAAAAAATATTCTGATTTTCTTTCCTTCTCTGTCTCTAACCTTTTCTAATTCCCCATGTAACTCCTACAAAGGCAATTCCCACAGTACCCTTCCTTAATGCCCATTCATCACAGGTACTCTATTTGAACCAATCATGATGATGACATCCACTTTTTAACTCCTTTCCCCTTAACCCCTTCCCTTCCCCTTTTACTATGTAAGCCGCTGGGTATGTTGCAAGATTGTGTCCATCTTCACCTCACTTTAACATACCTGTGTTTCATTATAAAGTACTTCTGAAGTCACTAAGGATACTTTAGGTCAAATAAACTTATTTTTCAATATTAAAAGCAGAAGTGCAGAGCAAGTTGAGGAAGTGGCTGCTAAAACAAAAAGGATAATAACAATAGGAAGAGGAAAAAGATGACAGCAACAAAAACTATTTCATTGCTGTGAAGGCAGAGCATGGAACAGTAAAACTCTGTAAAAGTCTCTTACAAACCAGAAAATAGGAACTTAGGCAACAGAATGAATTAAGTTACATGAACTCATTTTTTTTGGTACATAGAGAGCGACAGACAAACGAATCAAGTTACAAGAACATATCAGTCTTCACCTAACTAAGAACTTGTGTTTCTGAACATTTAGACGGATAAACAACTAGACACTTCAAATAGGCCAAAGGCACAAAATTTCAAATAGATAGGTAAGTACAGCGCTTGGAAATGGGGGTCTTTAGTACGTAAATCCATCTAGAACAGAACAGAGTACATAACAGAATGCAATATCACATAACAGATGGTTATAGCATGTCAAAAAACACAAAATTATGCAGGAAATATAATATACATAAGAAACTTAGATAACATTTATCTACCAAACAACAAGAGTTCAAAACACAAGTACAAGGTTTGAAACTTAGAAACTTCAAGTAAGACCTCCAGAACAAAATCTTCAAGGAGATATCTGAGTACAGCCCTATGACATGTACGTCTTCAGAAAGGTCCACTCAACACAGAAATCAGCACATTGCACATCACATAACAGATAGATATAATACAGTAACAAAAAAGAATACTTAGCATGAAATCTCATCAGATCATCACACTTGAAATAAAAACCAGTAGTGAATAACACGCATCATAAACTCAAAATCTATCAACATCAAATATATAACCGAGCTAGCCATTAGAACACACCTGCTCTACACACAGGACTATCAGGGGAACTAATCAGGTCAGCCAAGAACTTCTTCATGACATATGCAGTGTAATCCTACTTAGGCAGGTCCGAGTTAACCAAATTAGGCCAGTCAACTAGAGTAGGCCTCAACTTAGCATTATCATCCTGTTGCAAAATTTCCGAAACCACCAAATCCCATTCTTCCTTTGTACTAACATCATAGGTTGTGGCCCTTGTGGGTATCATTAGCAAATTCTTACTAGCCTCAGGCCCCCAGCACCTTCCTTTACATGCTCCTCAAATACATATTTTTATAGATTTATCATTGAATTTCCATTGCCAGTGATCATTCAGAAAATAAGATTAAAAAAATCATATGAAATTCAGCAATTAGTAGAATTTCATCTAACCCACTCCCTAAATTGTCCCAACAACAGCATAAATTAGAACATTATAAATTTCAATCATTGAGTTTTGAATTAAACCCATAATTCAATCTGATAAAGTATGCATAATTTTACTATGAGTAAACTTAATACGTCACAGTAAACTTAATAAGTCACCAACAATTCAGCAATAATTATACTTTCATTGTCAACAATCATTCTGAAGTTATTAGATCAAGAACACATAAATATGAGCAAGTGAATTTCATCAAATATTCAACAGTTATCATATTTTCAGCAGACCCACTTTAATAATTTGATAGTGTATAAAACCCATAATTCCCTTTGAAAATTTAAGCATAATAATACAAAATTCAAGAGAATTCACAATAAAAATTACAACAAATTAAATTTCGATAATTTGATAGTGGATCAAACCCAGAATTCCAATTGAATAATTAAGTTGAAATATACAAACTTTAGCAAAACAAGATTACCTTCAGAGTAGAGAAATTGGAAGAAACAATGGATGAAGCATGAAAAATTCTTGAAGTTGAGGGATTTTAAGGGTGGAATGAGATGATTGAAATGGGATTCAGTGAAATTTAAGTGGGAATTACGATGGAGAGGATCGAATTGTAGGTGGGAATGCCATAATTGAGTGATTCGGTTATTGAATTGGAAGATTTGAGGGTTAGGTTTTACGAACTGGAAGGAAATATTAGGCATAGAAGTGAATTTACTTCTTCAATTGGCCATGAAATTAAGCATGGAGTCTCCGCACATGCACACCGTGCACCCGTGCAAAACGCAACCCAAAATAATACAAAACGCAAGTGTCTAGTTCAATTTTTACACGTCTGATAATGCACTAAACATTTACCCCAACCCAGTGATCATTTGCAGTTCCCCATAAATCGTCATATTTGGGCATGACTGGACGTGTCTCGTTTCAAGGAATAAGACAATTGTGCATTTCCCATTCAACTGCCATCATTTCCTCCCCATTTTTCCAAATAAAAAAGACAAACCTTTTCACTTCCAACCCTTCCACTTTCATTTCACACTCTCTCTCCTGGTGTTTCCCTTCATTGCAATTAACTAATTGGTCATTGAGATTAAGGACTTGTTCAGTGGAGTTAATTAGATACTAAGTGAGATTACTAAAATGTTAAGTGAAGTAGAAGACATGTTCAATAGAGTCAGAATAGATATTCAGTGGAATTATCTAGATGGTCAGTGAAATTTATCAAATGTTCGGTGAAATAAAATACGTGGTCAGTGTACATAACTAAATGTTTAGTGAGAGTTAAAAAAATGATCATTGATAATGAAAAACATGATCATTGAATGTAATTAGATGTTCATTGCTATTGACTAAAATGTTCAGTAAAATGGGAGTAAAATGTTTACTGGAATTGGCTTAATGATCGATAAATGATTTAGTAAATGGTCAGGGATATGAATAAAATGTTCAGTGGAATTATGTAAATGGTCATTGGAAATGGAGAAATGATCAGTGGAATAAGGTAAATGATATAGTGAGATTTAGTAAATGGTCATTGAGATTTAGTAGATGTTTAGTGAAAAGAGGGAGATGTTCAGTGAAATTATGTGAATGTTCAGTGAAATGAATGAATTGTTCAGTGGAACTATGTGAATGGTCAGTGAAAATGGACAAATATTTAGTGGAATAAGCTAAATGGTCAGTGAGATTTACTAAATGGTCATTGAAAATGGTTAGTGGAATTATGTGAATGGTGAATCGAAAATGTATAAGATCTCCGCAAAAAAAAACCCACGCATCATCATTAAAAAAAATGCCCATTCCCAATGCAATCTCTTAGATTTTTGTACTGATATGTAATGTTCATTCAAACAAAACCGTAAATGTTCATTCGTTTACACTTGCATGTTTATTCGTTTACACTAGTATGTTCATTCGTTTACACTAGTACGTTCATTAGCCTAGCATGTACAATATTAAAATATAAATGTTCATTCGTTTACACTAATACGTTCATTGGCCTAGCGTGTACAATATTAAAATATATCATAATAGTTAAATACTTTTACAATCATTAAATATATCACAATAGGTACTGATACGTAACAATCATGAAATATTAAATTAAAGGAATTCCAATAAATAATCATTACAAATTAATGCTCCATCCCAATGCTTTCTTTTTGAACTCTTTCTGTCAAATAAAACAAATGTTAACTGCATAATAAATGTTCATTTTTGTTTAACTAAATGTTCAGTGACTCGTTATAAAATGTTCATTGTAAAAACTTTCAATGAATTATTTTGAACTAATTCACCCAAGTATAGAAATATTCATTGGATTCTCCTCACATGTTCAGTGAATGACTTCATAATGTTCATTCGTGTATTGTATCATTAATTCTGGCCTCTTTTCATGATTCATGATGCATAAAAAAACAGACTGTCCATGCGCTACAGTGACTTCTATAATGACTTCTGCAAAAAATCTTTTCTTTTCACGTTTATCTGTACAACTTTTGCAAGAAATCACCGTGACTTTCAGAAAAATCTTTGTTGACATGTCTCCCACCCCATGTTGACCTGTCTCCCACTGCATGCTCACTATGCGTTTTGAGTTATTTTCTCCTGCGTTTTGCACAGGGTGCACGATGCGCATTGTGCACTCGGGTGCATGATCCTTTTGCGGCAAATGGAAGGGCTAATATTAAAGTATGTCCATATCCGCAAGCTTTTAGTAGTTTTTTGAAAACGATTCAAAGGGTACATGTTTAATCTTCTTACAAGGATAGTTAAAAAAGTGTTAATATTTTATTAGATCGGTGGTAATTGGTAATCTAGTAATCGAAGGGATTTTTTATATTTTTTTGGTAACAGAAGGAAATTTTTATTGTACCATAAATCATTAAATTGTACATAGTACGAGTAATTGAATCAATATTTTATTAGATGGGGGTAATTGAAGTAATATGTATTATTTTACAAATTATATGTTACAATCATGATGAGGTTAGTATATATAAGTTGAAAACTTTGTTTATATAGTTGGACTTTTTATATAGGATGCTTAGAACGTGTACAATATAAATAATTAAGTCGTATCATAATCTCTGGTTTAAATAAGTGAAGATTATAAGTAATATTCAATAAAAACTAAACGTGAAGTAAAACTTATAATATAATAAGTATTAACTTATCAAAATCAAGTTGCTCATCAAGAGTTTTATGGAATAATTCATTTATCATACCTATTATAAAGTAGTATTTTTACCCTACTATAATTAACTCTGTAATAGGGCAAGGGTATAACTTGTGAATTTGTGATGGGTAAATTAGACGGTGATCCGGGTGCACCCGCTCCAAAAAAAAGTACAACATATACATAAAAAATGTAAATAGTACACATATAAGTTATGTGAAATATACATCACGTACATGGAAAATGTACATCACGTACATGAAAAATGTACATAGTACACATGTGAATTATGTGTAATTTTTTTTGGAGCAGGTGCACTATATGCTCATGATATACCCGAGTGCACTGACCACCCATTAGGTAGGGGTAAGTTGTGATTTTGTGCTTAGGAATTAGGATTGAACAATTGAACAAGTTAGAGAGTCAAAAGTCAAAAGTCAAAAGTCAAAAGTCAAAACTCAAAAGAAGTCCCTCACAGCTAACACTAATACGAAAACGAACAAACAAAATAACAAAAAGGAAAAAATTACGTGGTGGAATCGAGGACGTCCAAACAGAGCCAATTCTCACCGTTAGATCTAGGGCTCCCTAAACTAAACTAGGGTTTTAACCCTCGGCCACCTCATCTCGTCAAAACCTCTTGCTGTGCACCTCCAGAGAGTTAGAGGCCTAGAGGGAGAGGGAGGAGAGTTTGAGACGCCGTAGAGAGAGGAAGCCCGACTCGCGCAAAAATGGTGCAGCGTCTTACATACCGCAAGCGCCATAGCTATGCAACCAAATCCAACCAACACCGCATTGTCAAAACTCCCGGTACTCTCTCTCTCTCTCTCTCTCAATTTCTTTCTTTCTAATCTTATTTGAACCTTTTTACGCCATGGGTTTTCATTGAAATGCTTTGTTTATTTGATGGATTTTCAACAAAGTTTGAAGCTTTTTTGATTTGGGTTTAATATGGATTTTATTGTGGTTTAATGGTTTTCAGTTAAAATTGTTTTGATTATTGGGTTTTGTTTAAAATGCTTTGTTATTCAATGGGTTTTAATTAGAATTTGAATTTTTTTTTTAAAAAATTTGGGTTTTGTTTGGATTGCATTTTTGATTAATGTGTTTGTTTGCATTGCATTGTTTATTGATGGGTTTTGATTGAAATGTGAGACTATGTTATTGTGTTATGTTTCTTTCGATTAATTTGCTGAGTATTGTGTTTTGATTGGAATATTGGATGTGATGACGTAAGGTGGAAAGCTGGTATACCAGACTACCAAGAAGAGAGCAAGTGGTCCCAAGTGCCCTGTCACTGGCAAGAGAATCCAAGGGGTATGCCTCTTACTGACGATTATCGAATTCGTTTACATATTCAATGTTTTGTTGATGTCAGTGAAATATGGTTATCTATTATGATGATTTTAGAATCTGAAATATGTGCTTCTGTTGAAATTTTACCTTGTTTAGCTGTGTAGTATTTGGAGTGTTCAGTTGATTAAATAATTCTTTTGCGATGGGTGGAAGGCGATGGCTGGAAGGAACGTCTTCATTGAGTTGTTTTGACGTTGTGGTCTTGGTGATGTAGGTTTATTGCTTTTAGTTGTGTCATTGGATGTTTATTGCATGAAGTTTATTGGTAGTGTTAGTCTTGGATGGAGATATCCAGTCCAATTAGCTGGTAATGCATAATTTACGCTCTTCATGTCATTACAATTGCTCATATTTTAATCCTCCCATAGTGTTCAATGAGAATTGAGTTCTTAAGGAAAATGACATTGGGAAGGTGATGTTGAATGATTCTTACAGTACCTCCGAACTGATTACTGAGGATACATTGCAAAGGTGGAGTTGTATCAGTTGCAGTTAACTGTTAGTTGCTGCCTTTGATATTTTATCAAAGCTGTGTCCCTATGGATAACCAGTAGAACTATGAACTGTGAACATTTTATGTATTACAATGATTGATCTCAATGTAGTGCTGGTGCAAATACAGTTTGATGCTGTAATTTCTTTGATTTTATGGGGTCAGAACCAAGATGTTGTGTCCCTGAGGTGGTTGCAATTCTGATATTGATAATCATATGATGATGCTCTTTGAATTTTTGGTTAGAAGTATCAAGTTCTACTCAGCCATGAGTTTTGTGCCATTCTTTCACATTGTTCTATTCCTGTAAGTTATTGGTGATTTGGGCTCCCATTTCCAAGGATCTTATGTCTATTTTTCTGCTCTTCTTTTAGGCATGAAATGTGCAGTGCATTTGGGAGTAGAGCTTTTATTAGAAAGTGGAGATTTATTTCGGTAATTTTTAGTTTACAGTGTTTGGTTGGAGAAGAGGTTTAAAAATGTAACAATGAGCAATTTCGGGATAATTTCTTAGTTTTATCTGCCTGTTTTATACCAATAGTCTTCCTCTCTAAGCGATTAAGGTACCAGCATAACTTGCTAATTGATATCTTAGCTTCTCAAAACACACGTTTTAATGCCTATACATCCTCTGATTGAACAATGCTCAATTTTCCAATAGTTTTACTTTTTTACATGCAACGCTTCTCAAAACAACATTTTAATGCATATTTTTAATTGTATTACGCTTTTCAGATGTCTGATTTATATGTTTGCATTCTTGGTGCATTTCCCCAGTTATAGATGGACAATGCTTCATTGTTTTCTTTGCTTGTTTTGCAGATCCCTCACTTGAGACCTACTGAGTATAAGAGAAGCAGATTGCCCAGAAACAGGCGGACCGTCAATCGTCCATATGGAGGTGTTTTATCAGGCAGTGCTGTCCGTGAAAGGTTTGTTTATAACTTTCATTTGATTCAAAAATTTACGATCTGTATCCTTTGCTTATTGCATCCCATGTCTTCATTCTTCCAGTTTTGATGCCAATTTCTTGTTTTGCTTTGTCTCTTCAGAATTATCCGAGCTTTCTTGGTTGAGGAGCAGAAGATTGTGAAGAAGGTACTGAAGATTCAGAAGACCAAAGAAAAGGCTTCAAAGAGCTAGAGTGGCAGAGGAGTCCTGTTTTTTTGTTCCTAGTTTTACGAGAAGGAATTTTGTTTTAACGAGCAGATGATGATGACTTAGGAAGAACCCTGTTTACGGTCTGTACTAATTCCAATTACTACTGCTGTGAGTTGATTGTTTGCTTTTTGAATGAGCATTTTATGTTTTCCTGTTTATGACCCGTTTTCTAAATAGATCCTATCTATTCAATTATATACTCTTACCTGGTATCACTCCCTTTGCCTTGCAATATTTGTTCCACGATCTTGACACTCTTTGGCTTCCCAATATTCCCATGACGCTTGCTTTACAAATTCTTATGTCTACCTTGGTGAAAAGTTCTTGCAATGAGATGGAGTCGGTCATTTACGATATAGCTGTTTGGACCTCTGGCTTGTCTATCCATGAAGTTGGGTTTGGCTACTTGGAAAGATTGAATGCCACTTGGGAAGTTGGGAGGATTCATTCCCCTCAGGCCTCAGCTATGCTCACCTTTCCATTAATTCTTTTTGTGTTGCTGTCATCGCAATCACCTTTCGACCTTTTTCCCATGTATGATTTGTTAAGTACACAAACGGTTTCTAGGCCAATCTCCTAATGCCCCTTAGGAAGCAATTTGCATGAGAATACCTGCTTAATAACCTATAAAGAAATGACGCCTTTAAACATTTTATCAACTGACCTTCATTTGAACAGAGGACCATTGTCTAAGACTTAAGAGCAGCCACTTGTGACTCCTTGATAAGGGGCAGGTTTGCCAGAACAGTTACCCATTATATCAAGGGATGCTTTTCTGGGTCTAAAATCTTCTTCCCAAGGACTTCTTCCTGAGCTTTGTGACCAGCAAAGATTGTTACCACTTGGATGTCAAGAAGGCCTAAACTTTCACTTGTGATCGAAGACACATCTTGCGATATGAGATCACTCATTTCATGCTCCACTAAAGCTATTTTCTCTTCATTGGCCTGGTCTCGTGCTTCTCCACTGCAGAACACTTTTTTTTTGCACTTTCTGGCAGCTTTTGACATCAAATGCTGATTATATTAAGTTATTAGTGATATTTTCACTAAGGTTTTTTTTTTATGGTGTAGACTGTAGAGAACATTTCCATCTACCAACTTGTATGCACGGGTTGGTATAATATATCAACTTTCAAGAGGTGCTACGCATGCAT